>JBCAUF010000072.1:3735786-3747180 GCA_038406115.1 Haemulon aurolineatum | reverse complement strand
CCCCTCCATTATCTGCAACCACTCTGCACACTCTCTGTTGCTCTGAAAACAACTGCCTCTGCACTTTTCTCCGGCTGGATATCGATCAGTTGAACGAACACGATGTTTCTGATGATATCTCGCTCTTAACACAAACACTCGTGGTCTTGTTTTGATGTACTGTCATCGGTTTGCCAGACGAGCTGCGTACAGTCAAGTCTGAAATTGAGCCGCTGGAAACAGACAGGGTAACGGGAAACTGTTCCTCTAAATGTTTTTAGATCCACAACCAGACTTGACCTTACAGACATGTACTTGAACATTATTTTTGTCCTCTTTAATACATTTTCCCGCGACCTCCTTCTCATTGAAAAGGTATTATTGTAAAGTCCGAGGTGTTGTAAAGCTTACAAAGCAGGCTCTTCTACTCGCTCCAGGCTGTCATGGAAAGAAAAGAAAACCTACAAGTGTGCATGCAATTCTTGCACATGAAGGAGCTGCTGGGTTTCCTTTTTGCTCATGTCGTGGTTTGTGTCCTTTTCGCAGGTGAGGACGACCGCCTGGCTCTCAAGGGCAAAGTGACCGTCGGAGACCTCTTCGGCAAAGACTTCAAGGTGCACGACCCCAACGCCAAATGGATAAGCAGTGAGTAATCCTCTTAAAATTCAATTCAAATTGAAAGGTTGCACAGGTTATTGAATTAGAATTGGATTGAAAAAATGTGTGTCAGAACTGCTTACAAGAGATTTTTTTTCTCAGGCCAGAAAGAGAGGGGGAATATTGTACACACTCAGCCTACATTGGATGTCGGCTTTGCACTTTTTCCTGTCTCATGTGTAAATAGGCAGTTGCTTGCCAATCGTGGATTTAAGGTGGAGCCGGCCTCCCGGTTGATCACATCTGCTCAGTGCATCTTAAAACTAACCTTACAGGCAACTTTAAAATCCTGTTTTCCCGTGGTCAGATGAGAGTCCTGTTTACCAGTTGCTGGCCATCAGGATCAAGAAGGGCAGCGCTTAACAGAACTGACATCACCGGCTCGGTAACATGAGCAGGAGTAGATTTACTGCAAAAAAAAAGAAAAAAAAATGTTGCAAGGACACAAAACAACACGGCTTCAAACACCTGTTTGATCAATGTTTACTGCTGATAATGTTGCACTCATTATTCTGAGTATTTGGAAAACAACCTGTATGATCTCACATTCAGCAGTTTTATAATCACCAAAATGTTTTTATATTGTCTTTGTAAAACTCTGTGTTTCTGTACATTGTGGATGTGTGCGTGTGTGTGTGTGTGTATGTGTGTGTGTCCTTGCCGTCTGACATTGCTCCAAACGATTTATTCCATATGCTTCAATAGCTACCCAATTACCTATAACCACAACCCTCATTTTTCTGTGATCAATGACAGCGTGTGGATGCCGCTGTTGTTGCAATTCATCACCAGCAATTTCAAGGGCTTGTTTGTGTGTGTGTTGTTTTTTTGTTTTTTTTTAATAGCGGCCCTGTGACTATATAAACACTGACAGCGCCGCAGGGAGCCAATAAGAGGAAAATGATATACTTTGCTTTGCATCAAGGTAAAAAAAGAAAAAAAAAAAAAAAAAAAACAGCGACTGGATGCCGCCTCACATGTCTCGGCGCGGCATTGAAGAGGATGATCACAGCTCCGGGATGTGAGGAATCAGTACAGCTGAAGGATTAATGAGGTGGATTTTTGTCTTCTCTCGCGCCCGACGAAGCTGTCTCCTCCAATCACGGGGTCTAAGATGGCTCCCAGAAACGGAGCAGCTGTTAAATCTCGTCCCGCATCCTGAAATCGCAAAGCCTTCCCCTCTGTTATTGCCTGTAATTAGAAAGCTGAAAGCCCGTATTTATTATATTTGTGACAGGGAGATGCCATTCCTCTGGATCTCATGTGACGAGCTGGGTAAACTGTCTGGCCTGATTTCACTGTTTGCGCTAGCTACAGGTTCCCATATGTGCTTAAGGATGAGGCATCTCTCATGTGGCCGACTCGCCGCCTTCACTCGCTGTGACCCACAAACATTGTAAACAAATCGATCGCGCTTGAGTGAGCCGCGGCGGGCAACTGCAAACTGTGCTAGCACTGTAAACATCTGGAAGCCCACATCTGTTCCTCGGTGTTGTCAGCAAAAGCTCAAACAGCGATTAGAATCGTATTTCAACGACAGAGAGAGGTTGAATTACATAAGATCATTACGATTTGTGCAAGTGATTTGTGGTTTATTTCTGAATAACATATTCCCTTAACTGTTATGTAAGATGCACAAAGAAAAGAGCTTTGTAATAATCCATACGTAAAGCAGCATGAAACAAGACTTGTCATTAGAAAAGACGATCTGTTCTTTCATCTCCTCCTCTTTGTGCTGTTGACAGTACCATCCTTGATCTCAAGGTATTTTTAGTGCATCATTAGATACAGCTGACAAGGAGGGGAGAAAAGAGGTGGGGCGGGGGGAGAGAGGGAGAGAGATCCATCAGCTGATTATTTTGTCTTCGTTAGTCTGTCATTTTTACTAGACCCCGGTGCTCGACCAACCTGCCCGCTCTCGGGGCTGTCTATAGGATTTGCAGTAATGGCTTCCCCGGTCGGCGGGCTGAAATTGAATTTTTTTAAAACCTAATTTAGCCTGGTTTTATGTTTTCCCTTCCCCTGGCTGTCTCCACCTATCAATCAATTCCCTGGAGACAGACTGAATATAACCTCTAGAATCCTTAATGATCATATATTAGGGCTATTTTTACCGGCAAAAATTGCTTCCCTGTGTCTTTTCGAACAGTATTACGCTAAATATATTCTGTACTTTAGTATCACGAGGTGCTCTTTATCTGCTCCTCATAATGCTTGCAGAGATTCTGATCCCCGCCTGTGCAGCCGATGGATCATCATCATTTTGCGATCCAAGGAGGGCTTGGAAGGCTTGAATAATAGGTCCATTAGTTTGAAGGCTTACCAGACACCAAAACACTGAAGAGCGGTTTATGATACCATGACGAACTCTGGAAAGTTATACCAGCAATTATTTCATCTTGTTGCAGCGATCAACAGGTTAACAAGAATGTCAGCTTGCATGGATTTGATTGGCCCGTGCAACTCCTTCCTGCATGATGCTGCATTTTGCTACGAGATATGATCACTTTCAGGTTTTACGCTAAATTAAGTAGGAATAAGTGAGGTTGTAGGACACCTGGGACTGCACCCTGACTCAATAATAAATGAGTATGAACTGACAGTGGAAACATCACACTTTATAATGCCAACAAACGCCGTGAACGTGAACATTTTCTTCAGTGCGTCTGATGATAAATCCACTCCTTAGCTGCTAACGTCAAGGCAGCATCTGAACAACACGAACTGAAAAACAGCTATTTCGGTCATGTTTTGTCCAACTGAGGAATTTTGCCAAAGTTAGACTTTTGTTCCTTCCTTTAATAAAGAAGCGATGGCACAGTATAGCACTGTGCAAAACTGCCAAAGAAGCTTTTTGATGAGACTTTCAATGGACACTCTATTGCATTTATGGCGCAGATGAAGTCAAATCTTTATCTTCAGATCAGATTTTTACCTCAGAGAACTTAAGTAGGGTCCCTCTGCAGCTTTGCGAGGTCGAGGGCTAAACAGAAAACTTTCCAAGGCCGGCAATGCACCATGCTTTTAAAATGTCCTGTCTTTGAATGGCTGTATGAGTGCTAAAGTTTAAAATTCCAGCTTGAAACTCAGTTAGACAAAAACTCAGTGACTACTGACTGTTCGCCGAGCAGACCCACAGCTAACAGTGCTACGCCTGTCTTTGGTCTTTGACAGGCTGACAAATATACTGTATTTAACCCTCATAAGTTCACCAATAGCGCCAACACATCGATTCTGTTCATTCCTTATGGAAATTGGTTTTTAACCCGGCTTGTTTGCACAACAGTCTGATTGTCTGGGTTTTATTTGTAGTGTTGTTGCTGCGTTCCCAGATCTCAGCAATTAACTTGCCATAACCCGCAGAAGTGATGGCCAAAGCAACGAAATGAACCCAAATTGTAATCATCTGAAATTATCCTTTAATTCTCCGTCGCACCTACCACAAGCCGGATAAACACAGACCACTTCACCCTGCATCAGTATTCTAATCATGTCACTATACGTCCTCCTGGTTAGGTAATTGCACAGTTAGCAGACACCGCTTATATCTCGCACACACACGCCTGTTTTCTTTCTTTTTTTTTACCACTCCATCTGAATCAAACAGACACAGCATCAGCATCATTCTCGCGCCGCCAAGGTGAAGCCGGCCCTGTGGGAGTTGACGCGGGCGCTCCGAGCAGCTGCTTGCCGTTTTTTAAATGGCCCACGTTTCCTCTTGTTTGCAGTTCCAGGACGCCCCCTCGCCTCGCCGATGTTTGTTAAATATGGCGAAGGGGGAGCCATTTGTAAAGCGGGCGACCGACTGGGACCACCTGAAAAGTGTTATCGCCGTGACTTTGAGAGGGACTTGTGGCTGCGATTTAGATAAGGATGAAGCGCGGCGATGTTTGCTTTGTTCGGCGCGCGTCGGAGCATTGCCTCGTTCCTGAATGATGCACAACCTCTCATCTCTAATGTTTATGTAAAGCAATCACTTTGGAGAAGATTAGCCAGTTGTCTCACTCCCTTATTGACTTTCCATAGCGGTGCTCCCGTGACACAACATGAGTAATGATGTGAATGTCATCTGTTAATGGAGTTCTGCAATGGGTCTTTTTCTTACCAATGAGACATATCAAATTAGCACATACACTCACTGTTTGTATCCAGTGTTCATTCAGTGTCACAGACAATAAGCCTGTGCAAAATGCTAACATTATATGAAGCAGCAGGTGCCAACATCCCCTTTTGAGATGGACCCATTTTACCACGAGCATGACTGATGCCTAATCTGAGAGGACATCTTGGCACAAGCTCTCATTTCGCCGTCCCTTCCAACCTGCGTCTGCTGACAGAAACAAGCTGCCACGGTATACAGCACTGATGTTGTGCAGTGTTTTAATACCCACGGAGGAATAGAAGAAGAAAAAGAAGAAGGGTGGTTGGAAAAAAAAAAAGCATCTGATGCGGGGCTGAGGAGGGAAAGCAGGCTTTGGAATTTACCCGTTCGCTTCAGCGCGTCTCATGATAAATTCAGCAGTCTCGTAGCTCCTTAACTGCTAACGTCAAGGCAACATCTGAGGAGTTGGATGTCATCTTTGATCCAAGTTTTTGAGCAACAAAAACTGGAAAAAAACCCCAGCTATTTCAGTCATGTTTTGTCCAATTTGGGAAACTTGCCAAAATTAGACTCCCTTCTCCCAGTGACACAGAGGAAGCTTTTATGGTTCTGGTCTTGATTACTGTATTGTGTTCCTTCCTTTCATGAAGAAGCAATGGCACAGTATTACACAGTGCAAACGTATAAGAGAAGCTTTTGATGAGAATTTCAATAGGCACTAAATGACATAGTGACTCATTATCAGTTTGAAATTTTCATTTCAGATCTTTTTGCTCAGAGTTCAAGCGTGGTCTCTTGTTGCAGTTACAAGGTCAAGGAGAGACAATACTTTTCAAGGCCGGCAGTGCACCGAGATCTTGAAATGTGCTGTCTGTCTTTGACTGGCTGCATGAGTGTTGAAGGTTCAATCACACTTTAAAACCCAGCTGCACAAAAGCTCAATGGCCTCTGGCTCTTCACTAAGGCCCACGACTAACAGCGCTACAGCTGTTAGCTTTGACCTCCAGCACTCGGTCTGTTGAACCTTTTACCTTCAAGTACCAAAGGGTGGCATCAAATATGGTCAGATCTGATGCGTTGTTGTTAGTCTTTGATCAGGCTGATTAGGATCAAATTCTGTAATGTAACATAATGAAAAATTAATACAAAGTCATCAAGTATTGCACTGGGACTATATTTGGCCATTCAGATTTTCTGTGGACAAAATCACTCTCCTCATTGTACTGTAGTCGGTCATCAACAGCTTTGTTATGACAGCTGTTGTTGATAGACTGTTAGTTGCCTTGCTTTATCGGCCAGCTAGTTGGCCTTTCTGCTGTTTACAGCCGCCTAATGGTCTCCTTTGTGTTCTTCTTTCCCTATACTGCCTCTTTTCCTACATGCATTCCTTCCCCACCTGAAGTATCTTTACTGTTGTTACCATTGTAGCAGCAGCAGTAAACATATTTCATGCATTTAACAATCTTTTACAGCCGACCAGCTTAGTCCCACAGCACCACAGCCCCATACAGTATAATAGTACTGATCAAACACCTTCTAAAACAGCACCAGTTGTGCCGTCTGCCTCTGCCTGCAGAGCTGAAAGAAGACAATAATAATGTTAATTAAGAACACACGCACAGAATAACAGAAATATGCGTGCAGCCTACATGCATACTAATGCACACACTGTGCTAATTACATAAGTCCTGATTTGTGATATACTTATGGCTTCACACTCATATGTCTTGCTGAGGCATCAGTGATGAATGATCTGCAGCAGCTGCAACTGTATGTTTAGACAGACGCATCTCCACTGCAGCTGAATATCCAGCGAGAGCCCCGCCCCCCCTCTAATGTCTGCTGCACATGGAATTCACGCTGAAGCCGTGAAATGGACTTACAATCCTTTGAATTCACTTTAGCAGCCTTATCACTGAGAATTCATAGCTTAACTGCGTTTGTGTAACACAGCAGAAAGGCTGCGAGCGTCCCTGCACAGCAAGAGGCCTGCTGAGTAATTTTGTTGCAGCGATTTGTACGAACGTGTTCGTTTATGAATGGATGGAGGAATCCACAGACAAGCCTTATGCGTTATTTCAATATTCTGAATTGGGAAATGCTTAATAATTGTATTCATATAATAATTATTACAAACTTGTCAAATATGGAAGTATCTGACCAATGAAGGTATAATCCCTTGAGAGCTTGTATAATAACATTGAAACTGCCTTTCTTGCTCACTGCTGTGATGTTTATTGTCATTATTATCATGGCTATAATTGTTATTTTACGGGCGCTAGCATCCCTAATGATCTTAATTATTATGAGCCGGGGCAGGTCTTTTCAAGTTCAGTGATTGGTTTGCAAGCACACGCGCAAACACAGCGCCGCCACACCAACACACACACATACACACACAAGAGTGTGAATGGTGAATTGAGCAGCGCCCGAGGTTATGGATTTATGAGCAGTGTATGAACAGCTGGCGCGCACTCATAAAATGACCGTCACCTCAGAGGCAGCGAGTCAAATCAGTGACACAACGACTCGAGGATTAATTACAAATTGAGGTTGCGGGTTACAAAAAGCACATGGGTCTTGGCAAGTTGATGGAGGGTCCATGGGAACCCTTGTGAGCTCCCTCTGGAGTCGTCTTGGAAGAAATATGGAGTTAGATGAGCAGTGGGTGAGTTTTGGGGTATGTCATGTTTAGCAGATCCTTTAATCAACTGCTTTTAGAAGTAATGGTGTGACTGTGCCAGACAGAGTGTCCAAATCACAAAGTTCTTGGGGCTGAACTGATCTGAGTGGGCTTCAGTCTTGAAGTTGTTTCTCATGTAATTGTGGTGAAACACATGCAAACTGATGCTAAACTTGGCTCAATTATATAATGGCGGAATATGCTCTACATAACAATTATACCGTCTTTTTTTGGTCTGCACACATCCATATCCTTGTCTCTGCACATAAGCATGATACTGGCCTATTTAAAGGTCATTCCTCTCTGATGCCTCTTAAACGCACCTGTGTTGTGTTGGGCGTAAACCTTTGTTACTCAGCAGATCTCGGAGCTGTTCATCACTGTTACGTCATTGCCTCATGCAGCTCTTTTTAATTTTTTTTGCTGCGTCCTCTAGTTCTGGCGCTGACTCGTCAGCTTGCTGCGTTGTTTTTACGCAAATGCCGCACGGTCTCGGGCCCTCTGAGCGCGATAATTCATAAACTGAATTAGCCTTGGTGGGTGTCTTTTGAGTTGTATGAGTGAGGCTCTTTTTTGTGAAAGAGGTGTTCTGATTTAGAGGCTGCTTATCCAGGACTCTGATGTTGAAGGTGTAGTGATAAGGATGGAGGTCAGTGTTGTTGCCTTGAGGTATACACGGTCCAAGTAAATTGCTACATTATCTGTATTTGGGAAGCTAAACAGCATGAAATAAAGATGACTTGGCAATGTGCCCTATATCTTTTTTTTATTTCAGCCTTAATGGTGAAAAGCAAGAGAGGCAGCAAGCAATGAGGCCAGAAGGCACTCTCTGATTGGCGGTCCTGATAAACATAAATGGCCTCCACTGTGATAACTGTCCAGCAGCAGATTGGCAGTGGCCCTGGGTGGTTTGGTTTCATATTTTGTCAGCAGGTTCATACTTGAGGTTTTTTTGCTCATTTGTTTGCTCTGCCATTCACTTGTTAGCAAGCTCATTTATCATGCGGTCGGGAAGAGAATTCAAATTCGGCGGTGTTGCCAGTGCAGCGGAGAGAAAAACACACAGAAGCGATGTGGAATTCCCTTTCAAGCGCAATGCAAGAATGAAACTAAATTACTGGAAATATAAGGGGAAGATTTTTTAATTAAAACTGCCACTGAATTTTTTATGAGCCCATATTTCACCGCATGTCCAAGCCAACGGGTTGCAAAGATTTAGGAGTGTATTACTGCATTTTATTTAGCCACAGACAGACACCGTAATTCTCCCCCCGGTAGCTCGTGTCACTTTTATCAGACCAGTCATCATCCGCAGCCTTGGGCGTGGACAAATGACCTGGAACCGACAAGAAAGAACCAGAATTTAACACCACAACCCTGCCTCAGCTCACGGCAAGTAATATAGTCCACAGAGACTACCTATTTCGGCCTCCCCATGTGTGTTTTGTAATCACACAGTGATGTATTACATGGAGGTTAAGGTTCGGCTTGGGGTCATTTAGGTAGTATTAGAACTCCCACTGTGGCATACAAATTATTTCTCTATTATCTTCTTTTTTTACACATGAGATGAGAGGACATTTCCAAGTAATCTGCTGCCAGTCTACATTTTAGGCTTAGGGGTGAGGGATATTCTGTGAGACTTTTTCTGTGAAGTTTTTTTTTTAAACTTACATTAGCAGGCATTTTTCTCCTTGCTAATCCAACCGTTACGACTGCTCCGGCTTCCTCAATCAGATCACGCCACTTGAGGACTCTTGTGGTGCTTTTATAGCGTTTTTTTTTTTTTTTTTTTTTTTTACCCTCTCAACTGGAGAAAAACACACTCTGGAGAACAGCGAACGCACTGAATGACGTGACTACAATTGGCGCCTTCAAGGAAGGGTCGAGTGGGTTTGCATAAGGAGGAGGATTGAGAGGACTGCAGAAAAAGCAGCACTGTAAAAAAAAAAAAAAAAAAGTCTCTGAACAGTGCTGCAGAGGGTCATTTCACTTCGAGAGACTCCTAGAGTTTTCTTGCACTAGTCTTTCTCGCACTATTCTGTCTGTCTAATTAACCTGTCATATATTGTATGTGAGCCGAACAAGGCTTGGTTGAAGCTTTAATGAAGCTGACAGTACAATGGAGCCACTGAAGAAGAACTAAAAAAGAACTGTGTTTCTCAGGTGAGGAGATGGACGTAGTCGAGGGTCAGTGTCAGACCAGGTGAAAGGACAATTTGGTTCAAAAGGAGTCTTATTTTCTGACTTTTAACCATCAGTCCTATCAATAATAACAGTGTTGTACTCACCAAGTCAGCTGCTAAGACCTGAGGACACAACGATGTTCATAAAAATAAGTCATCACAGGAGGAGCATTGATTAGGTAGAGGATTATACAAGCTTTCAAAGTTAGTTGTAAAAATCCACAGGCTACGGACCAAATAAACTTTTAGTTTTAGTGGACTTTTGCATGGACATGGATTTATAAGACATCAAATATCACAGTGGAGAAAGATTCTTTGGGTAAGAAAATGACTTTGTAGGTCCAAAACATTTAAATGCAAACAAATATGTAAAATTTGAATTGTATACAAAGTCTGTCTGCAGGTCATGCAGAGTACTACCGTGTACTGCATGTGTGGAAAGTATACTTCATTGCCTCAAGTGATGTCACTTGAGTCAGCGTCGGCTTTGGGACTCAGCAGCAGTTTGAAAATGAAGGAAATCTGGAGTAGTGGAGTCTGGGAGACGTGAGCTTACCTGACCTCTGCAGCCTGCTCCCCGTCTCTGCTCGAGGCTGAGTGCTTGAGGGTACGTTGGCCCCCACGGGCATAACACACACGAACCGCCGGCGGTCGAGTTGCACTGTGGGTAATTTGGTTGGCAGGTTTTGAAGATGATTTTGAAGGTTCCTCTGCATCGATTATCTTTTATCCTAAAGGTCGTTCACGAGTGTGACAGCGCAATAGGATTTTACCTTAAGTGACGTCGCCTTAAAATGAGCGGTAAGACATGATAAAACTTAATGTTCAGTTACATTTAAATCACATAAGAAACAAACTTTGCTTCAGGGAGACCATTAAAGCTGCTTGTTTCCATAGCTAATGGTAACTCAACTGTGTGCACAGAGATCTTTTGGTTAAATCTTGCCTTGCAGACTTTTCTGCACTGTAGTTATTTTTTTTAATGAGACGACATGATCGTAGGGTGCAGTAGGCTCGGCTTGATTACAACCTGCAACTGCTTGCGTGACTTGCTCCGTCTGACTTTGCTGTTTCCAGATCTCAGAGGTCACTTTGGTGAGTGCGCTGTTGTAATTAACCGTCGGGAAAAAAACACAAATTATCCTTTAAAGGTTAAGTGTCCCAAAAACATGCTTCTGTAAAGAAAGGTTTGATGGAACAGACTCAATAAATAGCATCAGCCTTCTATCTCACTTTTTTTTTTGTTTCAGTCGAGTGTGTCGCCTCGTATCTTTGCCTCCCTGGAGTGAGGCTGGGTTAGGGCTGTGCCCAGGGCAGGAGGCTGTATTAATAAGACATACTGCCGTGGAAAGGTATAGATCACAGGAGAAAACAGCGCCCTGGGCTAATGCACAGTGAGTGAAAGGCAGAGAGGAAAGAGAAAGACGGAGAGAGCTAGAAAGAGATAGATTGAAGGGAAGACGTAATGCCCAGGGTAGTGTGAAAGAATGGATGGCTCTCGGCCTTTGAAAGAGCAGAAAACAAAGAGTTGTAGAGGTGAAGGAGGGATGATAAGGTCTAAAATGATGAACTCAGCAGGAGGGCTTATAAAAGGGCAGTGATGGGAAGGATTTCAGAGATCTGAGGTATATCTGAGGTGTCTGGGGGCATGTGGATAAAGGAGAAGAAGATCAGCGATTCAGTGAGGAATAAAGATGAAAAGGGGGCCTTAAAGAGATGCAGGTCTCCGAGCTTAAAATGAAGCCGGACGATAAAAACGGAGTAAAATAAAGTCCAGTCAATCTCTC
>JBCAUF010000072.1:3639356-3651268 GCA_038406115.1 Haemulon aurolineatum | reverse complement strand
TGCTCAACCAACCAATCAACAAGTGTTTGAGAAAGCAACGTCAGTCTGACCATATCGCTTCCATTTTATTGCCTGACTTAACATTAGGCAACAAAAGTATGAGATAATAATCCACAAAGCTCTGAGGTTAAATAAACCGATTTTAAAAGTAATCAACATGGCTGATTACTGCTGCAATGTTTTGCCTGTCAACTGTGGTGCACAAAGCTGGTTCTCATTTTAAATTGGGCAGCGACCAAATGTGAAACTTTCTTCCTGTATTAAGAAGCAGCTCAACAGAACTGGACCAACATATTTCTCCCTCAAACATAAAGATGATAGCACAGTTTGCAGTAAGAAGACACTCTGATACATCTTTTTGGTTCTCTCTTTAGACTGATTTATCAATCACATATTGTTTGTTGTGTCATTGAGAGTGATTTAGATCCATTGAAGGCAGTAATCTGAAGTGAAATCAGCTTTGGCGAGGATGAAAGAAAGCAGAGAAATGAAAAACACCCAAAACACTCTCCATCCCATAAACACTGAAGCTGTGTGGATGGATATTTAGGCTCCCTTTGGGGATCTCCGTTTTGACCATTTCAATGCAGACCATCGACAAGGATAATTACAGAGATAATTGCAGCTTAGGACACATCATGACCTGATGATGACTCATGCATTTCATATTCCAACACATACCAACCACAGCCATATGAAACAAATCTATCTAATCTAACCCAGTACAAGACCACCATTAAATGTTTGACATCATTTCTGTGACCGCACAAACTTGGCGATGTCTGCAGCCTTCTTCAAACCAGCTCCATATAAGCAGCAACAACCAGATTTAGGCCAGTGAAGAACCTTTTCTGATGTAGAGACAAAGTGTACAGTAGTCACAATGAAATGTATATATTCATTCTTTCCTACATTATCTATAATAATGTAAAAATTTAAGAAAAAGCAACTTTTCCAACACTGTGATTTTGATGCAATTGGCGTGATGGGACTGAAAGTGTCAACCACATGCACACACATAATGAGTGGTAGTGCTAATGACAGGCCAACAGCAGCTAACCGCACACCAAGGTGTGAAATTGACTTTCTGATTTTCACGGTTATTGTTTCCTGCATGAATTTCCAAGATAAATATACACACAGCAGGATAAACAGCACTCTGCTTTCGGCTTTCTCAGTTATATACAAAGAAAGTGAATGGTCAAATGAAGAAAGGAAGAAACTACAAAAAATAATGATAGGATGTGGAGAAAAAGGATTAAAAAAAAATCAGGCAATGAAGCACAAAAGAAAGCAAGTAACTAAAACAGAACGTAGAGAGACACCGTAAGATGGAGACAGACAGTTGATTGTTGATGTTGATGTTTACTCGCCAGCCGTGGTGAAACAATAAGGTAAACTGAGACCAAACCATTCATTAGATTTGCGGTGGGATTTTCTGGAAGTTGAGTCGACAGTGTGCTCAAAAACAACGCAGCTGCAGACCAGCTGAGCGCGCACACACACACACACAGAGGGACACACACACATGCCACAAAACCACCTCCAACACCACCGCTAATTCTACCTCCCACTGGGAAACAATCAGGACCCTCATGGCAGACACTTTTCCTGTCACTCTTTTTTGCTACAAGCTATCGCCATATTGATCTCTGGCTTCATTACGCTTCAAGCTGCCAAAGAAAATCACCCATCCCTCAGCAAAAATTAAAATGAAGTTTACCGGAAAGACTTGCATCATACAGTACATCTCATCATACACCCCCATACTTCCAATAGAAGTCAAGTTGGTGGCCTGCAGACTGTTCCAGCTAGGAAACGAGACAAAGGATTTAATAAGAGAGACAAAGTTCAAGTTTCTGAAAGTTCAAACACCAGGCCGTCTTTGAAGTCTGCTTTTTGCTTTGCTGATGACCCCAAGTCATCCATCAGCTAGAAAGGAGACCAAACAAGAGCCATAAAGGCTCAAGGTTGGAACAACATACCGGTGACGCTGCTGGGCCGTGACCTGGTGTGACCTCGTAGAGAACGGTCAAGAGTGAGCACAAATAAGTTGTTTTTATTTCTACGAAGTTCTACATCACATGAAGAGATTTTTAACAGTTTGATGTGGAGGAACTTTGAGTGACCCTCAAACAACCCTGGCCTCAACCCCATCAAATATTACTGGGATGAAGTTTAAGGTCGACCACAAGTCAGCTGTTATCGCCCAGTATTAGTGGCTGACTTCATTAACGCTCTTGTGGTTCAATGGGAGCAAATTCCTGCAGCAAAGGCTCCAAAATCTTGTGGAAAGCCGCCCCAGAAGACTTACTATAGGTGCATATCGCATTGAACTGTATGCAATATCTCTCTTTATGGGTCTCGAAATCAAAACAATAAAAACAAGTTTGATGATGTCGTGATGTAGCAAGGGATCATGGGAGTTATTGTCTTCATTGTTGAAGACAAATACACATTCCTCTTTGTTTGAACATCGTTTGAACAAGTCTTTAACTGAGGACATATTACATAGCTCATCTCTAAAGCTTATGGATTTGGAATAAAATGTTCAACAGCTACATTTGGCTCTAGAAAGAGAGCTGTGGATGATATAGGATTTGAATTAAAGCTGAAATGCAGCTGGTAGCATTTGACCATTTCCGTTCAAGCAGAATGTTACCTTTACCTCATGTGGCCATAAAGCCTATACAGGGAGCAAAAACATCCTTATCTTTGACACCAACATCCTGGTTCAGAGGCAACAGACTGATCAAACAAGCAGAGATCAGTGGGCAAAGGAGGGCAAAGGTGATTTTTCAGAGTGAAGGAGGAAAAGCCTTCATAAATCTGTTAGCGCCGGCGGCCGCTCTGTCATTAGAGGACTCCTCCTCCTCCTGCAGCGCAAACAAGACACACAAGTAGAAATCTGCTGCACACATGCCAATAAACAAGCATGTAAACACTTTTTTTTTTCTTTACATTATCGTTACAGATTCTGAGTTAACAGGGATTGAGGTAAATTAAGGACAGTGAAATCCTGCTATCTTTGCACGTTTTGGAGCCACACACAGCTGCTCTGCGCTCCATGACCTCATCAGGGGACTCAGATGCTCCGTTGCTGTATGACAGGACATGTCCCGTCCCGTCCCCCCACCCCCTACTCTCTCTGTGGTCTCCACGCAGCCGAACAGACACCTGCTTGTTTCGGCTCTATCTTTCCGGCCTGACAGACACTTTCCAGACTGTTACAAATTCCATGTTTTCACCCCGAGCGCTTCTGCGGCGCGAAAGCCAGGAAGCCGGCCGCTCCCAGAAAAACAAACACGCCAATTCGGACCACTTTGCATTATGGCAAATTAAAGATCTGATGCTTCCTAATCCCTCCTGATGGCAGACCTACAGTGTGAGCACGCCGTTTCCTACAGGAATGCGGTCCGAAGACTTGAGTGTCACTCGGTAAAACGTCCTGGCAGCACACAGGACGCACTGTGGTCCAGTCACAACCGTGCCCTTTACAGCTGTAACCATGTTTATGTGCTGTAATGTTCCAACACTCAGTCGCAGAGGAATTTTCTTTTCATCCTGCGTCACATTTACAGAAGCACTCCCTAAAAACTTCAACAGCTCCAGTCTATTAAAAAGGCCCACCGAACAACTCACGAGGCACCGACTGTTAGGAGGCTTTTTTTCTTCAAGGGAGCTTCCATCAGTGGATGTTGAAGAAGCGGGAAGTGTTTCTCCATCACTTTTCCCGTCACTTATTCCCAGCCGCTTTGATCCAGCCGGGACTGGGACTCTTTATCTTCTAGTCGCAGGCCTGCTCCTCTAAGCTTCGCTTCGTGGATCCACTTAGGTCAAAGATTGAGCTCCCTCGTCGCTCAACTCCGCAGCAGACGCCGTGGTTGGGATTCTGCGTGCGGATGCTCAACTTGGTTTTCTGTTCAGAAAGTGCGGCCGCAGCTCAAAGACCACACAAGCAGAGACTTGGAAAGGATCTGGACCCAGTGTAGACGTACATAGTGTTAGATAGTTGAAACATAAAGATTTCTTGCTCTGTTTAACTTGGCTGGTCAGTTTTGGGTTCTGTATTTGGCACTGTGCAATACGAGCCCTCAGAATCGGCTGAAAGAAATCATGTAGCTGTCCAATTGTGTGGTCTTAACATGGTCAGTCAATCCGCACCCCTTACTTCTGTGTGTCCAACATCAAAGCAGGAAAAACTTCAAGGATAGACTAAAGATAAAAAAAAAAAAGCCAAAACATTGATAGATATCTTGATGCATCACATTTTGGATTCACTTCACTTGCTACGACAGCATAAACAGCAGCGAAGGAGGGGGTCGACGTGCTGCTCTGTTTGATCTGCATCGCCCGACATTAAGATGAAGGCCGTGCAGAGAAAACAGTCGGCAACATCAAACGGAGCGCTCAGGACGCTCTTTGATGGCCGAAGCTCTTATTTCAGTGAGTGATGACTGATGCTCGGATTCCACTTAGCTTATCTTAAATTTCTTGACACATACAACACACCAGCCAACATTTCCCACTAAAGAACACTTTTTATTTAAAGTATGTCATTGTTATTCAGGAGGGAAAATTATTCAGATTCTTTACCTGATCTGTTTATTTAAAAGAGGATGAGCATTAATAAACTATAAGCGCACAAAGGACGGAGGTCAAAGTGACATTAGGCGTCACACCTTTCCCCTCCCACGCAGAGTCCATCCTATACTTAACACATCCTGTGTTTGTCCTCTGCTTTCATGCTTCGGAGACAGTCATCCATCACGTCGAACACATCAGCGCTCACGCTGTGTGTGCGCGACTCAAAATAGTGGCTTGTTTTGCCCAAGACAAATTTAGCAATTCCTGTTTACCCTCCGCGACAACGCACATGTTTTCGGTTTGAGGTTTGTCTTAGATTATTCGCAGATACAACCGTTGAGACTGTGGAGCAGCTTTCCTCAAAGTGGCAAGTCAGCAGAATCCATGGCCGGGTTACATAATTTGTCAGTGATCCTTTTTACTGCTCTTGCATCGTCCCCGGGTTCCTTTTGAACGTTTTTCATTAGTTTGTCAACATCTCTCCATCAAAAAGAGAGAATAAAAGAGAAAAAAAAAGGGAGAAAAATCACAGACTACACCAACACTGGGAGCAAGTCACAAAAGCAACAAACGGCAGCAATTATGAATAAATGAAATTAACTGGCAGCCAGAAGAAGATCACAGCAGCTGTCATTGGACCAAGTCTGGCAGTGTGTGGAAGTAAACAGGAATAATCTGGGATGCAGAGACATGTGCAACACACACACAACCTGCAGGACATCTTGAATCACTCCGAGCCCGCTGACACGTGAAAGTGTAAAGAGCCACACGAAGGCCTCGTGTCACTTTCCCGAGAACAAACAAATGCAGAAATATGAACACAGTTGGTTTATGAGGGATTTAACTAATCTTTTTAAATTCTGGAGAATCGCGGCCCTGAATGTTTCAAGTTTTGAAGACTTTATAACCAAGACATCAACTGCGTTCTCCTGGGACAATTTCTGTCCAACATATCAGTTTTTCCCTGTTTGATGGCAAGAGATGACGGGGGTTTTTCTCTCTCTGGGAAAGGCAGATAAGATGGACAAAATAGTTTTATGCTAAGTTCCAGCCTTGCCTGCCTACCCTGAGTCAAACTCGCCCCAGGCCAAAAAATCCTGACTTCTCCTGCCAAAGTGTTCAAAACTCACACACTACGAGATAATGGCATCTGGATGATAATCAGAAATGAGCATAGAGCATGTTTATTATTGTTTCGTATCAACAGTTAATTACTTTTCATGTGAGCAACCGTCTAAAATGTAAACATTTATATAATTACCTCATGATAAGTCAGAGAAAGAGGTTTTCCTTCTGTATTGAGTCATTTTTGTACAGTTGACATGCAGAGTGTAAACATCTGGCCACTTTTACCACTTTAACCTTTAGTGACTCATCTTGATCTCCTCTGGTTGCTTTTTAAATTGCTGACAGCTTTGGTGCTCAGCGTTGTGCTTTATTTTTCCTGCCTAGTATCATGTGTTTCCAGCAAAACTGTAAAATCTTTCATGGACTGGATATAAGTTGACTCATTTGTGTGTTACATCATGCGGTGGATGGAAACAAACTGGACATTCATTTAAATAGGGAAATGCCACGGACTTAAATAGTCTCCTGTGCCGTTGTGCCTGTTTTTCCTGCTCATTCATGAAATCACTGTTGGACACGACTGAGAATCTCGCTGCGCTCGAGTTGAAATGGCGTTTTTAATCAAAACCGGGGCTGCTGTCCAGATGACCTACATCAAACTGAAGCCAAACCAGGGTCTCCTTGAGTCGAATCAAGACCAAATGGACAGAATGTACACATTAACTCAGTGTCATCTTACTTCTGTTACTACTACCCAAATTCTGCTGGATTTGCTGTGGACAGAGGATTAACAGATTAAATACGCACAGCATAATTGTGTGGAAAAACTCGCCGGGTTTCAGGTGTCGGCTAATTCCCTGCTGTGTTTTACTGCCATCTACACTTATGTGGCAATTTTCTCCCCAGCTTTTGTTTGGACACAGGAGAGAAACCACTCTTGTGGCGCTCAAAGCACATTTGAAAAGCTCAACATGACCTCAAACCACAACCTGGTTACCCAAGACCTTCCTGTGAGCAGTTTCATGCAGGAACTGCGCAGAAGGAGGCGTCCCATCTACTCAGTGCACGAGAGGCTTGTGATCGGGATGCAAACATTAATGGTGTCCTCCTTGGCTGAGCCATTAACGTTAGCTAGCCTCTCGTCCGTGAGTACATGCACGCCGCCCTCTGTGCAGTGATATGCAAAGAAAATAGTTCCTGCATGAAGCTCCTCACAACAAGGTCTGTGGATTATCCAGAGTCATCAGGGTCAAGGTTTCTGGAGAGAGACATTGCTGTTGAGTTTTTCAAAATTTCCTTTGGTGCTTTGAGCATCACAAGCCGAGTGCAATCTAGTTACAATACATTAGAGAGAAGACAGATATATCATCTCCAAAACTCTGCAACTCGCACTAAAACTGTCTAGATGGAGGAGGAGGACAAATGCATATGTGTAACTGTCCCTTTAAGCTCAGCTGTTGAAGAGTAATGATTCTTACTCTAAGAGTGAGTCACAGGGTTTTGTGATCAATTCCACCATCAAGTATAAAAAGCTCACATCCATAAATCAACGGAGATGTTCATCTCGGTCAGCCAACTATTTCAAGTCAAGTCGACAGTGACATCCAAGTCTTTGTCCTCACTACAAAAGAGCAATGTGTCATTCTTCATGTTTTCAAAAAAACAAACATAACCAACAACACAGGATTTTAAAACATTTTTAATCTGGTTCTGCATGAGTAATAATATGTTTAAATGCCAATTACGTATATCCTTCCTGCATGAAGAGAGCTGCGTAAAATTGCACTGGATTTCTGGTTTGGTTCAGGACCAGTGGTGACGTAAAGGTTGGTGACACTGGCTTGCTTGTGATACCACGTCGAGTCCCACAACAGCAGGAAAAATGGAAGAATTTGAGGAAGAAAAAAAAAAAAGACCAAACACACTCAGTTGACCTTCCCTGAACAAACAGCAGATAAAAAAAGAGGAAAATAATGAGTCCTGCCTTTGATAGTAGACCAGACTTTGCTTAACTTTAAAGTCAGATAAAACTGTTTTTCAAAATGTCTGTTTTGTTTTGGAAGTAAACTCTTCAAATGAACATCCAAACCCATGTGTGAGTCACGAGTGAAAGGTCCTGATTCACAACAGCTCCTTCATCTGTAAGTCAAATGTGGCCCGTGTATAAATCTGCCCCAAGTCATCGTTCACGCTGTTTATGACGATCTGCTTCTAATATCCACCAACATCCTTCATGCACCTCACTGATCTCTGAGCACTTGCATCGTTATCGTCTTCGTCGCTCTCATTGTCACCAATGTCCTCACCATCATCATCATCATCATCATCATCGCTCCAACATAATGACCAAAAACACATTCTCTGAGGCTCAAATCATCTTATTCATTAACAACAAACTGTGTCCTGGGCATTAACGCTGTCCCATTAGGATAATTAAAAGCATTATTATTGGTGAATAAGTACCATGTGTACAGCAGATGGAGAGCATCATGAGCGAGTTGCATGCTTGCATTCTTTTTCTGGGTGTGGTATATAGTGCATATGCAAGCGTGCACAACCAGCGCAACGTCGCTCCAGGCAGAAGATGTCACATTGTATACTGTGTTTGTTAACATGTTCCTCATTAGTGAAGATTAAAGGTTGCCTATAATACCCCAAGAGTATGCTTTAATCACTCTTCTGTAGGATGAAAACCATGACTATAGGAAAACAAAGGCATTTTTGTCGGCTTGTTTACTAGTTTATGTCACTTGGAACAGCTTTGTGCCACATTTTCTCATTTATTCATTTACTCGTTAAAAGGTAATTATAAATGTTTATGTCTCACATGCATTCATGCATTCCTGCTCATGTACTCCATCAATAGCTTCATCAATCCTTTCATCATAATCATTTATTCAATCATTGTTCCGGTGACGACTCCATCATTTCACTTTTAGTTTCTGCTGATGCATGCATTCATTCATTCATCTGCACAGTCATTCATTCATTAATTTTCTTAATCATGGATCTGTTGATGCCTAATATTCATGCAATTGTTCATTTATGTATATTTTCTGCCATTCTGTTATTCAGCTATTCATCAATTCATTCATTCATGCTTTTCACACTCTGCATCATTCCTCTAATGAATCAGATGACTGCTTTTCATATTGATTCACTGCTCTGTTCACTGTCTGTTGAGGCGTTCATATACACACCTCCGAGACAGCCATTATCACACTCCTGTTTTAGACCTTGAGATAACACTCATCTTCCATTCATAGAAATTCTTTTGTTCTGCCTACTCTCAGCTCTGCTGCGTCTACCTAAACACATTAGTGACCCACACAGCTGGAAGAAGCAGCACTGCTTCACACTGAGTAAATGGATTTGTATCAGCTCTGTTTCAACAATTGTGCACAGAAATGTGAATGTTGCCACGGCGACAGCTCTGTTTTCAAGAATATTTACAACATGCAGCCTGGAAATATTTGTCCCTGGTGCTCTCTCTCTCTCTCTCTCCCTCTCTCTCTCTGGTAAGGGAGCCAGCATGCGCGTACACACACACACACACACTTCTTTTTTTCCCCCCTCTTGAAAAAGTGAATCATGACAGAGGATTATGAATATGGCAAAAGCACAAACAGCCAGAGAGTGGAGCCTCTGGCTCAGCCAGCCGCTGCAGGGTTGACAGTAGAGGAAAGTGGACCATGAAATCACACTTTAAAAACTTCTCTCTATTCAGGCATCTACTGAACTTGACCCACCTCCTCACACAAGTCCATGGCCAAGTTCTGCTCGTAATTAGGGACGGGGTTTAATTGCAAAGTGGTTACACTTTTTAGCCACAAGCAGCCAAAGTGCTGTTTAATTCAAAATGTCAGAGTCTGACAATTAAGCTCCACGGGGCCACATTAGCTAAAGAGACCCCGTAATTATTTGACTGGGCCCAGACAATGCTGCTTTTGTGACATGGAGGTCCTTGTGGTGATCATAGGTCAAGATATCCACACACACACAGACTTGCATAGCTGCAAATGTCAATCTGGATTCCAGCACACTGACGAAAGCAGTGATGGCATATGAGGCTGTCTCAAGGCCAGGATGAAAACTAATGAAATGAAGCCCTCAGACATAATTGACAATGACCTTCATCTTTGACAAGCACCTTCCAACACACACACGCACGCAAAAATAAGCAGCATGACATCATCGTCGCTACCTTAATTATGCAGTGCTACTGATTGCAGAGCCCGTCTGTCAATGTGCACGTTGGGAGGTTTTGCCTGTTTCCAATTGCAATGGAGGACGAAAAATCTGCAGCTCCTTCAGCACTAATTGGGAACACGTTGGAGAGTCTTGATTGATCCATTCATCATGGCGAAAATCTAGATTTAAGCTGTAAAAACAGTCGAAAGGCAAAGACAGCGACACACTGCACTGGGGCTTGGAGAAACACATCAGTCAAGATATAATTGGAACCATCGCGCAGCACAGAAGCCAGCAGGTATCTCCCTAATAGGCTCTGATGTCACGGAGTTCATCTAAAAACCATGGCTCCTGAAAGTTTCCAAAGAGTTTGGGGAATGCCATGTGTTGCTCTCCACACAGTTGCCACGCTACGTCCAGTATAAACAGTGTTACATACGACGTTGGACCCGGTCCAGCCCAACATTGAGCATCCCATGGGATTTACTGATCTTATCAAATGAGAGTCTAATGCAAATATTCCCTCATATTGCGGACCCAAAGCCCCTGAAGACTTTCCCATGGTTTTTGCTATATAGGCACATTAATTATCTACAACATGTGAGTAAAGAGTCAAAGTGATTTGCCGTGAAAGAGGAGTATAAAAAAGCAGTACTGCTAAGATATTGCTGGATTATTATTATTATACCACAGGGACTTGAGCTTCTAAGTTAATAAAGAACATCTCTGTGCTTCTAAATCTTGCTTTACTTATTGCACAGTCATAAAAAGTTCATAATGTCCTAAACTATCAGCAAACATTCATGGGATCAACCAATAAAAGCAGACAAGCCTTGCTGTAATTTTTGCTGTTTAAGCATCTCTCTCAACACTTTCGGTTTCCAGGACCGGAGCGCAACAATTTCACCAATCATATTCGGCGGAGGAAAACTCATGAGCCAGCATAAAGTTCACCAGGAGCAGAATATAAAACACATGATGCAGCAATAAGCAGTCAACAAGACGGCGAGTGCACACATACCTTCCAGCAGCTGATAGGCAGAGGAGCGCCGGGAGCAGAAGTGGAGGACTAGTAGAAGTAATCCAAAGAACCAGGGAGGAATGCTGTATAAAAACAGAAGTGAAGAGTTGGACAACTGACCAAATGTTGACTGGAAACAACTTCTTCACAGAGAAAAACAGTGCCTTTCATTTACCGTGAAGTCATCTTCGGTGATGGTAAGCTTAGATCCAAACTAAAAAGTTGTCCTGTTCATGTGTGACAGCCCTGGTAAGAGAGAGAGAGATGGAGCCCACTCTGCCTCTCTCTCTCGCTCACTCCAAACTAAAAACCTCTAACTCTCCTCCTCCTCCTCCTCCTCCTCCTCCTCTCTCGCTCGCTCTCCCTCTCTCACTGGTTCCCAGTCAAACAAAGGCAGCTTCAGTGCATCGGACTCAAGGGGCCCTCGCAAAGCTGAAACCCGACTCCTTGTGTCTCTGTGGACCACCGCTTTCTAATCCAGCCCTCCCCTCAGACATCACAACTCCAAATACAAATTAACACACTCCAGTTAAATCCTCCTCCCCCTGCTCCTCCTCACTGGTGTGGTTTCTCTCACTTTCCCCGTGCTTTAAAGCACTTTTCTAGTGTGACCTTGACCCAGGGCAGGACAGAGATGGAGAAGATGCCTCAGGAGATCCAGCATCAAATCCAAAACTTTCTTTCAAGTGTGTCTACTGAAAAAAAAGTTATTGGATCAAGGCAAATATTTAATCAGCTAAAGAAAAGCTAAGTTTATCAGTGGTATTATACAGTAGGAATGTCTTTGCAACAACCAAACCCCTATCAAATATGTGGGAGGTATAATCATCTATCAGTCTGTCATAGTTCATTCAGTCAATAAAAGAAATGCAGTGGTGTTTCAAATATTATGAAATAATTGAATACAATTTTGAATGTATCCATCTGTTTCTGATGCTTACTGGGGTCCCAGTTGTGGTGGCAGCAAGATAAGCATAGCAGCCCAGGCTTGTCCTCATGCCTCCTTTTGGCGGATCTCAAGGCATTCCAGACCAAATTGGAAATT
>JBCAUF010000072.1:3339730-3355156 GCA_038406115.1 Haemulon aurolineatum | reverse complement strand
TGTCCCCAGGTAAAAACACTTAAGGAGCATCGAAGGAGGCACATAATGGGTCTCATCGATCTTGGAGCAAACAGGCTTCAAATGTCTGCTGTGCTTTGGATGCTAGACAGCTTTCAGGCTGTAATGAAGGAAAACAGTGGATGTATCACATGCCAAGTCTGACTTTGCTTTTCATAGAGTTTTAGTCAGTTAGTATTTAGTCAGAGTTTTTACATCAAAAAATGCACTCAGATTGAACATGAAGTGAATTTTAGAGGCAGTGCAAATGGTGTTACTGGTTAAAAGATGGTCCTGTGGAGTTTTTCACCATTAGCACTGCTATACAGCAATGTTTTCATTAGTGGGTCCCAATTTGTTTTGTATCTTGTGCACAAGCTGACAGCTCCATGCTCTTCCACAAATTGGCTGTTGGGCCGTAATGCTCTGAGTAACGAATTTAAAAAAAAATAGAAAAAGAAGAAAAAAAAAACTGTTTGGCAAAAATGTTTTATGAAGCAATAATCCCATTCAATGTGTTCATGTTTCAGGACCCAAGGAAAAATGATGAATCTTGGTGAAAAACACTGAATTTGAAGGTTTTCTTTAATAAAAACCAAGAAAGCTCAGAATTCTCTTTTGAAAAATTAAGGTTATGGTCATCTGCGAGACAAGATGCTGCCACACACAGGCTGAAAATGGTCCAACTTTGCTCTTACCATGAGATTTTGTGAGTCTGACTCATGAACATAATGGTGACAAAATGGGAGAACGATAGTCTGGAGCATAAGTAAGGGACAAAAAAATCTGGAAGGTTTTGAGATCAGGCAAAGGTTGAGCTTTCACACAAAAACACAGTTTCCAATACCTAATTACAGCCAACATTTGCCCTGTTTGGTCCACCTTTGAGAGTGGTTTGTCGGTGATTATACTGCAGTATGCCATTAGCCAGAAGTTAATAAATACCGAATTGATGAGAGAGGATTTCTGCTATTCATTTAACTTCTAGAATTTTCTGAAAGTGAAACACTACTGTACAATTCTGTAAGCAAATACAATTATGTAAGTCTGGCTAACACTGACTCTATTACATTTTAGGACAGCGCATTTGCAGCTCATTCCATGTGCATTAGGCAGCACATGAATCTGTCTCATATTCATGAAGAGGTTTCAATTTCATGATGTGGCTTTATATTAGTCACACGCTGGTGAAGAAAGTCTGCAGCAGCCTGTCCCCACTCCTCCCCTGCATAACTTTTCAAGGCTATGTAGGTCAGCTGTCTCACTGATGGTGCTGTTTTGAACCATGATCTTTAAATGCCTCATTGTTTATTCTCTCATGTCATTGGAAATTATGTAGCGAGGCGGGGGTGAAGTCTTGGGGAGACAAATGGTAATCAACAAATTTACAGCCTAATTCCCCCTCTTCCCCGTGAATGCACATAAAAGCACAAACAATCAGAATTACGTAATTGTACTTTCTAAATGGGCTCATTTTCAAAGCCTGAATTAATAGGCGTGCAGCTTTCCCAAATATGGCCTTTGAACCTCTATAAACATCAGTGGGGGAAGATGTGACACTGATAAGTCATTTTGCATCTTAAAGTTGAAATACCAACTTTTGCAAAGTACTCTTCAACAGCAAACAAACCTCTGCAGCCTCCTAAACTTTTGGGTAAAACAACTTTAATGATCACGCGCTTGAATTTGAAAGGATTTTAGTCTCTTTGATCTTTTATTTCCAATTCACCTTCACATACTCCAGAGTCATGAACATTTATAATATGCAAAGCCCTCCTCCATTAAATCGCACTCCATGTGAAAGCTTCAAACCTTCTTAGAAGCCTCTGACCTCAAACGGTATGAAAAGTAGCGCCGGCTTGCTCTGCTGGCCCCGAGGTCTTAGCTCACACAACCCGCCAAAAAATAAAAAATAAACGCATTTTTACCCCCTCTGCGCACACACCTTACCTCTCAGGCAGTCAGATACACAAACATGGATGCACATCCATCCTTGACCCGATATGCAAAGTGCAATTAAAGCTGATTTGGTATGCAAACAAAGTATGTAAACAAAGTGTACTGTATGACGCACCGCTGCTCCTCAAAAAGATATGAGGGTGTTACGGGTGAAGGAGGCAGTAAAGCATCATGAGAACCATCACCGCTTGCAATAAGACTAGTATTTTCATAGATAATCCATTCTGCTTCTTTTGACAAAAGATAAAACCCCGGGAGCTATTTCCCCAACACATATCCTCATACGGCTTGTGAGATATTACCCTTGCCTTATCTTGGAAACATATGGGCAGAGCTTTGATAGATTGTGGCTCTATAAGGAAGAAATCTTTATTCAGGGAGTGACGGTTTAATCCATGTAAACCCCTCTCGGTGTCTAACACTTACTTACCATTCATTTTCTGTACAAAGGCGCAATTTGGCACTGCTCTGGAAACTTTACACCACTTTTCAATTAATTGGAATTTGAGTTTCATTCCTCAGCTAAAACTTATAAGTGTCATGTATGCTTAATTACCTAACAAGTAACTAATTGCCTTGAGATTAGTTTTTCCAGTCATGGATGAAAAATCCACCCCTCTTGAAAAGCTTTATTCTCCACAAGATTTATCTTCTATACAAATTGCATGCCTATGGACGTGATAAGAACATGCTGTGTACAATAGAACGGCGCCGTGGCTGAGGAAATTATCTTTCGTGTCATTAGTCTGGCAAGGAGACACCACAGTGTAGTGTGCAGACCACGGTGCCCAACAGGGGTCAAATTCAGTTCCTTCAAAATGAATAGGATCCTAAATAATGAACGTGAAATGAACTCCTTGTGCAACTAAGCCATTTAGAGGAAGCAAATGATTTCCTGCTCCAGGGCAGTTTATTGACTTCAACATCATCAGCTATACAAAAGGCAAATGTGTTTTTTTTAAAATTGTGAGCTACAATATTGAAACTGCTGTTGGATATTTATGGATGGATGGGGAAAAAAATAAAAAAAAATGCAGCCCTCTTGCCTGAAAATCTATACCCAAGATAATATTTTTTATAATAAAAAATAAAAATATGAATGTGAATAGAATAAGAAGCATAACTAATAACACCGGTTATTTAAATTATTGAACAATCGTGGATTTGTGATTTCTCAGAAGTAACAAGTCACCAAAGTGAAAAAAAATCACTTTTTACTAAAAAAGTTAAAATTACTTTTCTTTTTTTTTTTTTGTCCACCGACAGTCTAAAACCTAAATATTTTCATATATGATGTAAAGCAGACCAACAAAGCATATCATGTTTTCAGTCTTCTTAGCTTTATATGCATGGGTAGTTCAAATACACTCAATCCTACACTCTCCATGAAAGAATCCTTTTCTTTTTTTTTCACAGGACTTTTACACTGCCATTCAACAGTTTGGAATTGTTTTTAATGTGTTTTCCAGTCCAGAAAAGTGTAAGTGACCCCAGGTCATTATTGAACCAAAACGGTGCAACTGGCCTGTAAATATTTTTTTAGGAGCCTGTTTTTCTTCTCTACATAGTAGTTAGATCAAGTTTAAACTGTCTATAACCCTAGACTGGCCTACACTTTCTATTTTGAGGTTTTAAAAATAAGCTTGAAAGCTTATTATACTGTGGGCATTTTTCTACACTTGGCACTGAAATGGCAACCTGTTTCTATTTTAAATCTGGCAACATTGTGATGCAAAAGCTTCAAATTTTCAGTTGTCAGTCTGATACAACATTTTTGTTCTCTGTACAAAATTCTCTGTACATTTTTTGCAACCCTGCAATAAAAAAATATCATCATTCAAACTTTAAAACTGTAGCTTACACTCAAAGTCTGAACTCGCAAGCCCCAACTGATGACATCCTCAAGGTTACTTTCTCAGACTTGACAAAGCTTCTCCAGATCCACAAAGAAATTATAGTGCGGTATAGTCAAGTGAGTAGAATGCTCACTAAAATCAGTGGACTGCCCCTTTAATGCTTATTTTGTCATTGAGACCAGCATACAAATGAGTTTTTAGGCACCTCACAAATCCTTTAACAGAAGACAGGCAACAGCTCTTTGATTCAGGTCACACACACAAAAAAAGAATGATTGCTGGTCTGTGTTTTCAAACATAGAAAATTTGGAGCATTGTATGGAGGCAGCTATCTATCCAGAGCAAGGCTCCCCTTTTCCAAAAGCTACTTTAAAAATTTCCAGTGTTCACTTGTTTACAAACACAGCCCCCCAGGGCAGGTGCTGGTATATTTATTGCCTGAGGAAAGACATTTTTGACACTTCAGGAGCGAGCGAGTCATCAGCGGCAGTCAGCAGTTTTTGTGGGCTATGCTTCTCTCGTTAACCACACTCGACGAGAATGAGATTGAGAAAAGGAGGCAAAAATAAATAAAAAAAAGAAAAATTGAGATGAAAGGAAGGAGGATGATAGATTCTGGGTTTTGACTATGCTGCTGCATTAATCTAAAATCAAACGCAATTCATGCACACTAAAAAATGCAAATGCACAATGCCTCAACTGGAAACATAAGCAGAGGAAAATAGCTACTGAGTGTCAGTTTTAGGAGCTTCTGTGCTCGCCTTTGGCCGCCTTATATGACCTTTGCTGCGGGGCTGCCCTCGGGCCACTCGCGAATGTTGGAAGAATTTCTGTGCCTGTCTCCTCGTTTCAGTCCAATTGTAGAAAAGACAAAAACGCAGGAGATAATGAGGAAGAAAAGGAGGTCGAAGAATGAGACGGAGGGTTGTTAGATTGTTAGAGACGGGAGCCATGATGTCAGGAGGTACAAGTGGAGGGTCTAAAATATTCATTATCCCTCCCTTTGTCTGTCTTCAGACTGATCGTCCGTGTTTCTGAAGCGACCGACACTGAACAAGAGCATGGCAGGACCGAAGAGTCAGGGCTGGGTGGATGAGAAAAAAAAAAAAAAAAATCAGCATGTACAAAAACTCTATGTACAAATTATATAACTCCTTTAAGTTGAAGCTGATGTTGAAGCATCCATGTACCTTTTTTGCTCCCTGTCATCATCGCACGGAAAAGTGGGGAGTTTTGTTGCAAAATGAGACGCTCACCATTTGTGGCAGCTATTGAACTTTCCAGATGTGACCCCATTTCCAAAAAGTGCTTGATGGCACAAAATGAAAGCAAATCGCCACCTTTTGAAGGTGAGCTGGCTACTTTAACTCCCCACTGAGAAAATGACACCACTTTGAAGTTTAGTTTTTCTGGTCCCTCATGTGTTGAATGTGACATGATTCTTCCATAATGGATGGAGGGGATGCTGAAGTACCTTCCGTTTAATGTCATATAAAGTGTCATTATAGTGGCAATGGATGGTGCTTTTGAATGGGACATCTCAGAAGAGATCTGATGGAGAAGCAAAGACTTCACGATATTACCCACACAAGAAATCATGGAAATGTGACACTGATTGCTCTTCCTCATGTTCTGTTTCTCTAGTACCAAGGATTTAAGACCCTCAAACACTTCTTTAACACATCCTTCAACAACCAGCTTTATAGCATCTTTCATCTCATTGGTTTTGGTCCCACAAATGCTTTTCTTTCACTCATCTTTCTTTCTCATCTCAGGCAGCTGTTTTTAGTAGAAATGCTCTGAAACCCCCCCCTGCCTCTAGCCCGAGAGCTACCTTCTCAGCACAGTCGAGGTATGTTTGAAGGTAGCAGAGCATTTAGCGGCTTAAGAGCCAGATATTTCCCTCAGGAGCCGGTGGAGACCAGACCAGAGCTAAAAGAACTGTGAATATTGGACTTGCATATGTCAGGTGGCCAGAGACCCGGCCCCACGTGAATGTTAATGTTGCTCTGTATCTCCTGGATGTCTTAATGGAAAACTGCTGGCTAACATGTTTGCGTATCAAAAGGCGATAATATGTCCGTTTCCAAAGCTTGGTTCTGCTGCTGCAAAGTGGTGAAATAATCAGTTACTGCATGATTAACATACGTACGCCACACTCTGGTAAATATGACACACACAAAGGTATGTGACTTGTCATATAGGTTTACACTGCCTTCCCATTGTGCACAAGCCATAATAACACAACATACTAATGCTATGCAGTTTGTACATGTAATCTTAATTTTGTAAAATGCAGTTTTGGCCATTTGTATTCAAGATCTCAACGCTCTAGACCTTTATCGCTTTTCGCTTTACTGATGAGATGATGCAAGATGTACGCCGAAGCACGTCAATCAAACCACTGAAAGTGGCGAGCCCCGGCACATTTAAAAAAAAGCCAAGCCAGGCTTAGTATGCACACTGAGCACACACTCTTGAAGGCACACTTACTCAAAGAGTGTACTTACTTCTCCAGTGTCAACACTTCATACTGAACCGGCCTGCTCGAATTAGTATGTAGCGTTTCGTTCGGGACAAGGCATAGGAGTTCCTCTGCGCCGCCTAAAGTGTGCACATCCCCCCCGCCTAAGTGGTCCCATTGCAAAAAGCGTCACGCACGGACAAATTAATGAACCGAATGCAGAGAGTGGCTCCTATACAGGAGGGCTCGCAGACACCTAATAAATTGGTACGTTGACCATGAGGAGATTCTGGGGGAAACTTCACGGATACCAAGGTTGCATTCCTGTCTTGCGGGGGCAGCAAAATGTCAATCACATTCATTTTTTTTCCCCCACTTCAGATTATGCTAATTGCATTTACTTTAACTATTCAGAGGGATGTGTATATATCAAATATGCTAGTTGTGATAACATGCATTTTAAGTTGCTCTGGCATTACCTTGCCTCGCCTCGCTTCAGTTAATATCAAGGAAGCGTGGAAGAAATGACATGTTCCCATTTACAGCTGATTTCAATGCGTCGAGATAATGGCAACACGGAAGGAATGACACAAGACATATTGTTAGCTCATTGGACTGGAGGTGTTTCTATTGTGCATATGGCTGCCTCAGCATCATCCCCTGCGTGGTGAATCACGAACACCTCTGGCAATGCCTCCCACTATGACAATCTTAACCGCAAGCTGCACTGTACATCCATTCTTGGAGGAAGAAGACACGCACAATTCTTTCACATATCCACTCATATGGATTTCAGGACTTTATTGAGCAATAAAAAATATACACCGAGGAAAATATCAATTTTCCTTTTCCCCATATTGTTGTTCTTCCATCTCAAAATCTGATTTTAATACTTCCAGATGAACGAACCATGATCCAAAGCGACAAAAGGAGAAAAAAAAGGAAAAAAAAAAACAAAAACAAAAAGGAAAAAAAAAAAACAAAAACAAAAAAATTGCAGTCTTTTTTTAGTTCAACAGTAGAAGTTGAAAACCACCGGAACAGTTTAAAAGCATCTCTGTTTGTTTTATATCGTTCATTGAAAATTTGAAAAACGGGTTTCAAACAGATTTGGTTTGAACGGGAGTGGAATCACAGACTAGGTCGTCACATCTGAATCTGCCTCTCCGTAGAGTTCTGCCAGTTTCTGGAACTCGGGCCCCCAGTTGTCCAGGTAGTTATAATCCTGCTCTGATTGCGTGCCGGGAGAGTCTAGCGGGCTGATGGATCCCGTGGGCGAGCCCTGGCCCTCGTAAGCGTAGGTCTGGAGGGAGTCGTAGGGTGGCACGCTGGTGTCCATGTCGGCCTCCACCAGTCTCTGCTTGATGAACTCGTGCACGTCCACCTCGTCCAGCTCCACCGTCGGACTCCGGCGGCTGCGGGGCGGCCCACAGTGCTGCCTCGCCTCCGGGCGGACGTCCCGCCGGAACTTGAGCTCCTCGGCGGCGGCCGGGTTGCGGAGGGCGATGATGTCGAAGGCCTCGGTGTCCTCCTCGCCTCCGCCCTCGTCGTCGTAGGTGACCACGTTCTCTCGGATGTCCTCCTCGGAGATGATAAGGGGCTCTTTCTTGCTCCGCCTCAGTGTGATGAAGAGTACAACGATGGCTGCAAGGCAGGAAAAGTGGGGGGAAAAAAGTATCAATACTTGAGGAGTGCTAAAGATAATACCACTCAAAAAACAATACAATAGCAATATATATACAAGTATAATTCTGGCAAATGTCGTTATACAATAAACTGACATATTTAATAGTTGTAGACAAAAGTCAGACAGACAGAAAATTGCTTTTCTCGACAATTAAATTGACAAACCGCTTAACAGAACATCATATAATGGAACAGCTGAATGTGGTTACAATGCTCAGCCATGTTTTTTATGCTAATACCGATCCCTGTGTGTGCCTGGGTTGTTTACTAATTCATTGCTCATGACAGACAAACATGTTGTGGTTCGTAAACAGCCAACCAAATGAACACTAGCAAATTTTATGTGCATATTTATCCGATTTTTTTCCATCAGGACAGTAAAACTGGCCAAGCGGTGAGGGGCTGTAAATCAATAATAAGCAACAGCGCACACAATGGCAGTGGCTGTGATGATACTTTGAATGCAAGCTGTTGAGATGATGACAATATACGCATTATCATCATCTTTTTGGAGCAAATTCAACCTCACGGCCGGCCAAAATGCAATATATCACGCAAAGAGGAGAATGGAAGGCATATGGAGGTACGTCCCGTGTGATCATCTTTCAGCTGAGGCCAGCAATCTAAAGAATGAGCCAGTTGCACCACATTAAAGAAAATATGGCATGAAGTTGTAAAATGCCTCCGCAGATAAGTAGCTTACAGTGTGACATAGCTTTCACAGCTATTAATGAAGCCATAAAGCCAAGTACTATTTGATGACATGCTACAGCTCAGAACTTGTTTCTCCATCTAATGAGAGTTGTACTTCTTTGGGTTAATGATGACCTCTCTGCTCGATGTTAACACTAATATCAATTTAATAAAATGGCGTCGGCGCAACATCTAAGAGGAGTTCATTATGCCACTTTATGAGATGCGAGCGAGCTCGATCCTGCAGAGGCATCTTTGCTTCACAATTACATTGCATTAAATGTGAACATCGAGGAAAAACAAAGGTTCAAAGTAGCAAAATTCAACCCTTTTTCTTGAGGATGATATAAATGTTTTGAGCATCTTGGCATTCCACATCAAACTGTTATATGCTATATTTATCTAAACAGCAACACACTGTGTTAGATCAGCCTTGTGGGATTAGAGGAAGAAAGGTGCTGGTGGATTAAGAGGAGGCAGAGGTTTCAGCTTTCATAGTGTCCAGGATGCAATGATGCATTTGGCTAATCTACTGTATTTACTCAAGCAAGGCATTTTTTTTTTTTTGCATCTATATTGTGGTGATTACGGCATGCTGTAGACAGACTACAAAGCAATTTCAAAGAAATGATTTAAGCCTCAGAATAGACTTCGACTAAAGGTGCGCTGACACCAAGCCTGAGCTGTTTAGTCAGGCAGGTGAGAATAATCCCATTCACACTGAGGTGGCGCTGAATACGTAGATCAAAATGGACCAAAAATAGAGGCCTCTCTCCGGTTCTGTCACAACTTAGAACCAACCAACTCCAATACAAAAAATTCCCCCCCTTTTTTTAAATGGTTGTAATCATGGACAGATGAACTCAACAGGGAGGGCCCCGGGACAACAATTAGATGTAGGCTCATAGCATTGTAAAATGAGTTTGTGGACACATCCATTTCAACGAGGCCACTATGCTAACACAATGGAGGTGTGAGTGCTAGGATAAACACAAAACAACAACAACAGAAAAGTTGAACTTGGCTCAGCTTTTGCCACAATGCAACCTTGTGAGCGTTGGCAGTGATAATGAGTGCGGTTGGGTGACGGTGATGTCACAAGGTCCTGGAGAACACTTGTACACTACATCACTGCAGCAAAGAGGGAAGTTAAACCAGTAGTGTTAGCAAGGCAAGATTCAAAGGGGATGCTACACTTTAAATTGGGTGTATGTATGTGATGATTGAATGATTAATTTATGCAGTACTGATGTGTAGACCTCTTCGAAAAAACCCCCACGTACAATTAATTAAATTAACTCAAATCAGATAGCAAATGGAATCAAGTGGGTCTGAGACTCCCCTGGGCCATTTTCCCACTTAATCCAAACCCCAGATACAAGGACACAAATTAGAGCAGCATCTAATAGCCAGCAGTTACTGTATGCTTGGAGCATAAAATAATGAAATAAATTCACAAACATTTCAGCATGAATATGAATCCAGACTATGTTCTATGTAGAGCCAAACCAATGGATCACTAAACCTGAAGTGAACCACTGAGGACGGCCTGGGTTCAGGACTGAGGTGGTTTTTCAAAGGTCTGATTGAGTTTCAGTTGGATAATATGAAACTAAATGCAACAAACTAAACTTTTCCATTATGGACAAAAAAAAAAAACTGTGCTTGACTGTACCCTATGACTGAAGTCATTATGCACAGATTCATTTATCGACATATATTTCTTTGTTCAGTGTAGTTCCTTCCCTGCGTTTTTAATGAAATGTCCCCCAACCTGCATATGATTAATCTATGGAGGAAAAAAAAGCCCTAACAAATTCACTTCACTCCACCTGGCGCAGTGGCACCCCAAGTGGGGTTACAGAGGGTGAGAAATGCAATTTTGTGTGGGACAGTGCTTGCCGCTTAGCTCGTTTAAAGCAACCAATTACACAATGCGCGGAGGTGAGAGTGTGTGGGGTGAGCTGGGGTCAATCACGTTGAGCAGAACTGGAAAATAAAGAATTAAATTTTTTCATCTACTTCCTTGTGCATATTTTTCCAGCCGCTACATTTGTCTGTTTTAAAAACTCACTGTGGTGTAGAGGTAAACAGCCTGAACATAATGAAAAATAAAAAACGGTGCCCAGACACTCAGTTAATGCACCTTTATTATTTACCAGCATTTCATAGACCTGGCTGCACTTCCCACAGCTCATGAACTACTTGTGTTTGTAGTATATTCATATCCACTGCACTGCGTACACCATAATAAAATACACTCTCTACATTAACGCTCTCTCAATGGTCCATTCAGGTCATTTCATATGGCTACCCAAGGCCAGTTGATGTCTAACTGTTGCTCAGTGCACCACTTATAGCATCAGGGTGCCAGTCTGCAGACATCTTTCAGCTGAGGTAGGAGCTATTGCTGACATCTCATTTATGCTCTGTTTACCTCGGATATGGGAGATTACGCTGAGACTAGGATATTGTATCGTATTATTGAATAATGTCCCTCATCGGCATATATCAGAGGCCGTTTCATATAGCAACTCAAGCCAAGAGTAAAACTCCAAGGAGTCACAAATGCAATATTTCAAGTCTCTTGTTTTGTTGACTCAAGTTTTTAGAGTATACACAAACCACAATATCTGAGCCATATCATCATAATGATGCTTTCTATATTTGAGAACAGTGCTCTTGACCCAATCTGACTAAATGTTGCTACAGTAGTTTGCTGACTAATCCTTAACTTGTTGCATGAGAAAAAAAAGGAACAGAAATATTCTACTTTGTATTTGTATTTCAATTTCCGTAAGTATTTGTTCTGTATTGAGTTTAACCCAATTAGTCCTGTAATACTCTACCATTACATTTAAAACCAAATTAGCACAATCCAACCAATGATCTAATTATGAATATTTTATGTTGTGTAAGTCACGTGTGGAGGCCATTATCAAATGAGCGAGCTCAGGGACGGTTTGTATTCCTTTCTGGTTTGCTGCAGGCTTAATTGGAGTGGCTTGTTAGAGGCTGCACAGATAAAGCACGGACATTAATCGGACAGACGGAAAACAAACCGCGCTGGCGAGCAAAGACGAGCAAGAATTGAAGGTGCGAGATTGAAGGTGTGTGGAAGCGATACAATAGACAGTGATGTACAATGTGTACCATGCAGCAAAAAGATATTGTAGGTTTTGTTTTAGCATGTATCAGCAGTTCCCCACAATACCCACATTAGCTTAGTTTCTTCGTTGTATCGCCCGTGAACACCAGAGACGGTTATGGAAAAATGGTGAGGGCAAGTCAAATGACTGGCTGTTAAATGGAGTGGAATCCGATTTATTTTGACTGCGACCCACTGACAAAATCTCAAATCTCTCTCGGGGTGATGGGTCACCAAACCGCAGTCCTGTCGCGGAGCTATGTGTGAGACACTGTGCTTGTTACTGGAAAGTGTGAAACCCAAAATGCAACACAGGTCAAAGAAAAAAAAAAGGGTGTGATGAGTTCCTGTCTCTCCCTGTTTCTGTTTCCCTCTCTCTCTCTCTCTCTTTCTCTCTCTACGTCCTAACTGCCTTCTGCCTCGTGCGATGATTAGCGATTCAGCGCATGTCTCTCACTCAAGCGTTTTGCTCCAAACAGCGGTGATGGCCTTTTGTTCGCCTCAGCCAGAGGGTTTGGCATAGAGGAGGAAGACAGCCAGTATGAATATGCATAACCTTCACGCACTAATGTCCACAGACAATCACCGAAGAGAAGGAGGGGAGAGCAGCAACGGTGAGGCCGTGTTATTAGACAGTTTTGTCTAATCATGTCCTTGCCGCGGTCTGATTTGCACGGGAAGAAGCTGGTCTGTGACATCTCTCGCACCCTGTGTTTTGTTGACTCGGCCAATTGTAGTGAGTTCAGTTTGATCTCTGACTTAACACTTTGCGCCATTTTCCAGTCACTCCTGGCTTTTTGTTCCCATTTACGTCATCACATGGCCAAATTCAAAGTGACAAGATAAAATACCTTCAATCCTTCGTTTTTTTTTTCTGCTTTGAGAAAAACTTGAAAATATGACTTGGGCCATTATTTTAAGAGGGTGACGATGTAATCATCCGCTGTCCCTGCAAAGACTGGTTGCCATAGTAACAAGGCATGCATACTTATTGACTGAGGACATGTTTTCTGGGCGCCGCAACGAGCTGCTGACACGGACGCAGCTGTGTTGTTTTTTTTTTTCCCACTGTATGTCTCATCGGGTTTGGTATTCACGGCGTGGAACGCGTCCGTCACACGCGAAATCTGCGAGACTGGTATCCGTGTTGGCTGTCGCCGCGTTCCTCCGTTGCTCGTCCTTTTTGCTCCCCTAGTCACGACGCGCGGTGTCAGACACGTGGCTGGGCAGGGAGCATTCGGTTGCATAGCAAGAGGGAGAGATCTGAATCAAACTCAAGCCATCAACAAATGCGATTTAGGTCTGCGCTGATTTTCTGATTCGAGCTGCCCGTCTGTACACGGACGTGGCCTTTTCTTTTCATTTAGCTGCAACACACTTCCTCTCTGATTCACACTGACCCTGCAATCTCTATTCGCCTCTTTTTTTTGTTGCTGTCTTTGTCCTCGCCATCTCCTTTCAAGTCACCCGTCCTCCAGCCTCCACTCTGCGTCCTCCTTCTCTTCCGTCCTTCACATCCTTTTCTTTTTCTTCCACCCCTGCCCTCGCCAACTATTTCTACCCTCATTCTGAATTCTACCTGTGTCCTCGCATGTCTATTCATCCCTCTCTCCTCCTCTGCCCTTGTCAAACCCTTTCAAAAACCCTTCCACCCTTCCCTGCTCCTCTATGGTTCATCTCCTCCATCCATGCCCCCTGGATATTTGCCCCCGGGCAGCTCCCTCCTGCCGCAGTCCCTCGCGGCGGGCCCGTCCCAACTCACCCAGCAGGATGACGATGCACAGCAGGATGGCAATCAGAGCCCCCGTGCTGAGACCCGCCGAGGAGAGGAACGCCTCGCCTTGGCACATCCGGATCCTGCCGTGGCGCTGGCACGGGCACACCCGCAGCGTCAGGGTGCTGGTGCCGCTCAGCGATGGCTCCCCGCCGTCCCACACCACGATGGGCAGCTCGTACAGCTCCTGGGTCAGGTGGTTGAAACGCCGCCGCCTGGCAATGATGCTGGCTGTGCTGTCTAGAATGAAAGAAGGGAAAAAAAATAGCACAAAGAAAGTTAAAGAAGATTGGACCCCTCGGCTAAAAAGACCAATTGATGCTTTACTCCTTCTTCTCAATTGCGTTCCTCTCTCAGTGAATCCTGCAATTACCTATTTATGCAGACAGACATTTAGATTAAGGGTAAGGTAATCATCAAGCGAAAAGAAGAAAAAAATCCCAACAACATTCGCCGTTGTGAATTGGATGTTTTTCAACTTCTGAGGTGGATTTCTTACTGTGTTTTGCCACTGCTTCCCTGTATTCCAAGGCTAATTAATTTCAAAGGTGTTCCTTCATGATTTTAATGTGCTGAAAAGGAGCAGCTCACCTTGGCCTCTGCAGAAACACTGCTAATGGAACGTGTCATGTAGATAAACAGACAAAGGAGAGAAAAAAACCCCAACAAAAAGTACCTGAATTTGAGGAGAAAAAAGGAGAACTCAGACGGGAAAGATTCAGCAAATAAACACGTCGCAGATGAAACAATTGTGTATGCGTGTGGAAAAAATGCAATTATTGTGCTGCTTGTAATGTCAGCACTATCTCTATAAGGTGGACCTGACCTCGGCAATGACAGTAATGAAGCTTTACTCTGCCTGGCTTGGACTCGCACTGCAACTCCATCCCACACAGACATCCCTGATCAAAGGTGTTCTCAATTCTTCAAAATGAATGTATCACGAGCATAATTATTCCTACGTGTTTGTATAAAAGATGCGATATCTACAGAATAACATGCACAGTGCCAGTGTCCTCTTATGTTGACGTAGCCAACTGAAGCGGCCCTCTTTGCTTCCGCCAAGTTTATTTTTACATCAATGATTTGTGAAACCATAGGGAGATTATATAATTTCGGAGCAATATATACATGCGTAGACATGCATATATGCTAAAAAAAAAACACTCTAGAATTAAGAGACACGTAAAGGTCTTGGACAACAACAGAGGCCACATCGCTGACAGAGATGCCATCAAGCATCTGGTGGCATTTATAGTTCAGTTGCCTACCAATTTCAAACCAAGTCACTCGGCTGTGCTGACTTTCACCACGGACTGTTTTGTTTCCATGCTGTTTTTTGGCAACCCCCGGCACAAAAGCGGTGCCAGCAGACGGCTGGAAACTTTCTTCAAGGGTAAACCCAAGAAACTGCCAATGCCAACAGGAGCAGGAGAACAGCCGACTACTGATTAAGTGCGTCTGTAACTTGAATCCATATTTGTGCACCAATAGCTATACAATATATATTAGAAGGAGTTTAATTTTTCAGAGCCTGAGGAGAACGCTGGAAGGTATTTACTTAATCATATTTTACTGGACATTCCTGAGCAAAAGTCTATATTTTGACAAATTTATTTTCATGTCACGCTGCTCTACGTTTCCTGTGCCTTTAAATGAGTACTGTAATCTGCATGGTGGTGTGACATAACATCCATTCATAGTTAAAGGCCTCATATTATGAAAAACATGATTTCTCTGGTCTCTACATAAACTGGTCCTACCCGAGCCTACCAAGTCCCAGAATGAGGAAAGCAAACGAGTCCTACATCGTCTCTGCAGCCCACCCACTGGTAAAACGGTGCTCCTA
>JBCAUF010000072.1:3287616-3299831 GCA_038406115.1 Haemulon aurolineatum | reverse complement strand
CAACCGGAGGGATTTTTTTTTTAGACAGGCAGCTATGAATACAATGTTTTCAACAAAAAGTGGCAGCATCGCAACTTCACTATCGTATCGTATATTTGAAGCGAAATCTCTCTGACGGCAATTTGGCCACCATTTGGACAACCTACGTACGGCTTTTGAAGGAGCGCTGTGAAATGTTTGAGCAGCACACTTCTGAGCTATTGTGCTGTGAGGCAGAATGCACTGGACTGAGAAAAGGCTGGCTTTTGTTCATCCGAGCTAAAAACAGAGCGGTACAATAAAGAAATAAAAAATAGATGTTTTGCCACACGATGCTGGGCGTACGAGGAGCAGCTCTCTCTGAGGAGGTGGACAGAGGCTTTTCTTTCCTCTATGATGTGGAGGACTCCGCAGTCTCGATGGCGGGGAATGCTGTGGAGGCATTATTGAGTGCTTTATAAAGACCTGCCCACCCGGGAAACCATCACAGTAACCAGAAAACAAAGATGAAAAAGAGGACTCGGCTGGCTTACAGAAGATCAAACATCCTGGAGAACATTATCACATAGAGGCCGAACCAGAGGGCTGCACGGGGTAATAACATGTTTGATCGCGGTTCTTCTTCATGCTAATACGGCCTCTTGGAGCAGTACTCAGGCACAAAAGAAGTCAAAGTCAAAGGTCTTGCCATAATATTTTTCTCTTCACCAACGGGATAAAAGGGATTACAGGCATGGAGAATATCTAAAATGCCACAAAAATAACAAGTTCAAACAGTTTTCCAGTCCTTTAACTCATTCACATTAGGGCTTACTGCCGCTGACAGCAGAGAGCAATCATTTTAATGTCCAGTTTATTTTGCAGCACTACTCACCCACTTCAGACATCTCAGGCACCGTAGCTACAAAGGGTCCATCTGGAAATTTGGGTGCATTGTCATTGATGTCTTGTACTTTGATGATGAATTCCGACTTTGGTTCCAGGGCCTCCTCTGTGTGCCGGTCCAGGGCTTGCGCATGCAGGACATAATGTGTTTTCCTTTCCCGATCCAGGCTCTTAGTGGCATGAATATCTCCTGTCACTTCGTCTATGATAAATATAGTCCCAGCTCCTTCCCCGTCCAGAATGTACCTGACGGATCCATCGCCTTTATCTGAGTTTGAGTGGAGCTGCAAGGAAGAAGCAGACAGACGGAGTGTGAATACAGAGAACACAGCGTTGACAAATTTACTTTTCAGGTTTGCTTTTGATTCATAATTTCAAAATGTGATTCATGGTTGTAAAATTTAGGATGGTGCTCTGCTGTTGAACAGCAGGAGAAATGCACAAAGAGGGATTTCAATCACTATCATTACTTGTGCTGAAATGATTGTTTGACTAATCCATCAGTTAATTGACACAGTTAATCTTTAATACAAGTGAAAGTTTGATCATATTCAAACATCATGAAAAAGCAAAAGCATTATCTAGTTCCAGCTTCCACATTTCCCACATTTCTCAGCTTCATATCATTGTAAATTGAATCGTTTTGGGTTATGGGCTGACAAAAACAGGAAAAGTTACAGTAGAGACTTGTCTTGAGATCTTGGAAACTATGATTGGCATTTTTTAATAATTGAGCACATAATCAATGGATCAATAAAAAAACAAAACAATTGATGAAAAAGTATAAACTGTTGCAGCCCTGGTCTATATAAGACCATTGATTGTGGCTTCATAAGAATAAATTATATTTATAAAGCACTGCACTTTGATGTCTCCATCAAGACCATTAAAAATAGATATATATGTATGTGCTTTGTATTGCAGTAACCTTAGCAGCATCACTGCACTGCATGGTGGTCCCCAGTCCGTGTTTTAGCTTCAGAAAACTTCCAACATCTAACTCAGACATTACATTATTCAATATTTTTCTCTCAGGCTTGACTGTAACCGAGAATCGCAGAAGAAATGCATCTTTGGAGATTAAAGTTTTGGGGGAAATCCTTACAAGACTGTTAAAGATGGGAGAGCGCTGCCTCTCTCTCACCAGGAGACAGACGAATAAGAGAAAAACGAGCCACTTGTTCAGCCATAATTGACACCAAGAGGATTAAGACTTTCATGCCAATTGCTCAGCTGGGTTGCCATCTTAGACTTTATAAATATATCTTACAATGCCACTGACTTTCAAAACCAGGGGCCCATAGTAGCATCATCATTTAAACAATTTCATTTTCAGCCATGAATAAAACATATTAAGAAACACAGACTTTATTTTTTTCTTTTTCGCTTTTTTTCCCCTGCAGGGAAATGTCACAGTTCAGCACAAAAGAACAATCCATTTTCATTGTGCACCGGCAACACTTTACATACTGGTGTTACTGGTGGTATTGTATCTTCCTTTTTTTTTTTTTTTTTTACATCAATGAGCTGTGAAATCTGAATTCTGAAGCACATCTCAGTTTCATCTCAAATAAGATTTATGCAAGGCTAACATAAGATACACATACTTGCAAATAAATAATTCATGCTCTGTTTATGAGAATATGTTACTCTTCCACACAATACAATATATGCATGGTCTGGATACGCCTGGATATTATAATAACATGTTTGCAGAGTGTCAAAATGTGAGGGGGGAAGACGAAATAAAATGTAAAAATTGCACGAGAGAGACTTTAACTTTGAAATAATAAGTCACACTTAGATCTGTGGATACAAAGTTCGGCTATTTTTTGCTGAGTGCCAATTAGGAGCGTCAAAACGAAAGGTTGAGTAGTTTCAAAAACGATGACCCACACAGACGAAAAAAGAACAGCAGTCACAAGCTGAGACTACTCAACAGGGATTTGACTCCTTTGACATGACTCACAGTGCCAGCATCTTTTAATATTCAAATTGAATTTAAAATATGTGCTCATTATGTAATACAGTAGACCTATACAGGGCAAAGGGGTTTTTTTTTTGAGGTAACACACTCCTTAAAAAGCTTTAATGAGGAGTCTTGCTCTGAGACTTTAGACAAGAAAAAGTGTTTTACAACTGAATTTCTACATCTCAACATTGTTATCTGGGATAAATTGTGCTTTTACTGCATAACCTACCACTACCACTACCACTATCAACAATTTCTAACCAGAAAACCCAACATATGCACAGCAGAGTCGGTTGAGTTAATTAAACACACAGCACGTGCCATTGTTTGGTGGCAAAAGTCAGATAACTCGACGGTGAGAGATGAGAGTTTCTTTTCAGGGAACTTTTGTGTGTCAGCACAGAAAGCAGCTCGACAGCCAGCAACAAGCTTAAATGAAAGGAGCTGCTGTCGATAAAGGAAGCAACAAGAAGTCAGCAGTGTTGCAATACATTGACAAACTCGTGCCCCAAGGCTACTTAAAGTCCGACATGAAACCAATGATTTGTGAAGTACGTACACTACCAAAGAAAATCACATGTGCCATCAAAGACAGGGGATACCCAAACTGAGCTCATCACCGGCTGTATCACCCAATAAAGCACAGTGCACAGGCATGCACCGTCTCAAAAACCAGCAATTAGACTCATCCACACACAGCACATATTCAGGCTCAGAGAGAAACACAAAACCAACAAATGGTTAACGTGACTACAGTATGTGCTTCACATAAGTAGCACATTTGCTTAGCCTCCTTGCTGCAAACAGTTCAGATTTTACACAATATTGAAGAAACATTTTTATGAAATGTAGTCATTTAAATGGATAGAGATCCCTAAATCACTAAGATTTATATGAGCTGCAAACAGAGAATCTATTATTAGTGAATTTTACGATAAAGGGAATCTTTAAGCTCAACAGAAATAGCTTATGATGCTTATTTTATACTGTGCAGCACTCTATAACAACATATTGCACATAACAACAGATTTTTTTGTTTGTTTGTTTTGCTTGTTTTTTTTTTTTCCCGCCATATCACCCAGCTTGCAAAAATAAATGGCCAACCAACTGAGCCGACTGCTACGATTTTGTTGTAAACACGTTTGGCTGGCGCGCTCCCTGAATTGGGCCACAGCGTCAGTGTTTTGGAGTACTACACTAGAGCTGAAAACAAAAGACAGCCTACAACCCAAATTTAGAAACAATCAATCATCGTACCGTTCAAGTATATTCAGAGCATTAGCGCAACACTGCACCCATTACTGACCAAACCACATAACACACCCTTTCCTTGTCTGTTTGTTACATAATTAATCACTTTTTTCAGCTCTGCTAATCCGCTGACCTCCAGCAGACATCTCTGCTGGGAGATATGACATGCTTTGACAGCTTGTGTACCTATAGAGTGCATTAGGGTTAATACACACTGGAAATACTCAATGAATTAGCTTGTGCTACCTTACTGACCCCGAAGCTCAGCTCTGGCTCAACGGGTGGATTTTACATTTATTCAGGAAGAGAGTGCAACCTCACACATACGAATTTCAAATGGAAAAAGCAGAAGACTTCAGTGTTACGAGGGTGAAACCTTTCACAGAGACAAGTTATTTAACAAGTTGGATGCCGGAGGTCCTCAGGCCACGTCTAATCAAAACCTGGACTAGCAAATAAATTACTAATTAGAGAGCTGCTGTTGATTGCAGGCCTGACTCTTGATGAGAGCAGACTGTCCTTTCCGTGGTAAACATCAGGCCTGTAATTAGATGAGGAGTCAAAGATCCTGTTGAATCAGGTAGTTAATCAGTTGCTAGATTGTACAAATATGAAACACAACCTTCAAAGCAAGAAACCGGACCATGTTTACACATCGATGGCAGTGTGGACAGGACCAATTACTCTGTTGACACGGTTCCGCCCATTTCTGCACGCCTTGATTTTTTTTTTTTATGTTGTGAAAGACATTAAGAAATAGAGGATAATCAATTCCCACTCACAAATTTGATCATTTAAATGCACAGAACCAGAGTTATTACTTAAATACAGACCACTTCCATAACTAATATGAGGATATATCCACTTCTGTCCGGCAGCACTCCACAACTCCAGCTCGTAAATGAAATTACGCCTCCAGTCAGAGTGCTAATTTAGCCATTGACTTCCGTTGCAGGAGCCAATAAATCATGCTCTGCAAAGTGTGAACCAATGATGCATTTGGCGACGGCGGCCTTCCAAAATCTATGGGTGATAAAAGTGTCAACAGGTTGCGGACCATTACACAAACATCACCGGCTGAAAGTACAGTAGTGTCAGGCCAGCTGAGAGTGAAACAGCATGAGGACACTCAGAATTCAAGTCAGGAAAAAAAATGACAAGAGTGACAAGAATCCATGCTTGAATATGAGTACTGTCAGATGGTCGTGATTGGTTTTAAAATTACCCTCATCCCAAATAATACCCCATCATGATCCATTGGTTTCTCACGACAAATGTGGCCTTCGTACTCCAGTCAATAGGTGCCTAATCCTTCTCCAGTAGACTCCAGATCCAGAACTCGGCAGCTATCTTGAGCAAATATTGAGCTTTCTGCTCACAGAAATATAAGTAGAAAATTAATTGTGTATATTTAAGGATCCAAGTGGTAACAAGAGGAAACTGAGATTAAGAGCTCAGTTTTATCCAAAGTACCCAGTAATAATGTGACATAATGTGAGTAAACATTAAAGGGAACTTAGTGGAACTTATGCCAGAAATTCAGCTGAGTAAATAGCTTGTAAGTACAAGAGATCGATACTTTTACTGAGGACTGGAGGGGAACGCCTCACTCACATTTACAGTTTCAGTTTAATTTAGCCTACTAACTGAGACGTGTTTACTGTCCAGCAGTCCAGGTGTGTGATGCTCTAAGTTGATTAAAAATGCAGATTGGCTCATTCTGGTCACCTTTAATTATAAATATGCAGTCGTGGCAATTAGGCTTATGACCAGTGGACTTTTATTGGGCCCTGGGTATGTCTGTCAGGCCATATAGACCACTTTAACAGTCTGATGGTAGAGCTTGTTGGGGCCACAGGCAAAAAGAAAAAGATCTGCAACCATGTGATCATGCAATCTTCCTTGCATGTCTTTCCATCAATAAAAATAAATATAATTGCTGTCTTTTTTTGCTTTGAATCATTATTGTTAGAGAGAGCACGATAATCAATTTTGTTATCGCTTAACATCCTTGTTACTGTTTAATATTCTGGGTATTTTTGGGTGGCTATGGTCAGACAAAGAGTTAAGACAGACTCATTCCTACTGGAACAGTTGAGTAAATTCAAATAATTTCACTCAACTACAGCCTTAAGAACCAGAAAAAAACAACAAACCAATGTTGACAGATTTTATGCTGATATACCTCCTGGCTGTAAGCAAACTGCACCCAACTTTCATCCACAGCAACCATCTGTGACTGTTTGATGATACCAAAGAGAGGAGACGAGGCAAAAAAGAAAAAAGAAAAAAAAAAACAAGACAAGTTGGGAGTGTCCAATTTTCTCTTTACAGAGATCTCCCTCGCTGCTGTTTAGGGGACAGTTTATATTTCACATATTTCCCTTTCTTAGTCAAAACTGATTGCACAAAAATGGGCTTGGAGCGGTTTCTGTCACAGGATTTCATATGAGGAGCTCCATTTCTCTGCAGAGGTTGCCGCTACTGCGTTTCGGCTCCAGGGTTTGGAATATTTTATTTATACATCCATTCTGATCACACAGAAAATTTCATGACTACCCGCCTTAATGTAATTACTGTCAATTTTGTTTAACTGCAGAGCAGGCCTGATCTGAGCTTAACATACATCAGCACTATATGTGGCGATCTGGAAGAGGGTGTAACGGAAATGGAAGCAATGTCCAGTCCATGCAATAAATAATGAATGGAAATGTATGGAAATCTCTCACGCACACTGATCAGTGGAGTCCAGGAAGGCCTCCCGAGAAAGGTGAAGTGATGACCCCTGTAACCTTGTTGTTTTGTCATGTCTCCACAAAGACTTAGAGGATTCCTTTTCCTCCACAGGGCATCAAAACAAGGGATTGTGTTCATCTCTCTGTCTCTATGGGCGACTTTATTAAAGACTAGTGGGATAGATGACTGGCATGTGGCTGGCGGCAGGCAGCTGGCAATGCATTTCTGTGGAGTTTAAAGAGATCAACAGAGTCTGGGCTCCAAAGTCGCTGGTGAAAACACTCCAATCTCGAGGAGGAACCTCACTTATAATTTCATCATATGCCCAGAGGAGCAACCTGAGAGAAAAGTGTATCTTCGCTTTCTTTTTGTCGACAAGCAACGCGTTTTCACTGTCGGGGCTCTGTGTGCTCATTGTCAAAAGTGGCCTTAAACTGTTTGTGTTCACAACCTAATTGGTGCTCACAGCCAAACAGTTTACCTTTTGACTGTGTCGTAACACTTGTCAGGCGTCTAAGTCAATTACGAGGAGAGAAGAGATTTGAGGGAGAAAGCAATCCTCCTGACAGATCCGTGCCACTACAGTATTATTTCTGCAACATTAAATTGTATTTTATTTTTTTACTCGTGTAGTAATGCTGAATAATGCCAAGTTAATGGATCACAAATGTAATCAAGCTAGAGCTGCAACTTCCGATTAGTTATTCAGTCATTCATTTAGTCTGTCAGAGTTGATGACAAATGAAAAGATGCAAATTCTGAGGTGCCAGAGCTCAGAGGAAATGGCATTGCACTGTATAAAAGGAGACGCTGTAAGCAGCAAGTGTTAATGTTTTACTTGCACACGTGTGAGCGGCACAATTAGCTAAATGCTGAAGCAATTACACTGTTTTCTAATTGATAGACTGATTATCAGCTAACCTTGCTGCTGTCAAAAGCTGCCAGACAATGTGCATGATTTGAGCCAACCTTCATAAAATTTCTTTGACAGAGACCCATAAATTAATAACCAGATTTACGTAAATTATTCCATTTAGTTGACATTAATTAATCTCCACTGAAACACATGAGACACTGATGACAAAATAATACGAATATTATAGGGCTGGGCAATGAGATCTAATACTGGAATTACAGTCATTTGTTACTTTTAATCATTTTTTTTATGTCTGTTTGGATTAATTGCAATCTGACCAGCGAGATCAGTTAAAGACTCTGGATTTCTGGGCTGGTTGTTATGGTTACACTCAGTTTAATTATGCACAATTCAGTTTATTTGTTCACTGAAGGAAAAAAAAAAACAGCTGAGAACAAATTTAGGCTGGAAGAACGATCATAGTGTCTGTAATTTGACACTTTTGGCTAACCATTTCACCCTATTAGATAATGTGACATTGTGATGATAATGTGTCTGTTACACAATGCCCTCACTCTATTTTAAACCCAATCAATGGGATGTTTTATCACATATTCAATCGGACTACAACTAAACATTTATTACCAACTGACGGCTATAAAATGTAAAATATTTGCCTAAAATATTTCTTACAACTTTTGACAGTTAATTACATTGAGCTGTCTTGCAGCCAGGTCTATGCAACAAATGAACAGCTACAACAGGATAAGTTGTGCCTACATTGGATGGTCAATATCACATAACTTCTGAAATGACGCGTGACTGCTGATAAACCCGTTCACCCACAGCAGATAAGAGCAGATTCAAACTCTACATTTGTGGACCAGTGGAACACAATGCACCAGTACATCATTTAGTCTTCATTTAGACATAACCGCCATGCCAATTATTCAATTCCTGCCAATTTTCCTGCTGCACAGATATAGAGCCGACTGGCCACATGGCGCTGCGATGATCAGCCAAAATGCTTAGAAGTGGCTACCATTCAAACAGACATAACTCATGTCAGGTAGAGTCAAAAAAACAAATGACTTTATCTCCTTCTGCTGGCAAACTTTAATAGAGCATGTAAAATATCAACTTTTTGTAAATGGAAATACTCGTCCTGTAACACAATCTTCACAATTACATAGCACCGAGGGAGGATACGCTCGATTGAGTGCCATCCTGATGCATTATTACCCGCGACACAGCTTGACCTTCATCTATTTTGCCGCTGCACTTCTTTTCTCTTCTGCGCCGGCATTGTCCTTTTCATTGTACAGAATCCTGATAATGTATGTGCCTGGTCGGACCGCATTATTGGCGAATGCCCTCTGTAATGGCTTGGTCGTATTCAGTTTAACAGATCCACATAATGTATGTGCCTAGCCTAACCTTGTTTTCTCTCTGCTCGTGTTAAACGATGTTGCCCTGCTGCTGCTACGTCCAGTCATTATGAACCGCGTGGAGCGGGAACAAGAAGGCCGGCGAGAGGAATATCTCTCTGGCGCAGACAGAAAATGAATAACTATGACATTAAACTGTGCATGTGACAATTATATGAAATCCCGGATCAAATTTTATGCTCTGCGAAGAGTATGAAAAATGTCTAGATACAACCACAGCGGCCACATTTCATCTGATTGATCCATTGCTGATTTATAATAGATTTTCCTGCGAGTTGAACTTCCAGTGAGACATCAAGTTTATGACTCAGCTAAACGGGCCCGACGGCAACAACAACGGGGCACGGAAACATTTTGTGGAGATGCACCGAGGCCACAAATAGCTACACGCGCTTTACTGCACGCTTGACATCTTTGTTTATCCAGCGGACTCTCTTTTGTGGTGAATTCACACGACTCGTGCGATCGGACCAGGCGGCGAACAAAGCAGTGGCGGCGGCGGCTTTCGCTTCGTGCCGGTTTGCGAAAGATTCATTAAAAACGGCATCGCTTTGATGTCGAAAGCGGGAGGGGCCTTTAGCTGACGCGGGAGCGGGAGTTGAAGGTGGGAGTCTGGGGTGCGCGGGGCGTTTATTCCATCGGCAGTGCGCTCGGTGAAGGGGGGGAGCGGGTGGGAGGGGGAGTGAAGAGAGGGAGAAATGAGCATGCTACGTGCCCTAGCTGATGATCAGTGCCTTGGCTTCATATTTGCAATTAGCGGAGGGGGGTGGGTGGGTTCGGTTTTGATTAAATCTCGGCTCTTTTACTTCACTCAAGAGGACTTAATCACTTTTTATGTGGGCGTGCTTGATTGTCTGATTATCACCACATTTCGGCCGCGCACCCTCCCAATCAACTCCTCTGAGCGCCCCCTTCTCTTCGATTGATTTGTAACAGTCACAGTAAGCCCTGATGATGGAGAGGCAGCCTAATGACCGTACATCAAGAGACGGTGATGAGGGGCGTGTTGGAAGACGTGCCGTTGATGCACCGCCACGGCGATCCGCCCTAATAGTTGTCCTCTATTTTGACATCTGCGGGGAGGAAGAGAATGAATCGTTGTCTTCCCAGCAGGATGGTTGACTTCTATCAGTAATGAGATTATTAGAGTCCCGGAAGCAACTCTTGACACCCGTTTAATGGCTCTGCCTCTAACTGCTGCTAAAATTTGATATCGGAATGAGACAGAAATGAAACCGTCAGCAGATAGGCTTTGGAAAACATGTTTCTGCCTTGTGCTCTGGCAGTGAGTGAAGGCGAAATAGTTTTAGTCTCAAGTGTCTAAATGGTGCTAATATGTTTGAACGTTTCAGCCAGAGGACAGGGGAATGCACTTTGGAAATTACGCATGCCTGCACAGACAGCAGACAGAAGGCTTTGAGTGTTATTTTCCGCAATTGTTGAATAAATGGACGTTTAACTGTAATTCACTAGGCTTGCTTCACTAGCGTACTTTTTTTAATCATCCTTTGTTTGGTAAAGTAGTGACTGCACAAAGGACTTGGCACACCAGATTCATTTCATTCCCTGACTAGATAACGATGAGCCTTTCAAACAAGTACTGCGTGAAATGCGCCTGGAAAAAAAAAAAAAAAAATCAATGAATATCTTTTTGCCATACATGTGCACATGTAATGTTGACTCTAAGTGCATGGTGGTGGCCCTACTGTATATCAATTGTTTTTTTGTTTTTTTTTCAATTTCGATCATCATTGAATGTTTAAAGCTGCAGCGATCAATACTTTTATATAACAATGGATTATATGACTGCGTGTACTGTCGAAGGCGTCACTTGCGGGGACAAGCCCACAGAGGTGGAGCAGCAGGCAGTTGTCTTCAGTAAAAAAAAAAAAAGATAAAAACCTACTGTACTGTACACTACATTAACATCTAAAAAGGCAGGTGCTATGCAGCATTTTCCCAACCTAAAGCTACAGTACAGCTAAACAAGTACATTTTTTAACAGTATTTGGTGAGTTGCCCCTAATTGGCCAAAAATAAACCTATACTGTTTTTTATAATGTAACAAAGCTGTTTGTAGTTTCTTGAAAGAGATAAATAACCATGTTTCTCTGTTCCTATGATTGTACATTGAAAATCCCTGATTCTACAGCTAACAACTCAGAGCATGCGACACCTACAAACATGCAATGCCACGCTGTTGCATGTTTCGGTGGCAAAAGTAATATAAAAAGTCATAAAAATCCTCAGCGGTTGCCAAGTATTAATTCTGTAATTTTCCGGATCTTTCTCCTCCCAACAATTCAGAGCAATGATGTAATGCTGGCTGTGAAATTTTCCTTGTTATTTCACGTAACACTTCACCAGTTCAACACTGAAAACATTCCATTTTGCATGCACTTGTTTCCTGCATTGCAAAGTGTGGGTGAAAAGCAATTTTATGTAAAAACACGCCTCGACTCTCCTTTTTTTTTCTCCCTCCTTCTTCTTCCCACTGTTGAGCTATTACTGTACATACAACAAGACAGTTGCCTGATTCTGTCACAGCACAATCCATTTATAGATGTATGAATAAAACATTTAGGCACCTTTCTGAGAGGTTGCCACTTTGCTCCACAAATGAACACGGGATAAGACAAGGGGGTATTCCTCCTACAGTCGTCTGGGCTGGAGCACCCATTCTGTCAAATCTCAATTATTCGCTGCATATGTTAGGCAGTGGCCCGACACCCAACTGTGCTTCGATTAAAAGGATCTCTGACCAAGGATCTGTCTCCTTCCTATCAAATGGCTGCAACCGCTCAACAACTCCTCCAACTAAAGTTACAGCAGTCGGTTCACTGCGGCTCGTACTCAATCGGGGCGCGGGGGATTTGCATCGTCTTCTAAAAATTACCATCCAGTCTGTAACCTGCCCGACGACTTCAAAGCGCCACGCTGAGCTGACTGACACGAAGACACTCACACCTCCCATTGGGAGAGCGGGGGCTGTCTCCCGCCTCGTATCTGGACAAGCCCCGTCCCCCTACCAAGCATTTGCGTCTCACTCATGCACAAAGCTGTCATTTCCCAAATGCATCAGCACCCC
>JBCAUF010000072.1:3268216-3280483 GCA_038406115.1 Haemulon aurolineatum | reverse complement strand
GACAGAAAACACTGCGTCTCTGTCTCCTGTTTTATTCATGGCACCAGGAGAACTCAATGGCAGGAAATCAACTGGTCATGTAAACAACTTAAATTGAATAAGACCTCAGTCGGTGTACAGCCAACAGCTCCTTGCACATAACCGCAGACGACGACGACAACATGGCGGGAGGTGAAACACTTAAAAAGCAGAGCAACGGAGTAAAACGGCAGCCAAGAGATGGTGTGGAGGGCGGCTGCGGAGATGCACCTCACATTCGGCCCGGCGGAGAGGGAGAGAGCGGGGCTCCTGTCGCCTGGCGCTAATAGCTAATGTTTTGGCCCTCCCGCTGAGAGCTCACCCACCGCACTCAATTTCACAGCATCAGCTCTCTGCCGTTGTCAAACGCCGGGCGGCAGAAGAGCGGGGCGGGTCAAAAACAGCGCATCGCTGAACCGCTGTTCTGTCCTCGGAACAAAGAGGGGCCAGTCAGATGGAGACCACCACCAAAAGCCAAAGAGACTCTTGACTTTTCACCTCACCAAAAAGGAACAAATACCAACATTTTCCCTTCCATTTGCAGGTCCTGCCCGTTGCCTTGTAGTTGCGGGGCGATGGGAGCTGAGGTAAATAAACAAGGAGGGTCAAAGTAAGCGAACGGCGGAGGGAGAAAATTAGTGGAGCTTATGTGAAACCGCAACACCGCTGTGAAACGTTCTTGAGGCCGGAGCACAAATGCATTTTTCTTTCGTCTCTGTTGTCTCTGCTGAGTCAGAGCGAGCCCTCTGTGAACCTGTTGTAGTGGATGCTTAAATGAAAGTCAAGCTTAAAGACATATTCTGCGCCCAGAGATGCAGTGTGTGTTCTAGCATCTTGTCTAAAACCTGGAATTGTTTTTTTATTCCTTGCAGCATGTAGCTTTGCAAATATATAGTTTTATACTGCTATAGAATAACAAGAAAAGGCAACAGCATTTGGCTATATTGAGAATAAAAAAAGGCTGGTGGTTATTATTTCAAAATCCATGGCTGTTATTGCAGGCAGTGCTGCAAATAAAAAGGCAGGATTGCTTTATGGAAAAATTCGACTTTAATATAATTTCTGGCTCATTGTGACAAAGTACCCTAAAACATGTTCTCAATTGATTTTCCGTTAAGTCGTGCTGCATTACAGCACATATCACATCTGGATACAAAATTAGACATACCATAAGAGGATTTCAACCATATATGATCCACTCGTATGAGGTAATAGTTTGAGTTATACAAGTTTATCTGCACAGGCAAGAGTCGGAAACCGAAATGCCTGTTAGAGTGGTGTTAAAAGACACAGTGTTACGTTACATGTCCAAAGGGAGTCAATTTTGTCCACAGACGTCATCAGCACAAATGTGTTCTTGTATCTTTTGTCTAAATCCTGTGTGTGGAGGGAAAAAAATAAAATAGTTCTGCGTATCAGCATTGCAGCAAAGACTTTGGGTTTGTTCTGATGGATATATTTCAGCCCCTTACCAACAGAACACACTTCCCTGCTCCTGACTGATGTCCGGTTTCCCCTCCTCCAGCACTTCTGTTCATTCCACTTTACTGTCGATATCTGCCCGACAATGTTTCAGTCCACCAACTCTATTTGATAGCACTACATTTTTAACATGAAGATTATATGTCTTTTTTTTTAACTTTAGCATCACAAAGTGTGGAACACAACAAAGCAATAGCAGCTCTACCTCAGGTGTTCATTTGTCATCATAAGCACTCAGACTAGTAAATCTTATCCAATCACAATATGCCAAAACTGAAACAAACAAAAAAAAAAAGAAGTATTTGATTGATCTTCACCTGCTCTAAAAATAAGAGCTCTCTGCCTGAAGTCTTGCGTGATCTGACCCCGGCTCATTGTTTGTGAAAGGAAGCAGATTAGTGTGATCAGCTTCACAAGCAGGGCAATCCTCTGAATGTGCGGCACACCCGGGAGGTTCCACGAAATTGGAGGAGATAAATAGGTTGGAGGGAGGTGCCAGCGTTTCGGGGGTTTAGCCAAGCAGACTGTAGTATTTCCACAATGGCATCGTACTCGAAAACACACAGGGAATCATGGCTGAATGAACTGTTTTTGTCGTTTGCCTGAGCTTTGTGAGCTTTCCCCCCGCTTTGGTCTGGCTTAGGGTTTGGAGATACATAATTTGGTGATTTTCTTTCATGTCATTCTGTTTTTCTTGGCAAACCCGAGTCGCTCCTGATGTGATGAAGGCCTGTCCACATGTAAGCATGTAAGCTGTCCTGGAAAATCACATTTCCTCGTCTGGAGCAGGTGTTAAAAATGGCCTGCTCACCTTGAGAGGTGCCTGAGAGCCAGAAATCAGGTCCAGAGATTCAGACCGGCAACCCACACAGCTTGTTCGCCTAACCTTCAGGCTCCCCGGGCCTCCAAATTAATTGCACTCATCTTCATAAATCTCATTTCCTGCTTACAATTGCTCGACACCCGCCTTTAATTAAAATGCACAAACATTCTGCACCAATTTCTGCAATTTTTCCGCAAGCGAATGATTTGTGTTTTTTGCTCTCCGGGTCAAGTTGAGCAAATGATTCCAAACACCTGCAAGAATGCGGCTTTGATCACATTATATAAGAGAAGGATGGTCGGCAGAAAACAACCTCATGATCATCTAATAATCATGACCCGGCTGTAAACATAGCGCTGCCTCGGCTTGTCTGCTCGTCAAAATCAGAGATCTGAAGATCTGGGGAGTCGACTCTCTTTCTTCTCGCCTAAAGTGATGACGGCGGGTGTAGTTTTAGTTTTCAGGCTGCAGACAGAACAGCATAAATGAAGTAAGCTGCGAAAAAAAAAAAAAAAAAACACGATGGAAAACACTTGGCTGTCAAACACGCTTGTGCCGCCGAAGCCCGCCGCGTGAACAGTCCGGGAAATACGGAACCGCGCTGACGCCACAATCTGGCATCTGAAGCTTGAAAATGTGACATATCGTAACGACTCCTGCATCTAGTTCTCTCTCCGCCTCGTGCGCATGCAAATGCAAACACCAAACGAATGCTCCAACCTTGCGTTTCAATCCTTTTCTTTTCTTTTTTTTTCCTCCTTCCCCCAACACTTGTGGGTAATTAAAAGCAATAAGCAGCAGGTTTTTAAACACAGATTAAGCCTGAAGGTAATTAGGCCCGTTGCAGTAATGACTCCCACTGAGTCTTGTGGGCAGGCTGGTGTGTCAGTCACCCCCTCCCACCATGTCTCCCAAAGTCAACAGTGACTTGTCCTTCCAGTGCGCTACCCTCCAAAACGCCATCTGTCCCGTAACCCTCAGCTTTGATTATCTCGACGACGCTAAAAAAAAAACAAAAAACGTACCACTCATCATCACGCGACTCCGCGAGGCAAAAGGTTGCCAAGAAGAGAGCAGGAAGCCTCTGATGATTTGGACTCCTCGTGTTTACATGCCAAGTTAAACAACCTCAATTATATCTGTGAAGGAGGAGTTCCTCCTGGTCTTTTTTTTTCTCTCTCTCTCTCTCCCTCCTCGCTGTCAAATTAGAAAACATGCCTGCTCCCGTCAACCTCGCTATATGTTGTTTGGCTGCTTAATGAGAGCTGGGTGGAAGATGGAAAATGTCCCATCTGTTGTGTGTTTAATGGCTGGATTCTTGATCTCTAATCATACAGCGGGAGTGCCAGGATGGAGCAGACAGCACCCATCTGCTGGCCACTGCAGGGAGAAAACGTTGTTTTTCAGCTCGCATCATCATCATATCTCTCTCTCTTTCTCTCTCTCTTTCTCTCTCCCTCTCTCTCTCTCTCTCTCTCTCTCCCTCCAACTCTCACTGCAGTCGCACCACATCCAGATGAGCTGCAGCGAGTGCTTGGATGTGGGGCGCCAACTCACGGTCATTCCCTACTTATTAATTAATCCGTTGATTGTTTTCCCTGTTTGACCAATTAAAATCCTTACACCTAAGAGACCGAATTCAGGGACCACTGGATATTTTGGCTAAATAAATGACTCAAACAATCAAGAGAGTATTAAAATTGCTGTTACCTGATTCTTATTTAAAGGTGTAACAGAAGATTTTCTCGAAAAGTTGAACCACAAATGCGCACGTGTAAGACCATCCTACCAGTTTTACTGCTCCTCCTGAGGAAACGCCTATCAGATGTCGGGAGCAAGCATGCAGGAGGTCAGCGTCCATGGGCTCAGTTTACATCCTCCACTATATCTTTAAGTCAAAATGTCAAAAATGCCCATTCTGCCCTATCGTGATGTCAAATATCAGTCCGATGTGAGCACATCATCATGAATCACCACAAAACACAGAAGAAGAACACAGCCAGAGTCAGGAAATGGAAGAGACATGACGCTAATAAAAAAAATATAAACCAGCACAAAAATATCAACTATGAATATGAACCATCATGTCGGAACAGGCAGTTTTTGACCAGTCGTGGCTGCACTGATGCAGTGTTTCCTGCCTTGATGGAATCTCAGGCACAAGTCATTCACACCGTTTCAGAAATAGCAAATGATTTATGAGGAAGGAAATTGATATATCACAAGCACAGTTGGTTCTGGTTAAAAAACAAACAAAAAAAAAAGTGAACATACACCTAACTTTGTTTAGAGGAAACTTCTGAGGCATTAATTCCACTGACTCAAAACAAAAAAAACAGCAAATTGTTGCCATTTTGGCTCGATAAATTACTTGAATGCTTCATTAATTATAAACAAAAACAACTATTACATTTTCTGTCGGTCGAATAATCAATGAATTGATTCAAACATTTCAGCACTACTTGGATGGGCTTGCGGTGCTTTTTGGGATTTCACTCATCCTCTGCCAAACATAGCAAGAGTGAAAAAGACACAAGGTAGATCCAGGTTGGAAATGTATTCATATCACCTACAGCACTTTGGTCCTCTCCATGTCTGAGAGGTCTAAATTCAGGTTGAGGCTACTGGAGTTTGGCAGGCTTCGCGGTATCGCACATGCTAAAACACACAGAGCAGGTGGGTCTTACAACGAGGAGAGGGGCCCCGGCGCTCTCATCCACAAACCGGGGCTGAGGCTATTGGCATTAGCATTTCATACACAGATAAGCTCGCCTTCTCGCTGCCAGGTAGATTCCCTCGCGAGCGGATGAAGTGCGAGCGTTTTGGGGGTTTCGCAGATGCTCGCCGCACCGCTCCTCAAGTGCCCACGGAGAGTCGTCGGTAGGGGGGGGGAGGTGGGGGGGTGGGGGGTGTTAGGAGCAGCAACAGACAAATATGCCACCTCATCGTCCAAATAAAGAATGAGCTGGCGATGTAGACCGCGGAGACGGGGGTAGGGAGGAACAGTCATGGGGAAGTGTAAGGAGAGTGTGCAGTATGTTGTGTGGGCTGAGGAGCCAATGGTGTTTTCACACTGACATTTTTGTTTCTTGTTTTTTGGGGGGTTTTTTCACATCATTACAAATGCTGTTCACAGACAAAACTACTGCAGTATCACGAAAAACAAAGGAAGTGATGAATTATTTCAGGGCAAAAATGAGAATCACGACTTTTCTCACTTGAAGTGAGATCATGAATCCCTCACAATTTATCTCCTTTCTCTAAAAATCACCAGTGGGGGTTTCCTCCTTTACTCTGACTCAGTCTGCTCGTGTTTTTGTTGTTCCTCCAAGGCTCTTTTCTTTCACTGTGTTCCTCTTGAGAGATTGATTTTTTTTGGAGATTTAAAAGATGTGCTGCTTTTTTTTTTTTTGCTCCCTGTGTCATGTACACGATGCAAAGTGCATTTGTTGTCTGTGGAGACTCGCCTTGCTAAGTGGTCGACTGGATAGAGACAGTTGGTGTGGTTTTGGTGTGATATTATGGAATAGCAGCGGTGGTTTGTTCATTTTCAGTGTTCAAATATTCAGAGGTCCTGTTTTGTCTGACAAACAGGCAAAAACCCCACGCGTTCAGCACAACATCAAAGACTAAAAAGACCCATCTGAGAAGCAGGTACCAGTGATTTTCCGTTTTTCTGTGCGTGATGAATCAATTATCAAAATAAATGCTCTTTTTATCCACAAATCAATTAATCATCTCAACTCAACTCCAGACCAAAAGAGCAAAACACTGTGAGAAATCTATGGTGTTGCATCATAATCCAGAGCCCCAAAGTACAAGGCAACATGTTTACCCTATCAAGGCGTATAAACAGTGATCAACTCTCAGTTATGGGCAGAGTTTGATCTGGATTTGAATGCATTTTTTTCTATGCTATATGAAGGTGTGTGAGGTTTATGGAGAAATCAGGATCACTTGGTTTGACTAAAAAAAATCTCTGCAAACATTACTACATAGCTGCCATGTGAGAGTAGGATGAATTGATTCTTCTACGGTTAATTATGCAGCCATACTTAGACTGATCTGAACTCAAATACCAGTTCTGGTATTAGCCGGGTGTCAAGCTTGAAATTAGGCTCCTGGCGCAGTGCGGTCGACTTGTTTTAGCGCCCGAGATTCATTTCAACACGCGGAGGGCTGTTTGACACTTTGGCACGCACTTTGACAGTTTTGGCAACGGCGCACTGGCTCACAGGCCCGGTCCTTGGGGCGAGGAAGCGGGCAGATGTTGCTACAAAGTGAATGGTTCAATCACAGTTCTGGAGACTGTTCTAAGAAAATCTGCTTACGCACCGCACAACTCAGCCCAGAACATTAACAGCAATGGTAGCGATGGGGTACAGCCAGTGTTGACTGACAGCATGGATTCACCAATATCTTCTATTATTCCAATCTCATGTGAATGCATCAGAATAGAAACAAAAACTACATCAAAGGCATATGTTACTGCAATACCCACTCACTGAAAGGTAGAGATAACATTTTATAAATGACCAACCTAAGTTATTTACACTCATTTTAGTGAAGCCAGCTAGTTAAAACAGACAGATGTAGATTGCCCTGAATGCTAAAACGTCAATACGCTGCCCCATCTAAATCTGGTGATGCTTGCAGCTCTGTGGAGAGTGCAAACCACTTTAACAATACGCTTTTATTTTGAAATTCTCACAGCCCGTCTGTGTCAACTTAGCCTCGTGTCACCAGGCTCTTCTGGTTTCCGTTCACTCTGAATTTTGTCTGGATTCTGGTTCCTGTCTAGAGAGCGGACGGGGAAGTCAACAGCTTCACCAAAGCTCTATCCAAAGTGTTCACCAAAATAAAACTTCCGTCTCCAGTTTTGAAATATTTATTAATTCAAACATGGACATGCAAAAGTCTCTTTGATCCTCGGGAGGTGGATGAACTTAAAAAGTCCCACAACATTTTTATTAGCCTGGTGCTTTTATTTTGACAGAAAGGCGCAGCTATCAAATTCCGGATCCTGTCTCTCTCGCCCTGGTATCGGTTGCTGACCAAAACAGCCACTAAACGGCCCCCGACTAGCGTCAACTCTTCCATCCAAGTGCACTTCCTACCCAAATATTCAAACAGCGCTAGCGCCCAGCAGGGGTAAATACTTGATGAGGACATTTGCCCCCAAATCAGGAACAAATCAGCAGAGTGGAAATGTTTGGGGATTTTGGAGGAAAGACGGCTCAACGGAACACATGCCATGAGCAAACAATGCCATTACGGGATAAACCCCCCCCAAACAAAGCAAACATGGCCTGCCAGAGCACCCAGGGGACACAATGTTTAGGTTAGCTATTGCTTATTTATAAAAGTCAGCATTAAACTCAACCTTTTGCAGAGGTACTCGAGCGGCATTAAAATTCCAGTTGTCGCCTTAACTCTAGTGGACAGCCCCCCGCGGCTCGCTTCTCGTCCACCTCAGATCTGTGAATCAGTGGGGACGTTCTGTCCGTCTGCACCCCCCCTCCCCCTCCCGTCTCTCTCCACCTCACAAGAGCGGTCGGCATGGTCCTATTAACATCTCTCTCACATTTCAACGTCCCCGGCGTCGCACGTGAAGGGTGAGCGGGTCTGACAGGTGCACGGCGCGCTAATGTTTTATCGGCGCCACACGCATCGGGGGTCTCTCTTTGCACCGCGGCGCCGACATCTAACTGACGTGACTCACCTTCTCCCTCTGTCAGGATACTACAAGACTTTTGAGTTAAGAGTCCACACTCGAGTGAAAGGAAAAAGTAAATGTCTCTCGACATTGGAGGAGCGAAACATGAATAATTCCCACGGGGGGGCGGGAGGTGGATTCACGTGAAAACACGCATCGTCCGTCACGAAGCCCATTCGATTCCGCAGAGAGAAGAAATGTGCCGAAGATGAGTCATTTGTTTTGAGCCCACGCCTTCGAATGTGTGGCACACTGTGGATCACATTCTGATCTTTTGCCACGCTTTGGAGTAAAACTGACGCACGAGTCAAAGTTGTCGCAGAAAGCTCTATCAACAGAAGCATTGACGACCAACACGCCTTTACTCTGCTCAGCTCTCCGTGAGCGAGATGCCGCGCCTCTACCAGTGTGCTCTGTGTACATTGAGTATAAAAGCGCTAGTGAAATGCCTAAAGCCTCGAGTGTAAATCTACAGGGGGATAAGTATGATAAAGGATGTGCCCAGGTGAATAAAACACAGGCTTTTCCCTTGAAGAAGTTGAAACCTCCTGAATGTGACCAAAAGGCAAACCCCGACGCTTTTGAGCGCAGAACAAAATAAAATACTCGGAGGCAGCCCCGAGGATTCCAGGCAGAAACGCGCCGCGATTACATAACGACAGTTCATCCTTAAGAGCTATTTAAAAAAGGGAAAGTCTCTGAGCAAACACTCACGAGTGTGAGATGGAAACCAAACCCTAATCGTGCATTAACTATTCATGCGGCATATTGGCAATCAAATGGCTCTGTTTTCATGGTTTGCAAAGACATTCTTCACATGAAGCAGTGAACAAATACGCAGACAGGGAATAGCTTTTGTTTTTTTTCTCTCCTCTTTCACCTCACAGTTTTTCCTTGCTGCTTCAAAACACTTTGAAAGCCCCTGTGTTGTTTCATTGTCTACACTGAAATCAAACACCCTGCTGAAAATGATTTGAGGAGTTAATAATACAAGAAATTATCATTATTTGTAATTCACATTTGCCACACAGTGCTACATCTGACTCGAGCCAAAGCAATTCTGCCACACAGGGCACAGCGGTGCTTCTGATGAATCCTTAAACAGCAAACTTTGTACAACCTTTACAACGCCACGATATTATTTCGCAATGGCGGGAAAGTTGTTAGCACCCTCTTCTGGAGGTTAAGGAGCACAAATTGATTATCTTTTCCCCCCACCACCACCACCCACTGAGCATGGATGATATGCATTTTGGCAAGTCTTGAATAAACACAGAAAATTCGATATTATCATGAAAAAGCCTCCCAAAAACAGTAAGCTTGTGATCCATTAAAATAAAATCAAAACTGTCTGTTCTTGTGAGAGAGACTATTGATTCATTTCCTTAAGCCAATTAGTGTCAACTTCATTGCTTATTTATTTTGCCCCGTACCAGAATCACAATGCTCCGACTCTGCAGCCTCTAAAAAAAATGCTCTTTCACGATCCAACTTAAACTTCCTCTCATAGTGCAGAGTGTTATTTAAGGAAATGCTTTGCTGCCCATTCGTCACTGACAGCGAGAGCAGGAGATGAATCATTCTAATGCTGCTTTCACCCATGCTGAAGGAACCCCGAGTGCAATAATGTCAGCGTGATGCAGACTGCTCCCTGTCCCACTGCAAGAAATGAAAGTCTAGATCAAAAATATATATTAAAAAAAATGCTAGATGACAACAACAAAGGCTGCCACTGGTGAGTTAAAGGGACAGGAGCTGATATTTTCTCTTCCTGGTGGGATTGATGGGCCAGATGTGTTGGAATTCAAAAGTATTATTTAAGGCAGCCTATTTAAGGCTCTAGAACTAGTGTACTGTATGTAAGCTGAGCTGACGATGATCCTACAAGATTTTCCACTGTTATTTCTCATTTTTAGACTGTGAATCTTTTTCTGTTTGCATTTAAAGGTCCCATATTATGAAAAATAGGCTTTCTCTGGTCTCTACATATATAAACTGGTCCTATCTGAGCCTACCAACTCCCACAATGAGGAAAGCAAACGAGTCCTGCATCGTCTCTGCAGCCCACCCAATGGTAAAATGGTGCTCCTACAGGCTGTTCAGATTCAGCTCCTTTCGTGATGTAACGAAAAGATTCTCTGTGCATTAACACTCCATAAACTCCATAAAAACACTCCATAGCCATAGAGATACATCCACCATGAACATTAGCACATGCTACCGCTAGCGTAAGCGGCATCCTCTCCCTGAGAGGGGCGTGTACCGTTAACAGACGGAGCTCATTTGCATTTAAAGGGGCAGGCACAGAAACAGCATGTACTCAGTAGAGCTCACTTGAGCGACTTTTAGAGAGCTAGAATTCAGGACCACGGATGGGTTTGGGGCAATACATTTCGAATAGTGTTGTTGGACCTCTGACAGCTGTGTGAAATGGCTGAAAAACAGTATAATATGGGACCTTTAAAAAGCCCTCTTCTTTATTTTTCAATAACGCTGGACTGAATGGCAACAATGCATCCTCCCAACGGAATAGAGAAAGGCAAAGAAAAATGCTGAGTGTTGAATCATTCGCCATTTAGATGGAATTTGACCCATGAAAAAAAATGTCACCGCTGAAATATAATACTGTTTACAGCGTTCAACGACTGTCAATAATTTCTATTTGGATAAATATGATGGCGACAAGTGCACATTATTGACACTTGAATAAGAGACAGTAGCATTGGCAGACAGGAGATGCTAAAGCGTGATCAATGTCCAGTATCTAGCTCACTCAAAACAATGTAACCAGAAAATCTTTACTGGACTCAGCTTAACTGGACACCGGGCCACATGGAACATATAGGAAGGTGCACGCAGGAGAATATGAAAAAATAATGTCAGAATATTGGACTTGAATGTCAATACCATTGAATCTTCAAGTCATAAATGGCAAGGCATAGCAGTTCTTCCTCATTTATACTGCTCCCTTAGAGATGCTGTGGGGGAAGAAAATGTTTCCCCTGCAGGATGCAACCGGTGAATAATGTCTAACCCTGTCTCGTTAACACTGGCAGCCATATATTGCCTGCGAGGCTGTTTCAGTGTAGATTGAACCGACAACGCGTACAGTGTAGGCAACGGTTCGAGTTCTGTTGCAAAGGCAGTTAATTTTGGATAATTTCTGGAGGACGATTCTGTCGGTAAATCAGTCGGGCTGTCCCTTCATTTTCTGCTAACAACTTTTACAAGGTGGTGCTCTTTTATTCTCCCTCAATCAGCTTGTTCAAGCTAGCTATCAGTTTCCTCTTTGGTTTATTTCAAATGAACATCTGCTGCTGCCAGAAATGTTAAACACAACAAATGTGTGTGTATCTGTGTGTATACATCCCCATCTGTATATAATGTCTGGTGAGAGATTTAATGACAAAATTCATCCATCATTTATCTTTGTGAACCGCACAATAACATCACACTGCAGCAGTGAAAGCAGGGGGATTATTTTACCTCGCTGCATCCCTGGATTTAAAAGAAGATGGCATCACTGACAAGACCGATCGACACTTGCCTTTTCAAAGCCATAATTCTTCGCAGAAAAACCCCTACGTTGTCAGTCCTGGCTGGCAGACAGAGACAGTGAATGACCGCTTTTCTGTTTGCTATCTGTGAAGAGACTGTTAATGTTCCGGAGGAAAGCATGATTCATCTTTTGAATGGCCCTTTGAATGTGCTGTTGGGACAATAATCCACTGTTCTTTTTTCCTGTCTAGTCTGCTAGTGATATGATTGAAAACACAATGGCGGCCATCACGCTGTGACCACCCGGGGTGAACCACTCCTGCATGGGCTATTACGTCCCGACGCAGCTCTGCTTTTAATATCTGATTTGCTTTGAGATAAAGTGATACCAGTAGCTCTCTAATGAGGGGTGTTCTCGCAATATAGTATTTCACTTCCATGAACTTGTGAGAGAAATCCAAGCATCAGACACAGAGATGCCCTGACATTTAATCCTTTGTATGGGTCAAACTCCAAAAATACTGTGTCCTACAATTCCCATGATGCAATTTGATAGCATCTTTTGTCAGAGCATCCCTGATCCCTGTGCTTCAAACTTTCCTTAAGTCAACTAGCCTAGAAGCCAACTACACAATTAAACTGATCTTCATGTGTAAAGTTAGTCAGGTGTCCCTTCAAATCATGTTATAATGAACACATGTGTCTATTTTAAAGTCGGGAAACTTTTCTG
>JBCAUF010000072.1:3218166-3228593 GCA_038406115.1 Haemulon aurolineatum | reverse complement strand
CAGCTACTCCTGGAACAGCTGTGTCCGCGGGGTGCCACTTTTTAGCCGGAGTGCTAATAGGTTGTGTGCGGAAAGTGTTGGTTTAAGGCTCTTGTTGTTGCTAAGCGACGACAGGAAACCCATTTGAAGCGTGTTGCTCTTTTAGCAAAAGTTGGACTTTTACGGCGTTGTTCTGTGCATTCATTAGAAACAAACGTTCATAACTCTCAGACATGAGTGACACTCTTCAAACAGGTGGCTCACGTGTGATTTACAGATGTTGAGTCTGAATGCAAGTTCAGGTAGTTTACCGGCAGAAATGGCACTTCTTTTATCAAGGTGTTTCTTTCTTGCTCTAAATGAGGTGGAGAAATTACTCACACTTTTCAGTGTATTGCAAAAGATCAAGTTTGCATTGAGTGCACATTTGACATGACATGTCACCGAGATCAAAATGCACGAGCCAGAGAGAGAGAGGCGATAATCGGAAATGTGTGATTTCTGTCTTTTTCAAATATTTCAACTGAAAAATGATGAAAACAGAATGAACAGCAGCTTCAGTGCTCTCTCTCTCTCTCTCTCTCTCTCTCTCATCCTCTTGAGCCAACACATGCAAAATAATCCATTCAGTCACGAAGATCCGTCTATCTATGACAATGTTTGTGTTGAATTGGCTTCAGACGTGTTGTTGACAAATGTCTGGCCAGACAGGATGTCCACCAGCCACTGCTGTGAGGATGACTCGACACGTTCTTTTTTTTCATTCTGTGAATGACTTGCATAACATGTAATGCATTGCTGTGCAAATAAATGCGCTGTATGTGTATATCCTTTTCCTACACGCAAACTACAGTGTTGCAGATGATTGACTTTTCCCAGTAAACCTTTACTTACCGTTGAAAACTCAATCTGAAAAGCACAGCGTGATACGGCAAACTCCCACAACATGAACTGATGAAATGATGAAAGAGTTGAACGAAGTGAACCGGCCTCTGAGTTTCTATTTGAAATCACATGTCATGTCGTGATGATCAGAGCAGACCAAGAAGACCCAGTTCTCGGACAACGTGATTTCTTTCCCTGTCACTTTTCAACCCGATAATGATATCATGAACAGGAACAGACAGAACATGTCGACCACAGAATGTATTGGCACATTTGCATTGTCATCGCAAAAACACACTGTTGGAACTCACAAACTCAATCTAGTCACTTGTAAAGCACAACGGACAGTCATCCATAAATATCAGATTCGACAAAAACAAATTGTGTCGGCTTGCTGTCTGAGCATGTGTCTCTCTCTCTCTTGCAGCTCGCAGCGGTCCTCCTGTTCCATTCAAAACCAGGGAGGAAATGAAGCCGGCACTGTAAAGCGAGGCTCCCAGCGGGCCCTTAAACTGTAAATGTTTTCACACTAGGCCGGCCCGAACCGGCGGTGTGCAGCCAGAGTGTGACATGCATTCTCACACGGTCGCACCGCGTTACACCGCAATCAATGATACGTGGTGGTCAGGTGAGCAGGTCCTTAACCTTCACACCGGCGGAAGATGAATGTGATCGCGGGGGGAAGGCGACGACTCAGCAAGCCATCACAGGTGCAGGTGGAAAATGGTTCAGGAGAGAGAGAGAGAAAAAACAAAAAAAACTCATCCTGCATGGCAGAAAAGATTAATATGGGTGTTTTGCCTGATTAAGTACAAAGGTGCGTTTCACGACTGCTTGAAGCGCAGACATACAACTAATTGCAGGTGTCCACATGCCTCCTCGTTGGAATTCAGCGTGGTTTCGTTTAACTGGCGGAGTGACTTTCCTCTGTCTTTGCCCGTAAATGGATAAATAAAGTGGAATAAATGAGTAATGCTGCCATCTGTTAATGTCAATTCAAACAAGCCATAGAGTTGATTTCTCAGGTGCTAAAGAATGGAATTTCTCGCGTACCTGTGGCATTGCGCGCAGAGAAATCAGGTGCAATATTTCACACGGCGTGCATTTTGTTGATTGCCTCTTAGCCGCTGATTGCTACCTTGTCCTCCACCACCACCTGTGTCAAAGTATCGCAGTTTTTTGAGAACATGAGAAGCTCCGACTGCTCTGCGGGAAATAATAACACGTTTGTGAAATGTTTTTGTTTTTTTTTTACAATTTATTTATCCATATGACCTTGATTTTGTGAGTAAAATTCTTGGGTTGCAACATTTCTATTTTCAAGAGAGGCCGGTGCAAAAAAAAAAAAAAAGTAAATGGTTTTGAATGTAATAGAGAGGCAGATATTTAAACTATTTAACGATTCAAACAAGCTGACAAGCCTTTTTCTTACTTGTACACACACTCTTAAACTGAATTATTTTTCCCATTTTATAGCACTGATATGGATTTCACACTCAGATCTCCCTTCTATAATCATATGTAATTGCAAAAGCTTCACTCTCAAAAAATAACTGCCATGGTACTTTATTGTAATTTCATACATTTGATGTGAAGCAAACACTGGCTAAAACGCCCTCTATTTCCATTAACAAACTCAACTATGGAACTAAAGGCAATTCACACGACATGCAAAATTAAATTAAAATAAACTGGGACTGCTGCAAGCTTATTTTCTCCCTCTCCACCAACTAAATTGGTATTCACCATCTGGTCCCTCAGGCTACTTTGAGACATCACTTCAGAAATACTCATATGTGTGAAATTTGGATTACTAAACTCTCTTTAATCACTCACTTAAGTCCTAAAACCGTCATAGTATGCTTGCTAATGTCTTGTAAATCTACAAGAGCTGAAGTACCATGCCTTGAGTCTACGCTGACATGTTGTTGGCTGTTTATGAGACTGTTTCTGCTTTATGTGCTGCCATCAAGTTAGCAACATGTTTTTTGGGGAAGGACTTTCAGTAGAGGCACTGCGCAGTTTGGTACTTAACCACATCAGAAACTATTAAAGAATAACAAACTGTTACAGGCAAATTCTGAAATATAATGAGCCAGACTGAATGTGTGGGCAGGGCTACTTTGAATGCTGTCTGATACAGACACATGGCTCCATTAGCTCAAACTGGCTCCTGGATCTAAAATCTCTCTGATGGAAGACGCTTCTGTCCCAATCTTGTATCTCAAAGGCAAAACAATGCAGCGTTGATTTCCCAAAGATGAATAAGCGAAGAAGATTTCCATGGAGTGATGCAACATTGGAAGCTTTTGTGAGCCATTTTCCTGGGTTTAATTCGTCTAAAACAGACTGAAACTCACAGGAAAATGGCACCAGCCAGGTTATGAGTATATATAGGGCCTTGAGACACAGTGATATACAGTTAAACACTCTCCTCAACAAGCACAGAGCACTACAATGCTGCTAAAGCCTCGCCTTTGTTTGCTAATTCATGAAATCAATGCCTCCTCTTTAATAATTAAGAGCATTGCTTCTTGCCGGGGAAAATTGTGTGGATTCGCTTCTGTGAATGGCGACATCAAACGGCAAAACACAATGCAGCAATTAGCATGCACTCGACACGCATTAAAGTACAAACATCACTTCACTGCTGCATGTTCGCAGATGCACTCACACATGCTGCGCACACATTATTACACATGACACCATACCAGTGTAGATTTTAATATTCATGATAGAAAAACTGCAAGCGCACGAGGTGCAAAGAGATGCCGACAGTGGATTCACACGCTCGCACCGCGCGGCGAGACCATGTTTGTAGATTCTTAGGTTCCAGACTAAAGGCAACACTGATCTCTCCGAGGATCTGCAGGCAAACAGTGTGTACATTTAAGGCATTTGGCATCGCAGCCATTCATTTCTGCGGGCAAATAAACCTCAGCTCGCCTTGGTTCGCAGAGAACCTTCACGCGGATCCATAAAACTGTCAGCGGCTGGCTTTTTCCCGCGGTCCGTAATGTGCACCCGGAGCAGTGAAATAAAGACTTGCCTTTTGCCTCTGCATCGCAATGCCATCATGCATCTTGGAGGTAACCAAAACCAGCAGCGGGGGCCTCAAAATTCTGCACACACTTAAAGCCTCTGCAGCACGCACGGAGGCCGAGAGCACCTTTCTTACACACACTTCTTCTTTGAACTACAGCATGAGATGCGCTTTTGTATCTCGCCGTGTTTATAGAATCGACACCTGGCATAACAAGTCGACATGTGCAATTCATTTCTTTTACACACTCCCTCGCACTCTTCTGCACACTAATCTGGAGGGTAGCCCCTTGTGTACATCTCGTGGGATAAATATTATACTGTAATGGTATTAGTCACAAAGCCCAGTGGTCAAAGCACATTCATTTGCATCATCAGTGCACATACTTTGCCTGATGTAGGAATGGGAAATCTAATAATATCCTTCGGTCTCCTAGGACCACACTTTCCTGGAAAACAAGCGTTGCCTGGAGATCATTGATTTCATATGAATGCATGTTTGATTCGAGCAAATATCATCATCGGCTCTTTGACTTCCAATCACAAGTGCACATTAGATTTTAGGCTGCATAGCATGGCGGTGGTCAGACAGTGTTTTATTTTGAGGTTTGTTTTTTCTGGCAGGGGCATCCAAATCAAAAAATCTTTGAAACCTAGCAGCAACCTGTCTCATCCAATATGTTGACATTGGCCAAATCGACCAAAACATTGCTTGTTGTATGGGGATCATATCAACCCCCACTGATGTCTCTCTCACTCTTTCTCTCTCTCTTTTTCCGCGCTCTCTGTTCTCCCTTCAATTTGGGTAAAAATCAAGGCTAGATTTTGGGCCTGGATATTAGTCAACGCGGTGACAGATGGCAAAGTCGAGATTTATTTTCATGGTTGAGCTGGTGCCGCTGCTTTGTCGCTGAGAATTTCAAAGGAGTGGCATTAATCTGGCCCCCCTCCACCCCCCTCACCCACCCTGTCTCGCTGTGGGCCGAGGAACCAGTTCAAGGTGGAACCAATATAAGACAAAAGTCCCAGGAATTGATGAACCAGCAGAGTGCACATTAACATTCCTCAAAGGGGACGACTCAGATTAGCTCTGCGAGAGGACAGCCAGTGTGAAATATAAGGCCGGACAAGAAAGTGCTGTGCATCCGTTTTGGAAAGCAAGTTGTAGCTGATTGCTTATTTAAATTTTAAGAAATAATGTCATAAGCCATTCTACTCCACACTGAGGAGGAAAAAAAAGAAAAAAAAAAAACAGTGAATCAAGTTAACTGCTATCTTTTTGAAATTTCTCTCAATCTTGGGCTTTCAATCATCAGGAATGCGGTGTCTGTGTTTCCTTGTGCTTATGTGGCTCAAAACAAGTTGATAAAACTCTTCAGGAGGAGGAATGTGTGCACGCAGAGGGCTAATATTCCCTGAGGTGATCAAGTGATTTCTAGCAGTTACGGCGAGTTGATAAATATAATCCCACGAGGAGCTTTCATGCCTTTAATTTGTAAATCTACCGCGTTTGGGTTTTTTGGGGGAGGGGTGAGGACAGATGTCCCCTGATGATACTAATCCTATGCAAATCAAACGCTTGATCATTTTATCCATTTATTGTTCTGAGCGCTTTTTATTTTTTCCATTTGTTTGTTTTTACTGTTGCGAGATCCTGCCATCCTCCTTCTCCTGAAAACGCTGGCACGAAGAGCAACACTCTCGCTTTTGTTTTATTTCATTGAATCGCAACGTGGCGATCATATTGACGCGCCCATATGAAGTTATTGCCATGGGAATGAGGGCGAGGCTAATGTGTTATACATTGACACAAAAACTACCTTCAGTGTTTGATCAGTATTTACGGGGCAATAATAATGTCATATACTCGAATGATTAAGAGGACACCGTATACAGTGATCTGTTAAATGGCTGCATGTGGAACAGCGAGAGTGTGATGGCTTTAACAAGCTCTAATTGACTGGTTTGTGAAATTGCCAACCTCCACATGATGAAAGGCAGATAAAAGCCTTTGATGTTCTCTCTCGCTTTTTTTTTCCCTGGCAATTTTTTTTTCCCCCTTTTACTTGAAGTTGGAGGTAGGGAGAAAAGTCACAGACATCACTCAGCAGCCAGGAATCTCCTCTGAAATGCCTCATCCAGGCCTTCATCTGATCTTAATGAACCGCACTAATGAAATATGATAAAATAGCCTCCCACTGAACACCGGGATGCTTAGCCATTACCCAGCTTAAATGTCAACGGTAAACAAAACACAAACAGATCTTTTTTTTTTCAATGAGCCTGTTCACTCAGTGGATGATAAGGGAATATTCAATCTTACCCAGACACCTACAGGACATTAAATTCAAACTTGAAAGTTTTGCGTGACGCCCCGAATCCAAACTTTTTTAAGTTTTCCATCTGTGGGTATTTCGTAACTTGTGCATCTGTATCATTGCTCTTCCCAGTCAGAAAGATGTTCCTTGTTCAAAATAAGCAGGGCATGGTGTTCCCTGCCACTTTCACTTAGACTCGTCTCCTCCTCCCCACAATGATTTCAGACACCTGAGTGAGACATTCACAATTCAAGTATCCTTTGGCGAAACCTTGGGGCCTGCACTGATGTAGCCTTTGCTGACAATGATGGATGCAGCCGTCAAGGAGACTGACATGCTAGGCTAAATTACATTACATTCAAACAGTTTTTTTTTTTTTTTTTGGTCCTTTTCAAGGCTAATGTTGCAATGAGATGAGGCACATGTCGTGGGAACAGTCACATCTCAGAGACGGAAGGTGACAGCGGCAGCAGCAGCATACAGTCTGTCGACTGGCACCGAGAACTGATTTATTTAATAATTGGCTCTTAATGTTGTTGCTCCAGTTTATGATGGAGTTTAGGAATAGAGTGTGGAGTCTTTGCCAAAAAAAAAAAAAAAAACAACTCAGAAAATATTTTAACGTTTCAATTTCCCATCCTCTGAGAAACTTAATGCAATGCACCTCAATTGAAACTCTATATCTATCTATAATCCATTATTAATTAAATCCTTTTACATTGGTTACCAGCTCCCCAAGGTGAAGTCAAATGGGTATCAATGCTTGTTCAAGTTACTACATCCTCTGTGCTTCCATAATGGCTGCAGGCAATATCAAACGATGGATTACAGATTTAATGATCAGGCCAAAAAGGCTGGAACCCAGGGACCTCCGACCCCTGGGCCTCAACCTTGGCTGACCCGAGGTCGAGGCCTCAACGAGGTATCAACTTACCTCTTGAATCTAGACAAAATGACCTTGAAATTTAACATGAATAAGGTGATAAGGAACAACTGATGGATGTGGAGAACTTCTACATCTATTAAACGTGCACTGGTCTGAAGCCTTGACTGGCTCGAGATCAGTCTGCTTAAGCTACATTGGCTAAAGCATGACACTTATTGCTACTCTAAAGGACAATTGTTGATAAATGTTATCGTTTTATCTATTTATTTCCAATGTTCAGTTCAATTTAACTCCTCTAAAGCAAGCATAAAGGACTTGTAAGGAAATGTAAATCATGGCAGTTGTAATTCTTTATAGATATTTTGATTATTCCTTGAATTAATCATGTCTAAGAATGAGCAAAGCTGATGGGCAAACATTTTGCCCTTGCCCTGATGAAGGCCTTCTCTTTTTGGCTGAAACACGTCGGCATGTTTTTATTAGAATAGCCATGTACTAATACAGGCATTTTAATTATCACCCTCTTGAGTGCCTCAGATCTTTCCCGAAAGTTCGAATTGTAAGACATTTTGAGATTAAAAAACAACCTGCATGAAAGAAAAAGTTCACTAATTAACAAATATATCAGATTCTTGTAATGTGTTCCCACTGATCCTGAAATGAATAGATGACTGATTTAAAAGATACTAATGATCAGATGATCAGATGATCAGATTTGCATCCATTGTTCGTCGCCACTGAACAAAAGGAACCAAACCACAATGCAAAATCAGCGTCAGCCCACCGAGGCACACTTGGACCCAATTAGGAGCGGATTCATTTTCAGTTGAACCATTTCCTCGAGGACTGCCTTCTCTTAGCCTCAAAACCTGCACGAAGTCGTCGCGTGTGGCCGCTGCCGGTGTGATTCCCTCGCCAAGTGCCCCTCTCCAAACGCTGCTCATGTTCAGCGGCAGTTGTGTCTGCCCTGATATGTTTGGAAAGGTGTAAGTAGTGTCAATGCAACGCACGAGCGAGAAAGAAGAGCAAGAGGGCAAAGGGAAGGGAGGATTCAGTGTGTTATTATGTTGTTATCAGTCTCTTATCAGTGTTATTATGGGTGTGCAAGCGGCAGTGTTTTGGTGGCCTTTAACACCGTCAGCATATCTGATTAGGCCGGTTACTGCGGCAGGAGAATGGAAATCGCGCCCTCTCTCCCAGCGGCATCACTCACATTTAGGCAATATTTCACTATCTATTATCAGTGCCACATTTCAAATCTCACCAATCAGCCAGTCCTGTAATTCACGGACATTATTCATGCACGCTCGGCGGCGCGGGCCGTTCCGTGATACAGTTTGGTACCACAGGCCGGTGGGCAGAAATCACAGTCGGTATTGCTCGCATGCAGGCGAGTCCACAGGCTGTTTAACAGGCTGCGAAGTTACGCATGGTCACTACATTTCATTAAACAAGACAAGGTCAGCGGCCCGGGCAGAGGGATCTGTTTTACTGGCATTCGAGGAACGCCGCGCCGCTAAACGGCAGTTGACCTTGTTGTTGTATCCTGACAGTCAAGCGAGGCTCTCCATCCCGCCACGCTGCCTCGCGAAGGGAGGAGCTGACATGCCGCTTAGCCGCGATAGGGGACGGGCTCCCCCGCTGTGCATGCATAATGTCACGGCTTGTGACGCTTGATTACAATATTATTAATTCCTCCGCTCTGGCTCTGTTTTTGGCCAGAGTCTGCAGTCACCCAGAGGAGCATCCACCCCCCCACCCGTCCGCCCCCTCCTGTCGAAGACGTCCACATGGCCATGTCAAGGGGTCCGCGCCTGGGTGGCTAATACGGGCAATTATGGGAGGTCATGTGTTAGGTCATTCGTTAATCATGACACAGTGGCGCTGAGGACTGTGTCAAGGCTGCAGTGGGAGGATTCGGGAGGTGTAGATTAGCATGGGCTGAGTTGAAAAGAGGAACTCACAAATGATAAAAAAACCCAAAAAAACCTTCAAATGTTTATCTCCGCCAGGGAGGTCTGCTTGTTTGTCTCTGTGCCTGTTAGCGGGCAGAATATCTTAAAAGCCACTTTGCAGTTTTCAGTGAAACGTGATGGAAAGTCAGGGCATGGGCACTTTTTGGTGTGTCCCAATTTATAAAGGCACTCCGCATTCTTGGCTCCTGAACTGTCTCACTGTGTAGAATCCCTTTTTATTCCTCAAATTCAGTGAACAACATATTTAGCAGACCCCAGTGAAATTCACTTTTTGATATTCACTCCATGAAGCTGTGTGTGGTTTCTTCATTCTTGCGGGCAAAAGCTATGAGAAAGAAACTGTGATAAGTCTTTAAAGACCACCCTCCAATCATCCGTTGTAGAGAGACTGATAATAGACTGACAACATCTGCTCACAAAAATGTCTATATCTCAAAAATTGAAAAAGATAATTGGTTCGAATAACCTCTGGGATATTCATAAATACTTTGTCTAATTTTCTATGATCAGAAATCTTTTGGATCTATGTGTTTGTTATATTTATTTAGTAAGATTTTACAGAAAAGGTTCGATTTTTGTAGGTTTTTTTTATTTATTAGGCTTTTTCAATATTTTTGCCAATTATTTGGGTTTGTTGACTCATATCCACTTTTAGTTTAGGTTGTGTAGATTCTAGGGAAAAAAAGCATTTGAAGATAGTCCAAAAAAATGACATCACAATAAGCAAATATATCAATGTATGCTTTGGTGAACCATTTCTATTGCAGTTTTCAAATGGTTAAATTGTGATTATGAAGTTTTTAGCCAAAATCACAAAACCTGTGCCATTTCCCAGGGCTGTCCTTCTGCAGCGCCAGTAGCTCATTAGCGATGCGCCTCTGAGTCGTGGGCGGAGACAGCGCGGCTCTGCACCCTCCCCCGTTTGCGCCAAACACACTCCCACGCTGCTGAGAGCTAGGTCTTTACGCTCATCGTTAGCTTGCAGCCCTCCATCGTTGAGAGCTTTGAAATCAAGGAGCAGAGCCGGGCGGGAGCTTGTGGCCCACCCTGGGGTTGTGATGTCACTGCCAGTTTACGTCTGCCATTGGTTCACAGCAATTTTGAAGGCAGAAATACTCAGAAATGCAATGTCACAATTAGTGTTCTGCGGATATGTCCTGTATCATCAGAAAAATGCCACATGAACATGTGAGCAACATCAAAAACACGATTTTCATTAATACAATTATGTTGCAACCAAGTTTTGACGATAACATGCACTTATCAACTCCAAATGATCCTGGAGAGTTTTAGAGGCATTTTTGTCTGCGGGTAGCACTGCTGCTGCATAAAACATCTCTA
>JBCAUF010000072.1:3200989-3218066 GCA_038406115.1 Haemulon aurolineatum | reverse complement strand
CAACTCCAAATGATCCTGGAGAGTTTTAGAGGCATTTTTGTCTGCGGGTAGCACTGCTGCTGCATAAAACATCTCTAAGGGGCCGCAACAACGGTCATGACTCTCCCTGACTTGAAATTACTCACAGTTTAACCTTGCAGAAAGCTCCGAATTCCCAGGATTTGGGTATTCTCCAGGACATCAGCGTGATTGAGCTTGACAGTTTTATTCTTGACCTTGGGAACAACAGTTGACAAAAAAATAAAACAAGTCTCCAGTCCAACGCCCACTCACTCCCTCGCTTTTGAAGCGCCAACTTTTACGGCAACGTGGTGCACGGGAGAAAGTCTGAACGTCGACAGTCCTGTGACAAACTGAATCTGCTGACTAAGGCTGTAACACCAGGAATTTCTCTCAAAAGATAATAAATGAAGTGGAGATCAACGCGATTGTCCGTCCCTATTAGAATGTCAATACAGCTCTAGATCCGGACGCAGATTAAAATCTTTGAAACATTATCCAACACAAATAGAGAATTATTTTAGCTACGCTCTCTGACCACTTTCCATTTGTCGCTGGTTTCATTTCTCCAAACTGCCGCCTTCGATCATCCCCTTATCTACCTTCCTGTTCTGTTCGCTGGACTTCTGCTCTCCGCCGGTAGCACAAGACTCACGGTTCACAGCCCATAGTCCTCCTCTCATTTGAAAGCCGTGCAACCGAGCATTCATTACTTCGGGGTCACGTGAGCGGATTAATAACCTTATTACTCATATTGGACATGCATAAAATGGAGGCCTGACCTTCTTTTAACCTGTCTTCAGCAATATAGGTAGAGGGTGTCCCATTAATTGAATATAAAGGAGTGTGGATGTACAGCGGGCTCTCACGTTTACTTTGGCCTTCCTGTTAATGTTACGAGATCCCCAGTCAGAAATAAAAATAGTCTTGCTTTTTGTGTGGGCACCAATTCATTTATGTTCCCTAAGTAGAGGCCGCAATACGGGGGCTTACGATGATGAAAGGCACCGGATCCTCTCAGCCTGGAGTGCCTGTCTGCTGTTAAACCTGCACATTCACAGCTCCCATCCAAAAATGATGAATCCCACTTAAATAAATGTGTTACTCTCACTCTGACAAACTAATCGCCGGCATGAATACGGAGCCTTACTCAACAAAAAAAGCCTTGACTTTGATTTATGTGATCGGATAACTGGAGACGTTTTAAACAAAATAGCAACGATCAAACACACACACACACACTCTCTCAATGGAAAAAAAATGCCGTAGTTTGTGATATTATGACGTAGCGTGGGATCGTGGGAGTTATCACTGCTGGTGTGACTCAGGCTGACAGGTTCATCGAGGAGGTAATGCATTCAGATTTTAGGTTTAGCCTGAGTTTAGCTTAGCTTAACTCAATGCATTGGAGTGCAGAGTTGATGTTTTTGGTGTTGTCGTCTGTCTGTTGTGTCTGTAATGCCTGCTGCAAATCTATTTTCTTTCGGGATATCAATAAAGCTGAACCTGAACCTGAACCTAATGTTGGGCCATTTTCCCACCTCACTCTCTGATTCCAAATTGCCTCGGCAAAATACACAGCATAGGTCTAGTTCGTGGACATTTTCGATGGAAAAATGAAGAATATGACATCTATGATTTGCGCGACTGTGGGTTACTGTATGTCGACAGGAAATGTGATTATATACAACCTTTTAGAAGGACCCTCTTCTGAGATGGAGAGGCTTTCAGACCACAGATAAAATAAAAAATGTTGATTTAGGGGTAGACTGTCTGAACCCCATGTTTTCCTTTCCTCCGCCCTGCCTCTAAAATGTTATGGTTACTTCCTTCCGCCGCATTCCCCTCTTTCAGCAGAGGTTATATTTTATCCACAAGAGAGCCATTATTTAGCATCTCCATCTCTGCTGTCCTCCTCCCCACAGCCAGCTCTCCCGACTCAGTGCCACTCTCTTTTGTCATTCTAATCTTTTCCTCTGGCATTGCTACTTTGTTTTGACCTCCAGCCTGCGTGGGTGTGTGTGTGTCTGTGAGTCTGTCTGGATGCACACATGTTTGGTTTGGTGGAATTTGCTTTCATGGTCATTGGTTAAAGGCACGGGGTGAGGCAGGACAGTCAAGGGAAGCAGAATCTGTTTACTCATTCGTAGCTCTTTTTCTTGCTTGTGTGAATACAAGCCTGTCCTGTCCCAATCTCTGAGACACAATATACTCAGAACATGCCTTGTAGTAATTTGTGGGGATTTTTCATGACCAATCCATCAATGTCAGCAATTTGATCAATAAATCATTTTTCTGGAGTCAGAATGGGCATTGACTCAAACATGGTTCAGGTGGTGAACCTTTTTTTTTTTTTTTTTTTTTAAATAAGTGTACTATGCACAAAGGCTTTTATAACATTAACAGGGTCCAACATGTGAAACAATCTGCTTCATGTTGGTGTCAGATGAAACGGAAAAACCTAAGCAACCATCCATGCAACACACATTAGGTCTGTAAAATGCCACACATTTGAGAAAAAGTGCCCATCAGAAACACAGAAAAGCAGCAAATCGTTACATTTAAGACACTGAAACAAGAAAATATTTGTAATTTTGGCTAAAATGTGCAGTTTGTAAGATATACAACAATCTGCGCAAGCTCTCTTTATTTTACAAAATTGGAATGAAGAGAAGAGAAGTACTAAGAGAAGTGACCATTATTATTTCATTTTTATGCAGGATTTTTCAGTTTTTAACATGTCCATACTCAATGCAGAGCATCTCCAGTGACTGCAGTGATTGAACTTTTACCCAGTTCATGAAACTTCCAAACACACAGTTTTAAAACATCCTGTAGGCACCTGGGTATAAAGAGGAGGACTAAATATATTTAGCCTGTCTAAGAAAGAATAGCTGCTTGGTCTTGAGAGACGATGAAAGCAGTAATGCCGCCCACAGAAACGCAGATTTCATCAGGAGAAAATGGGGTAAAAAAAAATACAAAACAGTGCCACCCACGCAATTCTCTGTGAAGCGCGGTATAAAAGCACAAAAAACAAAGATGGCGTGACAAAAAAAGTTGCTGCGCCGCAACATCTTGCAGATGACCATTTTAATATGGGCTACAGTACGTGATGTAACAAGTTGTCACCCAAATCACATAGACACCCACAATCTCAGCGTGGCCACCAGCAACAGCAGATAATTGACATCAATATTTCACGCAGACAGTGACAGTAGGGCATGACCTGATGCAACTCAGGAAAAATCAAAATTTCTCGGCTCTGACAGATCATAACTCAGCCGCTACAATCCATCACAGTAAAAGGTGAGACCCAGAGGGAAAGTTCCTGACAGGGATTTGACTTATCGCTGTTTGTACGGCAGCTTGTTGAGTTTGAGCTATTAGAAAGAGGAAGCTTTCTATTCAGGTCAAATGCGTTTTGTATTTTTGTGACATCTTTGGCACAAAATTGCTGAGACGCTTCTCAATTGCTATTCCCACGGCTCAGTTTCATTGGAATGAACCAGGCGGCGATGATAAAAACCTTTTTTTTTTTTTTGGTTTTTAGTTTTTTCTTGTGACACAATTTGGGTTTTTGCACATGGTTTTGTTTTGCTTGTATGTTCACTGACAGCTGTCACTACTCATGCTTATTACCCAGCTCTTCTGTTTATTCCAAGTGAAAGGCTGCTGCTAACGCCTTACGAGGATGAGATAAGCCATTCCAAAGCCATGGCTGTTGGGTAATGTGCTGCTCCGACAACCTCTACACTCTACTCTCCACTTCTTTGTAACCTGGCTGCAGAGATTTGATCCCATTCCAATGTGGGAGCCATAATGAGGTCGGGCGCTGACGTTGGGTGATGATCGGTGTGCCAGGTCATCCCAAAGTTGTCGGATGGGGTTTGAGGTGAGAAATCTGTGCAAGACAGTCTAGTTCTTCAACTCCAAACTGGGAAAACCGTTTCGTCATAGAGCTGGATTTTTGCACAGGAATAACAGAAGTGCAAAAATATATCTTGGCATGGCATCCACATACTTTTGGCAATATAGCATAATATGTCTGCAAAATATATAATATCCCAGTCCAAAGTAGTTCACTGTGTTTGTAACATCATAAATTTGGACTTTGGATTATTAAATGATTAAAGCTTGACGATATTATGCAGAAAACTAAACTCAGTTTTGCACTTTTGTTAAGTAAACAACGGTTTGGAATACATGTCTCCTGCTCCCAGCATTGACCAGAGGCCATGCATTGAGACTGATTGTCCTCTGCGAGTATTTTTATGAATGAACAACAAGATTGCTCAGAATGCACTCCAAGCATCCAACAATAACACCGCTGCATTTGTGCAAATTTACATATATTCACATACCCTATAAATACAAGTGGAATCACAACAAATACTTCACACATTCTCAGTTTTTATGTTGTTTATGCACTCACACGGGGCATGATGTGTAAATGAATGCACAACCCCCTCTCCACACAAGGTTTTCCCATATGCAGCAAACTGATTTCTTTATACTCGGGTCAAACCATGCTGTATATCTCTTTCTCTCATTTCCCGCCAATGGGAAATGCAGAAACTGGCAGACCGAGTGATTGTCACTCATTACAAACTGAACTCCAACAGTCAAGAGGCTCCCAAGTGCAATGAATCAACAAACAGAGCGATTCCTCATGCAGATGAATATGCTTTTGTCCCTCCTTATGCTTTTTCCTTCCCTCTCCCACGAGTCTATGAGATTTCTGGTCCCTCAATCATCCACTATGTGCGTCATGTATATTGCTGGTTGTTGTTCCCCCGGCAGGTTTAATTTCATAACGCAGCACTTGGTACATTCAGATTTTGAAGAGGCTGCGTAAGCAACCTAAATCATTAATGTAATAAGAGATGCTACTGCAATGCATAACACATTTTAAAGGGAAAAAAACATGCTGTTGTTCATTTTCAGACTTATTTTCAGGTTGTCAAGAAATGTCACTTTGGGTCAGCCATTGACATCATATCATAAAATCTGTTGGACTTGACATTTGGAACTACCTGGACACAGCATGAACTAATGGTAAGTGCAAAGAGAACAATGTGCGAAAAGCAGTTCAGAGTAAAGTACATGAATCATTCTGCTAATATGATACTCTTGTCCTTATGGCAACTGAGATTGCCTATTAGAAGGAGAGGCTTGCACACCGGTGAAAATCGATGGCATTGGAACTCACTGTGGGTGTTCACTAATGTGTGTGTGCCACCACGGGGTGGAGCACAATCAGACTATAATTCCTGCAACAACAGGTAAATAAAAAGTAAGGTTGCAAAATTCAGAGTCCAAGCAGGGTATTTATTCAATGCAAGGTGGTCATGGAGATCAGCCAAGGGGGTTATAGTGCACAATAGACCTGCTGTCTCACTCACAGCTGCATTGAAATAGAATTGATCACTTCCCCCTAATGATCCACACAGATTAAAGACAGGATAAAATGTCATGTCATGTATTAGAATATCAGACGGTGTTTGGTTTTTTTCAGTCAAAGGAATAAAAATGTTGAATTGTGCACTCAAAGGGCTGACGTACTTCTAAAGAGGTGGATTTCAAAAAGAATGGTTTAAATCAAAGTGCCAGAGAGTGAGTCACTCTGAGTCCAAAAACACTCAATCCTACACTTAATTAGTGGACCCTCTGTACCTGGGAAATGGCACTATCTTTGCTGTTGTTTTTCATCGCAAACCCAGTTATCCGGATGATGTCACTGAGTAATATTCTCAGACGTTAAAGAGCTCCTCCTGAGCCACAGAGGACATTATGCAACTGTTTTCACCGACTGTGTTATAAATTGACTTTGACATATAACATTGGAGGAGTGTCCCTTTTAAAATTGCACTTGTGCTTGTCACAATGCATATTGCTTGCTTGCTTGCTTGTTGATGCTTTTTTTTTTTCAATGTCTTGGAGTTAAAGTGCTCTGGTGGTACTTTTTTGCTGTCCTATTGTGATCTATTTTCGTCATCTTATTCTCTCAGTGGATAATACACAAGTAGTCTAAACTCAAAATTATTTTGAAGCTGATTAAGGTTAAATGCATAGGATATATACTAGCTCATGCACTGGGAAATTGGTTCGTTGTTCATTGAAAGAAGAGAAACTTGTGCAAAAATTAAAGTTTTGCTGTCCTTCCGTGTAATAACAAGCTAAAACGCTCGGCTTAATCTGAAATGCTCATTGTTGTAAAATAGTCATAACAGTGAAGAACAGGTGAGCTGAAAAGGAAGTGAAAAGGAAAGAGAAAACATTATTTTCTGAATTGCTGCTGAAAGAAACCTAAGAAAGATTGAATGTTTACTACCTCTGCAGTTTCAGTTGCTGCAAGGTCTGTATTTTCCACAAACACAAAAAGACATTTACCTCCTCGGATTTGTGAAGTAGCACATCTTTTTCTTTAGAAAACGCAATGTTTTTGTTTTCATTTTTGTTTTCATTTCCTGTGGAAAGCCAGCAGTGAGATGGCGATCAGCAAACTGTTTTCCACTCGACTCCTGTGAGGCCACTAAATGTGAATCAGAATAAAATACATTTGAACGTGGCGAAATAATAAAGCGCTACTTCTGCCTCAGAGTGCAGGAAATTATTTGCCATGTTGCTGTTTTCACCGTCTCGAATGTTTAAGTGATGCATGAATCATGGGGAAAGAAAAACAAAACATACTGCAATTTATTCATGATTGCATTACAGGAAGGAGTATAAATCACCATCTAATACGGTATACTTTAACATCAAGAGACTGCAATTATATAAAAATGCTTCCTGTATTATGGGAAAACTATTTAAATTTGGATTTAATTTAGCCCTAAACGATATTTAGCTTGATGGTAGCATGAAGTCTGGTTAAAATATAATTATACTGTATGTCCTTTGACTGAAATTGAGAACCTACATTATAATCATGCAATGTTGGTGTATTTTCAGTCAGTTCAGAGTTTTTATAAGTTGCCTCCTCCTAACCAAGGCAATCAATTAAAACTTGTTATGAACAAAATCAACCACTTCAGAACAGATGAAATCATCAGATTTGGAGCTAATTTCTTTCCCTGAATAGGAATCTAATGATAAGGATAGATTGGTGCTGCGTATATTCAAATAAAACACAGTGAGAACATACAGATAAGAAGGTCTCTAACAACCAAAATCTATAAAGCATTAAACTATAAAGCAGTTTTAATATAATTCCCTCTGCACCTTTCCATGTTGTTTTAGATTGGTGCTCATTCAAAGGCTCCAGCATGGTTGAATAGGAGGTTTAAAGAGTCTGAAATGACTTCCTCCATTTAAGGCACCACCCAGCATCATGTTACATCATGCTGTGATCAAAAAGTGCTCAAACACCAAAGAGTAGTGCAGAAACTGAGCAAAAGAGCCAAGGGCAAGATATTTTTTTTCTTTTCTCTTAAACGATATAACTTGTTGAATTTCTCTCTAAGACCCCTAACACATAGTCAAACCTGGCACTTGTCTGATATAGAATGTTTTCCAAATAACAGATCAAGCTCAGGAGAAATATTAAAAAACAAAAAACAAATGCAGACATTTTATTAAGGGCCCACTCGATTTCAGTCTAAGGTTGAGTCCTGACAAACCAAAGGATGTTTAAAAACTAGTGAGAAAGTTAATGTCACAATTGTTTCAATGGCGGTATCACGGCATAGATAATATCAATTTATGATATGGTAGCTGTAATGAGAGAGAATTGTTCTGCAGGAGTGAGCAATAGTGGTAATTTGAATTTATTACATATTTACCAAGACACAGCTGGAGACGATTCATAACACTGAGGGAGTTTTCACTTCTTTTGAAACGCGAGGTTGTGTTAAAGACGATTCAATATTTCCTCCAAACAAGAGGAATCCCCCCCCCCCCCCCCCCTCTGTAATGACACAGTACATAGAAGCCTTGGATGTGTGGTGTCCCACAATTTGAGATAGAGTGAATGGGAAGAGGTGTTGTTCATTGTCATTCACTAGACCTGCTTCATTAGCGAATTGAAACATTGCCACTGGGACTTCATTTAGTCCGGACCACAGCCAGCCTCATGGTCAAAGTCTTAACTTTAAGCTTTTATCAAGGAACAATGAGCCCAATCCTCTCCAAAAAAGTCACATAAAATCAACTTTAAAGCGGAGAAAATCTTTAGCATATGCCACTGGCTTTTTAGGCAAAGTGCTACTGATGTGGATTGCACACATGGCTGCACACATGCAGATGGAGCTGTTTCAGGCCACTGTTTCAACAGGAGTGACTGCTCAACACGCAGCTGACGTAAATTAAAGCTTTCAGAAAGCTTTCATTTACTGTTCTAACCACCCACTGTCTGCTGGGTCTTGCAGGGGAAGAAATCCTCCCGGCTCTCAGGAAATAAACAGTTTTATGCTTCCAGCAGCAGCAGCAACGATTTTTGTTTTTTTTGTGGAGTAACTAAAAGAAACACTGTGTTGTCACTGAACCACCAGATCTGAGCAAAGGAAAGATCGCTGCTCGTGTGCTCTGTCATCAGTGTAAAAATGCTGCAGTTCTGATTAACAAGTGGTCTTTTCGAAAGTGCAGAGAGCTCTGCAACAGCTTACTGTCAGCGAGATAAACACCGTGATGAGATTATTAAGGAACTTTGGGGACGCTGCAACCCTGTGGGCACAAATAGCAAACACAGGCCCATGCATGGATTCCGAGCATCACCAGATCGCCCATGTGCTCAACAAACCGGTGGGGCTGGTAGACGCTGAACTTTAAATGTCATATCAAAATCTGTCTGCGAGACCGAGCGTCGTGGAAATCCACAACGAGCCGAGCCGCCACGGAACTCGCGCCGGGCGGCCAAACTTTGTCCAACCAAATCACTTCCTGAATTTTAAGAGAATTTATAGGGCTGAGGACTGCATGCCAAGAAGATAAACAAGACAATGCAACGTTTTTCAAGTGCAAAAGATACATTCAGTAATGCTGATTGATGACTCTGGCTATGTGAGCGCCTTTTAGACCTCTCATTATCTCAGGTTGGCTCTTACTTGTGTGCTCAGTGGCCGTGCAAACGTCACTGGAGATTCGACTGACATCGGGCTGAGTGGATAATGACAGGATTTCAATTTTGAGGTGAACAGTTCCTTAAAACAACTGCGCTTCGTCTGCCAGGTCTGGATGAATGAGAATCCATCGATTAGCCGAGAGGAAAATCAATCAGCCAGTCATTCTGGTTTAAGGTGACACAAGGTGATATCTGTGGACAGCTGGAAAATACAGCTTTGGTCTCTTTTCAGATCCTGACGACAGGCCGCACAGAAGGAAGGACAACGCACCGGCAGATATTGGTGTCGGGCCGAACCAAACTACAGGCAGATAATCAGTTAAGCTGTTGGAATTACAGGAAAATCATTTTGCCGCTGTTAAACCAAAACAAAGTCTGCTGGGATTAGATTATCAGCGATACGGCTTATTTGTTCTGCCAATCAATGGTCACAAATGATTATCTTTTGAAAGAACAATATATCATTTTGCGTTGTATGTCATAGTGTAATACGCCAAAGAAAATATTACATAACTGTCTTGTGGTGTGTTTTATGACACTTGGGTTCTTGAAACCTGTTTAAACAACACTGACAACTCCAAAACATTTGGTCGCGTTTATTTCTGGAAAGGGTTGTTGACTTTTACTCCACTGCGGGCATAATTTCCATCCAACTGCTGTGTGCGTGCAGTGTGTAGTGCATGTTAAATCTTCACATATGGTTATAATGCGTCGTCTTCAGGGCCTTTTTTAAAGCTACTGAGTACATCTCCTGGCATGAAGTGCTGTTTGTGCTCCTTACCCCACCCAGCTAAGGCAGGACTCACCTTAAGCCAGCCAGGGCTGTGCAGCTATGTGACCACGTGTACGAGCGCAGGATGGCATGAGAGCAAATGAGGCTTACTGACAGTTTTTTTTTTTTTTTTGTAAATGCCAAATATCTGCCTGGCAGCAAAGACAAGTTTCTATCCTGAGGGACATCTTGCATGGCAGGCTTTCAGCCATCTGTGAATAGGCGATCCGCTTATAATTTATTTATTTTTTTAATTAGGGTCCCTCTTCCTGTTCTCAGCCAGCACTTTTCAAACCATCCAAACTATACATACTGCCCCTGCCTTGTATTATAGCTCCCATGCAACCACTGCACAGTATGTATTATTTAAGGACAATGGCAAAGAATGCATACGCCAATTAAAATACATATAAGGGCAGCGTTTTTTTTAAGGCATTTAATAATTGCGTGAAATGTTCTACATCAGGGGGTTTCAATGTGAAACAACCATCGGCAGCAATGCTCCCAGATTTAATGAAACACCTATTCTGCAGATATAACATGACTACTTGAGGGATACTTTCAATACACAAAATCCCTCATATTAAATACTTCACTTGGGTTTTTTTTTTTTTTTTTCATAAAACCAGAGAAGGTTTGCTGAGCCGGCATGTTCCTTTTCAGCAGAGTCCCGTTTTATGATTCATGCAGCCGCAGACATTTACACTTAACAAATCGGTATCAGTAGAATTGTTACGGAAGAAGAGAGTTGCATGTTATGACATTCCGCCCCTAATTTCCCCAGATGATGTGGCATTTGTACCTCTGGAGGAACATTTTTTTTGTTTTTCTTCTTTATAGGAATTGTATCCCTTTGTTTGACAAGTGGCGGTCGGTAGATGCCAAGCAAATTGCGGGGAGAGAGATGGGGGCTGACGTGCAACAAAGGTTCCCGAACAGGTGCAAAACAGTAGTGTTACAGTTCATGGTCCCCCGACTGAACCTTCGGGCCTGCAGGGTGCATCCAGCAGAACATTTTGATCACTTTTGATGTGTTTACCTCAAAAGCTTGTAAAAGAACGCAAGATAGATTACTTACATCAAGTTATTACTATATGCTTTAACGCAGTAATGTAACATATTACTAATAGGTTTTGGTAAACACCGCAAGACATTTTGACAACAAAAAAGAGAGTTATTTCCTGTTGCTGGAATTCACTAAAATCACTACAGACACAGATTCTACATTTGCGAGATTGGACTCCCATTATTTTCAGTTCCTTAGAGAAAACACAATAGTCTGCGTGCTTCAAACTGCTTCAAAAAATAGCACTCTTAACTTGAAGAAACACCTGGACCGGTGCCATGCCAACACTAAGCCATGAGAGAGAGAGAGAGATCCACCTGCAGAGAAGAAAAAGGAAACCGAAGACGAGCATACGGGAAAGACAAAGCAACAAAAGTTACGTTTCTCACGACCTGCCTGGGTCTTGAAGTTCACAGTCATTAGGCTGCATCGCCCTCCACTGAATGTATAATCAGCTGCAATAAAATTGAGCGTAAAAGATCTCTAAAAGTCATACAAAAGTAGTGTAATGCATTACAATTCAGAGACAGTAATATTGTAATGTAACTAATTACTTTCAAATGACAGTAACTAATAATATATAATGTATGACATTTTTGAACTAACTTGCCCAACACTGCACTATAAATTCCTTTATAAATGTATTCAGTCATCAGATAGAATATATAGTAAAATTACAATAATATACCTTTTTAATATTATAAAAAATATAATATATATCAACTTAATATTAGTATCACTGTATGTCACCATGCACTCATAATGGTGCTCCAGACATCAAAAACTGCTTAATGTACTTGAAAATGGCAGTCTTGTGTTGAATTGAATGCACGGCTAATGGAAGACATTTTCAGACTGCCACCTTCACACTTGTGAACAACATTTGAGTGAATACTCAATTATGATGCTTGATGTGTGAATACACAAGGTCTTGTAGAGAGTAATTCATTACACACCACAAATGACTTTCAGGTACGCCATTTGTCTCCACAACTAGGAATGTAGATCTCTACTTTAAAAAGGAGGGTCAAAAAGTCATTACTATGCTAATGCAATGCAAAGGCCAGAGGCAAGGAGGCAACAATTGATCTTGAAATTGACATGCTGTCACCAGGACCGGTCCCTACTCCATTGAGATAAACAAATGCGCTGCCTAAAAAAAGAATAATCAATTCTGCATTCTGAGGCTCCAAAGTTGGTAAAATGATTATTTTCCATGAAGTTATCAGATTGAATTGAAGTACCCTGGAACAAAAAATGCTGGGACCATTCAAAACTGCAGCGGGGTTTCATATTTGCAAGAGTGGGTAGAGTAGAGGAAAGACAGTACAAGATCCTGACGAGTAAAATTATACTACAGCGGCTGTCATTTATTTATTTTCTCTGAGGTCACTCAGACTGTCGCATATCACAGCATGCGGTGGTCGGAAGACAGCCAGAGGTAACCATCTGACGTTATTAAAATGCATCTTTATTTGCCTACTGCTAATCATAGATATTTTTCTCTAATGTGTCTGGCTTCAAGCTGTTTCAAGGTCGAGATGATGGAGCTGCAATCTCCGGAGATGAAATTAGGAATTAAATATAGATAAAGTCATTGTTGCATAAGAATTAAAAACGCCTCTTCATGTTTTTTTTCCCTGGCCGTTGGAATCGAACCCTTTTGCAACAAATAGGAACCAAACATGATTTATTTAGACATGTGAATAGTGTATTGAATATGTACATGGCCATGAATGTTATTATGGTTCTTTGGCTTTGACATTGATGGCACAGAAAAGCTCATTGGTTCTACTGTTTTCGAGCTTTAGCAAATTGCAATTACAAAAAAATGAAATGTTTAAAAAAGCATGGCTGCATGTGACATCAGCCTGCAGACAGTCAAATATTTTAGGAAGCGTGGAGTTTACCAATAGGATTTGATATTGCAATCCTTTGTGCAATGATGCAGGGTGGGCATTCAAACAGAAGTCCAATTCATGTCAAAGAATGACGTCCTGACGCATAAACGTCGATTATACTGTAGAGGATACCAAGGGCCGCGCTACACCTATATAGCTTGAAGGTTTTGGTCTGCAACCTTAGCACCAAACCTTTACTGGAGCTTGTCCAATTAAGACACAAACATGGCGTGCAGTTGTGGAGGTCAGTGGAGAAGCAGCTATTGATGGTTCACGCAGCGCTGACTTAATCCCTGTGTCAGACATGGTGAATTTTAACTCTCATTGCAGCCAAGTTGCATCATGTTGAAGAATAATGTCAGGTCACTGCTGTCTATTTGATGAGATTTCAGTTCCGGTAGTCCCACATTTGCATTTTTCATTTAAAGATTTAAGTCGATGCTCTTAACCAGAGCAACTGAGCCTAATAAGCTTGAATTTTCTCGTCAACAAATAAGCAACATGCAGAAATAAAGTGCGAAGGGGTCAGAGCCACTCTGTCTGAAGAAGGTATTAACAACCGCAACAAACATTCTTCTTTTATGAGCATGTATGACCGGAATGTGCTCGATAATGAATGATGGCTATTGGGGACCTTGGGAATTTCCTCGAGCAATCACCAGCTTTGTGTTAGATATAAATATTATATGATACAAATACGTGGTGCAAAGCAAATGCTCATTTGTTAGAGGACAGCGTGAAATGAGCACAGTCTGAAAATGCAAATAAGTGAGAGGAATAAGGAAGACGAATACATTTCACGAGTGGGAATCTACTGAGGGGGATGGATAAGTTGGCCTTCAAGGGTAAGAACCCAAAGCTAATGCGAAGAAGGTTTCTACTGTGAGTGGAGCTTTTATTTTATAAGGAGAGCTTTTCAAAACAGGGCAAGAACCATCCCAAAGCTCTAAGCAATTGTGGCATTAGCTGGGCTATTGTGGAGCAGCAAATAACTTCAAATTGTACATGAATCATAACAAAAGCCAAGTTCATGACAAATATACTAGATGAGTAAAAGTGCAGATGTCTGTGTCTCTCCAAAACAAACATTTGTATGGGGAAAATCAGCAAAAACTACACAGAAACACAATTTTATTGTTACTCGTAGTTAAATCTGGACCTTTTACATGCAATTTATGCAGGATATGCATACAACCTGTGTCTATTTTGCACATTGCTCTGTGTTGCTAAGTTCTTTTGTTACACTCACAAAATGAATTTAATCTAATTCTGGCACTTCTTGGCCCTATTAAATGTGTCCACAAAAACCAACAGAATTCACTTGCAAGTCTTCAGCAATGCACTGAGTCACTTCTTGAAATATTTAAATGTCTTTTGGCAATTTTTTTGATTAAAGACTCCGTCTTGATGGAACTTAATCAGAAATTACTGACTCGGGTCAAAACCTGCCACCTTTAGTCATTCGAGATGTCTGGGCTTTTGACTCATTTATTGCCCATGGCATGTCAAATTAAGGCACCTCACAGCACGGGTTTTGGTAAAAATGGAGATTCATTAAAGTTCATTCTATGGCCTCGGGGGAAATCAACAGTGATAGAGTCAAAGGGCTTTACCGTAATCCAATCTGCTCAGATATGAGTAATACAATCGGTAGTGCTTTATGAGTAATAAAGTAGGAAATATTTAGGCTGCTCAAAGACTTGAGGGGGCAATCATTGAACTCGGAAATGATTCAAATTGACAAAGACCCTCTGTCTTGGAGTCAGCACGTACATCCTGAGTCCCTGAAGTGCCCAGTGTGCCTCAGGTAGGAAATGGTTGATTTTGAAGTATGTCAGAGAGGGGCCATCATTGATCTATTATATCATATTTATCAACATGGTATTTTTGTGCCTGAGACAGTAATGATTTGCTAGACATTCTTAATAATTAATAATAATGAATAATAAATGTAACAGCCCTATAACATTAGACATTTCCACTCATAGGCAACAGAACATTGTGACTGAGACGGGCTGTTAATCACAACTAATGTAGCCTTGACTTTCATGTTCGCATGCCTGTCACAGACATTTGTCTGAGACACAAACCACTAGTAACGACACAATTTTATATCCAAATAATTAAAGTGTGGGTCATCGCATTCATTTTTCGCCCCTGGTGCCCAAACCTCAGAAGGATGGTTTTAGAGCAGGGACATGCACTATCAGCACTTTAAGGCCAATGCCCCCGATTTATAATGTTTTGTCAAGATTTCAGTTGGACAGAAGCCATAAAGCTTCATTTGCTCTTTCACTTAGTCCACACTGTGCTCTGTGCTTATTACAGATTTTTCCATGAGAAGCCTCTTTTGCATTTTTTCCCCCAGTGGCAAAAATATTTTGAGTTTCTATGTATCAAAGCAATTATTCCAAAGGTTTAAATATGTGTTTCATAGATGATTATTAATTTAAGAGAAGCCAGAGCTTTGTCTTGTGTATTATTGTGGCTGTCAAGAGGTTCTTCGCTTCATTACAGCAAAACTACCACTACCACTTAAAGGGCTTTCAAGTGAGTACTTCTGCCTTTATATTTGTTGTTTAAGGATTAAGCTTTGAAGAAAAAGGGGGCCTTTGGAGCCAAACTGGATTAATGTACGTTCTTTCTAAAGTATACAATGAATTATATGAGAAGTGCAAAAAAAATCTGAGCTACATACGTTCATATATGTTCCTCATAATGCATCATGTAATTCCCAGTAGTAGCAGCAGAATATGTTTCATGGTATATCTTTCATTCATCTCTCATGAAATAGAGACTTTCCCTCCCGGTTGAAATCCATCATTGTTAAATGTTGACAAACACAGGTTTCCTACCACACCCTGACAACAAGGTTTGCTGTCATACATGAGTAGTTTGAGTGACTCCTTGTGAAAAAGCCCGCTAACACTGGCTATTTATTGTTCAAAGAAGTACACGGGCTGCCGAGCACATTTTTGTTTCCACCACTGGTTTCCTGGAAGCATCCCATAGGTTCCAGATGCCCAAAAGCTTCAAATCGGTTCTGTCTGTTTCATGCTCTAAATGTCCACATAAAATTGTAATAGCTTTGAAAGAATTTAATTTACTATATTTATATCCTAACACATCCATGTCAAGAGACTGTGTCATGGAGATGAGACTTAAGAGACTAAGGCTGTGTTCAAAATCACATAATAGCAACATGCCTACTACATATTGAGTCAATAAATACAGTGTGCATACTGTATTGATGACAACATTACTGTTCCAAGCTACCATTAAATAAAAGTGATGTATCACTGATGTAAGTCAACTTTATGTCATTCAATGTAATATTTACCTAACTTATTTAACATACAGTACGATCTTACAAACTACTTTATTAATCCCACTTGGATGGATAGTTTGAATAGATATCTGAACCTGCACAGCACTATTAAAAGATCATACAATGGGTAAAAATAAATAAATAAATAAACTGACGCATTCAGAAGTCGAGTTGCAGAGGGAATGAATGATTTATAATAGCGGTTAGTTTTTACAAGCAAGTAAAACATAACAATGCCCTAATGGTAACAGAGAAAATTTACTTGCAAGAACACGTCCAGAAGAAGCCAAAATACTGGCTGCTTTCTGGAGGATTTGTTGGTTGCAAAAGGAATTTAAATTTTAATGCAAGGTAATGAAAATGGAAGCATTTTATCTTTTTATCACCTTAGATTGGTCATAAGCTAAGACACAGAGTAGGTAAAATGATGCAGAATCATAAAGATAAGTGCGAAAGAGATCATTATTACCCATCCAACCAATCACGCCAATTAAAGTCTCGTTTCCAAATGGCTGAAACAAGGATATTAAACATACTGAGAACATAAAAACATTGGAAACAATATTATAGTATTGCCTTTAATCACTCCTTAATGTCATAGTTGATTACATCATAAATTGCAGATACTTCTTATGTCCTATAATTGTGATTATTCAGTTAAAAGAAATGTTAACATTTCACAAAGAAATACCTTTATTACCACATTAAGTTATTTGTATTTGCATTTTAGAAACTATTTAATCCTGATAAAAGCAGCAGCACATAAATAAACTGGGAGATACAATTGGTTTTGATACAAGGGATGATCACTTTGAGCCTTGTTATCTTATGAAGTTTACCTAAAGCAGCACTTAACTAAACAGAACAAATATGATTCAGTCGATAGAAATGTTGATGAAGTCGTCTGCTGCGTTGGCTGCGATGGTCTGTGTGACTGTGGAGTGAGTGG
>JBCAUF010000072.1:3164001-3175606 GCA_038406115.1 Haemulon aurolineatum | reverse complement strand
TCGTAATTGGGATAGGCGAACCTTAATGAACTCAATAAAAAGATGCAAATTTTGTAATAACACAGAAAAAATAATTAAGTCACAAATTTACACTTCAATGGGAAAGCGTGTTTGCTTTTTATTTTTACACTTCACATCCCGATAACCTGATAACTCACCTGATAATTGCTTTTTGTTTCCAAATTGCGGCCCCTCGTGAGCCGCCGCCGCTCCTTCCCCGCGGAGCTGACGCGCGAACATCCAGGAGGAACTGACGAGTCATGTCTCAATCATTAATTAAGAAGATAAAGCTGAGCAATGCACTCGCTCATTAGGCCGCGGAGTGACTGGGCGTGTTGTGTATTCTGCTTGCTGCCGCAGCCGCGCTCTCCCTGGACAATATCAAGGTCAGTGTCTGCACTAGTTCTGCTCCGTTAGCAACATTTTGAGCGTGGCTTGTATTCCATCAGGCATGGGACCACCTTGTTCTACAAAATTAGCCAATCATTACAGAACAGTTCAAACCTAATGACTAAAATGTGGCAGTTATTGAGGTGGCCGTGCACAGTGAATTCTCCCTTTTTTGTCACTTAAGCTTTATTGCTCCTTTCGGTATTGACAGGACACCATGTTTATACCACACTGCACTAATACTACAAAATGCAACTCAAATTGCTTTTTGTATGCCCGCATCTATACATCCACTCACTCGACTCGGCGCACTGGCTGTCCCTGACACAAATAAATGAATCTATACGAGGTGAAGGAGCTGGACTCTCCTCTCTCTCTCTCTCACCGGCAAGCCCTCCATCATGCTGTCTCCCAATCACCCACTATGATTGAGGCCAATCAGTGGCATCAGGGCCCACCTCTTTGCTCTCCCCTCTCCTCCATTTGTGACCCATTGCAAAAAGCATTAGCCTTCCACGCCAAATGCAATTCCCCCCTCCCCACCCTGCAGAATCATCCCGTGCTATACCCGCACCTAATTGAGGTTTTCTAAATCCTCTCCTCCTTACCTATGGCTCAATCAAGATTGTATCATCCATAAACATTGTGGCTTTTATGTGTGTGTGTGTGTGTGTGTGTGTGTGTGTGTGTGTGAATCTGAGCTGCTGAATGTGTGCAGGAATGTGCCCGATTACCGAGAGGAAATATTTTCTACAGATTTGAGATTACGGCTTGATGCGAAAGGGAAAACCTAGGCATGCCGAATTTGAACTTTAAGCTTTGTAGTTAATTGATTGTCATGACATTTTCAGATAACTACATTTTTAATTTCCTTATCACCGTATTCATACAATAGGGAGTAAACCTGAACCCACTCTGGAAAGTTTCCCTGTTCTCAACACTGTGTTGTCTTCAAAAGGTTGGACAAGCATTGCTCTCTTTCTTTCACTGCATGACCCAGACGTTGATGTTCACGTAATGTTGCACGTGTATCCACGTGTTGACAAGCAAGTCGCCCTCTGTGGAGGATGTGTGGCCGTAAACCTTTCTAAATCATAAGGGCAGTGGGTTAGCATTCAATACAAAGTGTCGCCGATGGAAATATCATTAGTTTTAGCAGGTGTTTGGTCCTAAACCAAAACGCGGCAACACAAACACAAAAGACTAATTGAAATTTTGGCAATAGACGGAGAGCGATGAGAACACCACACCACACCATGGTTATTACAGTTTATCCTGTGGGAAACATTTCGCAGCAATCAATTCAGCAGTTGTTAACTCTTCTCCACGGTGACAGTAAAAGAGGTCAGGGGATAACCAAAGTAATTAGGACAAATCCTCTGGAAAGCATGACTGTCTTTCCCAAAACGTCTCAGCGATCTGTCCAATAGCAATCAACCTTTCACTCTGTACCCGGGTCGTCATCTCGATAACCAGGCTGCCAGCGGAATCGGTTTTCAGCTTTGTCCACAAAAGTTGTTTCAGATGTTTTTGCACCTTCCGTCTCTCACTCCCATTTCACTGCTCTACTTTTGGATCGGAATGATAGGGACTGAAAATTATGCATTTCACCCGCAGCCACATGAGTGAATTGGGTTGTTAACAGAGGCAATGAAAAGCACTGTGGTAGAACAGACAATGACACGAAACAGACGCTGATGGAGAAAAAAAAAACTAAAACATTACGCATCACTGGTGCGAGTTACCCAAAGAACTTTGTTTATTTCTGGTCTTTTTTCATCCAATTTTATCTACATATTTGCAAAAAAACAAATAAGATTTACTGTATTTTTATGATATACCAAACAATGTGGGGTAATGTATCCCATGGGCGCCGCCAGCTTGCACACCCAGAGGTCTTTTGGATTGGGTGACACACTTCTGCCCAGGAGATATAGTGAGCAACCTTGGAGCCATTAGTCACCACAGGGAAGGGTCAGAGCTCCGTCTCAGCTGTCGGCCTCACATCGGCCCGCCGAGACTCATCTCGCTCTAATGATGGCAAGTGGCGAGCTTGTGGACATTTCCTGCTTCACCTGTGACCCCTCGTCCTCCTTCAGGAAACGGGCAACTGGTGGCTCGTGAACCGCACCTGCTCCCTGCCCCTCTTTGAGAGCACGGCGCGTTGTCTTTGCCGTCCATTTGCCGAGATGGCTGCGATGTACGCAGAGGGGGGGTTTATTCAATGGGGTTCTTTTATCTATGACCCGCCCACGCCCCGAATTCAAATGTGATTTCAACTGAACAGGAGGAGAGAGAGGGAGTCATTTTGTTCTCATGACAACAAAGCTCATGGCAAAACAGCAAGGGTAAAACAATTACCATGATTTCCATTAGCTTGTTGTTTTTTATTTTGCCGAACGCGACTGCCGGACTGTTTATCGGCCACAAAGAGCCAATGGTGGCGTTCCCTTGCCAAAATTACAGTCATTTGTGGCAGCTCTCAAACACACTCTCGCTGTGTGTGTGACGGCTCACGCACACTGAGCTTACCAAGAACTCCAACTCCAGCTCCAACTTTAGATTTTATACATATGCTCTCAATATCTGTGAGTCTGTTTGCATCAGAGGGGGACGCAGTAAAAACGGCGATGCCAGGTTGGTGAAGTCCAGCCATTATTGCGAGCAACCGTCACAAACAAAAGCTGCAATTCCGGGCGTGCATCTTCCTTGAGGACACTTCAGCGTGCGGACAGACGGAGCTGGAGATTAAACTGCCAACCACTGCAATTAATGTCCTGACTGTCTGCCACCTGAGTTACAGCTGCCCTACACACGACTGTGTTCTATTTATAGCACCCGTGTTATCAAAAAGTCATCACACGTGTACATTTTGACCATCAGCGACAGTGACATCTCAAGTGTCAAACATCAGAAACCTCATGAGTGCTAGTGCTCGTATCCAAACAGACCTTACAAAGGGCTCATTAAAGGCCAATTTCGGGCAATTTTAACCTGGGGCTATTAGTTTCCTGACATTTTAGCTCTAAAAGAAGGGCTCTGAAGATTTTCTGAAGATTACTTTGTGCTACGTCTCCATTTGCAAACATGTTGGCTTGCTTGAAGTAAACAAACCCCTCGGTGTGTGTTTGAGTAGCCATCTCATGCTGCCTGTGGGGAAAAAAATGTGGTTTTGGAGGATGTAAACAGCCTCAACAGCAGCAATGCTATCGCTCTCATTTAGACACGACGACTACAAAACAAGGAGCAATTAAAAAGAAAATCTTCAGCCCCAGGTTGAAATTACCCGGAATTATCCTTTAAAGTGGCATACTGTATTGTGTGTTTTGAACCTCCCAATTTTTGTCCAGTGCCAACATGCCATGCCAGCGCAGGAAGTATTGCCCCTTTTGTGTAGTGCGGTGGAGGGAAAGAGCGCATAGTTGGGATTCAAGGTTTTGCTGACTTGTCCAATATTGACACTTTTGTCTGCAACAGGTTTGTACAAGTAACTCCTGGAGGAAGACACCTGATTGTTTAGTCTGAAATACAGACACTTGGAATACAAACCTGGAAATTAAACTCTCTTTCTCCTGAAGTTAATTGTTGTGAGTTTTTTTCTTTTTTTTTGTAAATTGTTCTACAGACCTTCTCTCTTCCTGCTCCTGCCTTTGTGCTGCACAGCCACGTACAAAATTGCACGTTTTCTTTTAAGCTTTTCTACTTCAACTCATCTCATGTCATCTTGGAGGTTGTCTGTGGGCGGAGCTGTCAACTCAGTGCAACTGGGAGCCACTGTGCACAATAAAAAGCTGTGACTTTGGTTCGTTCAGAGAGGCCTTTCCCCATGAGCTGCATTTTGATTCTCTTTAATTTTGCCAGCCAATAGCCACAATCTCACAGGTTGCACAGCGCCTCATCTCATATATTAGTTTGTTTTGTAAATTAAACTACTCATTTAAATAAATGCCTCTGCCGTTATTTACCACGGCCTACATGCTGTCCATGATAATATTGTCTTCACAAATATCTGACTGTATTCACACCACGTCAGTGTTGCATCTTTGTTCAGTCTTAATGTACCTCTGTTTCCATTCTCTCCTCAACTTGCACCAAAGCTTGTAGCTTCTGTGCTGTGTTGTCGAGTTTGTCTGCACTAACAACATACGGTGTATCTCATGCTGGTAACTTACTTCACCTCATTCAGCACTGAGTTGACCTACAGACTTTTATGCCTCATTGCATTCTTTATCATTGATAGTCTGATTGCTTTGTTAATGGTCATAATAGCATAAGGCCATGCATGCACAAGGTGCTCTATGCAGCATCGGATTCACCAAAGAATCTTAAAGTCTGTTTTTTTCTTTTAAGTTTTGAATTCACCAAATCAGATGCTGCTGCCACAAACCACAGCATAAAGTGAAAGAATTTCACTTATGATGTCAAAAAAGTAAAAGATATCTAAAACATGTAGAAAATTCTGCAATATAATTATGTATTCTGACTTTATTTTTTTTTTAACTGAGTAGCCGTTTAATGGCTCAGGGTGACAAGTTGCCATCTGTTCAATGAATGACTTTCCTTTCACTGTGACCAACTCTTTAAAACACTCCATTTGTTTGACTTAAGACAGCCCTAACTTTAAAATGGGCTGAATGTGTTGCATGCATAGCAGTTTAATCTGGCCACTTTGTGTCTTCAGCTCAATACATATGGTTGTTGAATACCAAATCACTAGAAGAAGCACAAACATGATGTTTAAATGATCTCACCATACGCTGCTGCTGCTGCTTGTGGCTAATTTTGCATCCTACCAGGTAGCTGATTATACATAATTACATTCACCTTGCACCCCCGGTGTAAATCAGTCCCTGATTAGATGGCTGGAATGCAAACCAGCAGGACACTGGATCCATGTGGACCCGAAATTAGAATCATTCCCTCTTGAATCATTAGCTTACCTGTTAAGTGTGTTTGTCTCTGACAAATCAGCACATTGCCTCTGCTGTTTGTTTTGGTTTTTTTACACAATTATCATCTGTAAAATGTGTTTCCACCGCTCTGTTTTGTGTTATTCCTCCGAGTATAAGGGTGGAAGTTGTTTTTGTGCTTTCAGCCACTTACTTACATTACATTAGTGCTGCAGTAAAGAAAACCATGGCAGTTTTAAGTTTATAATGAGTGTTTTCTAGCTGAGCCAACACTGTTAACAAGTCACTTCATGCATCCAGCTAGTATTTCTTGTGAAAAAAAAAAACAGCTTTTCGGAACCAACAATATAGACTTACTGGATGTGAGAATGGGATTCCGTCTGAATAATAGCTACCATAAGATGCATTGAATATTTTGAGCTTTTTGACCCCTTTTTATGTCACTACTCTCTTTTTTGATATAAACTATCCTGCGTTGCTTGTGTTAAGATTAAGCAAGGAGCATGCTGGCACCACTGTTTTTACTGCAGAGGAATGCACTGCGCAGTGCAATCACAGAAAACTGCACGCATCACATGCAAGAGTGAACCAAATCCATTCACTTGTTAACAAGGTAATTGAACTTTTCTCTTCACATGTTGGGCTTGTCATGTCGACAAGACTAATGGCTGTTTTATTTATAATGACAGCGTTCCATGTGCTGCCCACTGCATGGCATATATTATATGTGACAGCAGAAACAAAACAAAACAAAACCATGAAAAGGCAATACGTCGTAACTGAGACTTTGGATGATCGCAGTCATGCATGAGAATGAGATTTACAGCAAAGGTATTTTTTAACAGAATTAGATTAATTAGATTAAATATTTTTAGTGTAAGCATATTCTTCAAGGAAACATTTATTTGTTTGCCAAGCATAAAATCATTTTACAAGATTTGATTTGACAGATGAGCAACAGTTGATGCTCCATGACTTGTCCATGGCTGCCTTTTGGATTGGACGAGGACTGATGCGCTAAATGTAGCAATTTGAGAGGAGTTTTTAATTGTTTTTGTTAGGGAAGTTCAGGGTTTGGCATTTGAACTTTTAATTGTTTTTTTTGTTTGTTTTACTTTGATTCATACTGTGCAACTGCCATTCTTGGGAGTGGGAAGAGTGGGAGAATCGCACAACATGCAATGTCTTGGTTTCCATAACAACCTGACAGATCAGTAGGCTAATTGTTTTTGCACACTAAAACAATAATTTACAGTCCTTCCCCTTCCCGTTTTTTTTATTTTTTTTTATTTTCAGTCCTTGTCACCCGTTTGACATCAAAGAAATACACATGTTCATCTTTTTAAAAAAAAGGAAAAACCTGCAGCAGCTTAACACGAGCGCTTCCAGGCACTACGATATTGAGCAAGAAGAATTCGGCAGACCAGATTTGATGAGGATGAATGTAATTGAAAGTGGCAAGGAAAACGCCACACTAAGCCTGTTGTTACACTAAGGCACCGTGTGACTGGAAGGAAACTGACTGACGGCTGCCTGCTACGGCTGCTTCCCAGATGAATGTATCTTGTTTAGAAGTCTGCTCACAAAGCGGCGTCCACCATCAGCGAGAAGTGACACCCGCAACAATGCCACGTCGGGGAAAACAAAGGACTTGTGGACAACAGCAGCGCTTGATGTATGTGAGACTTCTTACTGAGCACCGTTTTGCAAATGATCTCCTAAAATGCAGTGTGCACGATAGACATAGCTATCATCGAAGCAATCCCGTCTGAATGAACCAGCTGATTGAATTGCATTTTTATAATTACTTTCATAATGAATATTATGCTATGCCCATTTACATGCTGCCGTGTTTGCTTTTATTTCATTATGTGAGGAAACCAAAATTGAAAGATGGCACACACTTTTTTTTTTTTTTTTTCACTCTCACAGCTCACACCAATTAGCTGCCAGGATTTGGTTACCCAGAAATCTGTTGACTGTAATGGGTTTCTCCATTCATCTCCAGCATTTAGAGAAACTGTTGAATGTCAATGTCAATGCTGCATCATACTGTATTCAAAAGGTGTCTGTTGAGATTAGTTTCAACATAGATGATTTAAACATACTCCTCTGTAATATTATATATCATCTTGTATCCCTCTCTTCTTTGCAAAGCGAGCTCATATGGCTCAGAGTTGCTTTCCCAGTATGCTCTGCAGTGTGGTTAATTCCACTGTGGGTCCAAATCCTCCCACAGGTAATTTTACATAACTACCATGTACTGCACAAGATGGTGTGAATGAGGCGCAGGGTCTGCATTTAGAAAACATATATTCTGAAAACACTAACACTGTGTCCTTTCCAGAATTTCTCAAACAAAACTCGGGAGAATAGAACTCAAGCTTCCTTTTTTTAGTCTAAAAGCACCATGATTTGTTGATTATTCATCAGTTTATGAGAGTAGGTGTACAGCTTGGGAATATGCCAGTTGAGAGCAATTTCCTTAAGTTTTTGAACACTAAATGATAATGTTTAGGAAATTAAATGAATAATTTCTACTTTTTCTCATTTATTTTTTTAGGATGCAAAGGGACCACAAGATTGGATTTACAAAGTACTTTTTTTTTTTTTTTACTTTTTAATTTATTTCTGAGTTGTTTGCTAGGAGCTTTTTCATCTGGGGAAATTAAAGTTGATTTTTGTGCTGGGTTTAAGTGAAGTTGTTGTCTTACTCTGCCGTTTACTTCTTCCCTCTGATCCAAAGTGACAAATTCAACAACATTACCTAACATCTGGGAGCAGGTCACGAACGTGGACGAGCTATATCAAAGAATTTGACGGTGAAATGAAACAAACAGAAGTTTAGCAACTTCAAATCCATGCACAGAAACGTTGTTCAAAGTAGCGTTAAATCAAGCACGTCCAAACAAACCTGAGCCACATATACCGACTTGTTTAGCAAAGGCTTTAAAGTGAAAAATTGCCTCCATCAAAGTTGCTGACATGCACGGAAGCTTTTGTAAGTCTTCATGAATGATGTCGAAGCGCCCTTCATAAAACAGTTTAACTATCTTAAAGAATTTTATAACACAGCACAGGTGTCTAACTGGAGCTTTAGAAACTGTGAATGAGAATTAATGAGTATTTGGCTGGTATTGACTCTGGACTATATGCTTGACCCTAAAACCCCCCCAAAAAAGTCCCAGCTTTTTTACTGTACAGCTTTCTCATATTCCAATATTACATTCACAGGCTGAGAGCAGGCAGACGTCCGTCTCTCCCTGAGGGATACAGGAGGTGAATCTTGCATCCCCCGTATAATTCTTCGGTGTTTACATTGTGATTTCAGTTGCTCCTCATTTTATTTCGCAGAGCGGCTTTTTATGACAGACTTGTTTGAGCCAAGCATTAAAGTGTCAAGAGACGAATAAGCTTTCATTTTCTCGAGCTGGCTGACTTTTTTTCTTTTCTTTTCTTTTTTCGAGCAACAGTGCAGAGCTCCAGTGTGAAATCCATATCCACCTTTTTTTAAAGCAGCAATTTCTCTGCACAGCAGGTGGCTTTTCAGAGATGAAAATTAGTTGGGGCTTTGTGTGCCAGTTGCTTATGACTTACTAGTGATGACAAAGATGGAATTGAAGTGGAGGTATAATTGGGACTTATAATTGTTCACAGTTACACGCAATGTGACCACCTGTCAAGAACAAATTGGTACCATATTAAATATATTCCGAATCCTTCAAATCCATCAGAGCTCAATTATGCTTTATGACTCTTGTTTAACATTTAAAGTATTTTTTACCCATGCCGGTACACAATTGTTTACCATTTAAAGTGATGCCAAAAACTCATAACTGTGTGACAAGTGGGTGGTGACATGCTCACTATTATCGCATCAGCTTTGTGTGGCCATTGAGCCAGTAGACAGGTCCATTTCAGAGTTTGTTTTCCTTGTGCCAGTGATTTAAAATGATAGCCTTGCACCCCTATTGCAATGATTTATGGGTAATTTAATCAGTGAAGTCTAAAGTCTGCTCCCTGAGTGGAAGTCCGCATGTGCCACCTTCATGAATTATGGATTTGAACAGACCCAAGCAGTCAGAGACTTCCTTAATCTGCAAGTATAGTATGTGTATTTACACCTCCTACCATTGGGTAGAGCACAGTTATCTCGGGGTAATAAAGAGATCAGATATTGCTGTGTAAAAGAATTTTGTACAGTACAGTTTTACACAGCGCCTCATGCTCCCTGCCGGTGATCATGCCCATTCTCATGGCTCCATGCCCCTTTTTTTATTTTATTTAAATGAGAAGGAAACAACGGGTTATGTTGCAACGACTTTACGTCATGGTCATATTTTACAGTGAAGCATCCCTTCAGCGGCTTTTCAAGTCACTGCACCCGCTGTTCGGTGCGCTGCAAAAGAAAATGAGGTTTCACACTGAGCTCTAATGACGAGCACTTGTCAGAATCCCTGGATGGACCTATGAGGAGCCAAAGCATCACTATCGCTAGCTTCCTTTATTTTATAGTTAGTTGTTGACTATCATAAAATGGCTTTGGAGGGTTTATTGAGTTCATAACCTCTAAACTACGCAGTCCATCTGTTGTGTAAAAACTTGAATTTATGAGTCTGCACAATGCATGCATCTTCTTCAGCCTGGCATCTTGGCCTTTAGGCAAAAGAATCCTGTTTTCAAGTGTGACAAATCTATCAGAACTGGACCTGATCCTTCCTCTCCCATTTTTCACTTCTTCTTCTTCTGCTTCTGTATCATTTTCTTTTTAAAGCTGCTTACAGGTTTTACAAGCCGCAGGTCATTCATGCACACGACACACTGTATGGAGTACAAACTGGCTTTCGAGCTGAATGAAGTAAAGAACTCTGCTCGTGATTGTTGTCAGAGTACGCGGAGACGTTCGGAGCCGAGTAGAAATTAATACAGTTTTGTGTCAGCACTCGACCTTTTTCATCAGAATGTGCCAGTTTTCACACAGCGCCGTCGGAGAGTGCCAGACATTTCAGTGAGTGATGGAATGTAATTTTACAACCAAGTTTATCCTTACGGACTATTATCCTTCAGTGAACTGTTTCACTCTAATTTGCAGAGCTAAATGCAGCCTCCAGAGCTACATATCCAACAGTCAAGTCAAATTAGGTCAAATCCATTCCCAAAACACTTTTAACAGATTTGTCAAGAAATGTTTTAAAGGAAACAAAAGACTGGAGTCCTTAAAAAAAAAATATAATGGCTATTAAAACCGAGGATGAAAAGAAGAAACAGAATAAATACATCACAAACTCCTGAGAGATTATTTCAAGTGCGTTTGATGTGTGAACAACCATGAACCCAGTCTGGTCTGTAGTGTGCGCATCATTTGCTCAGCAGCAGCTTAAGTTGACCTCCACACTACTTGCACGTGTCAATATCGCAGGGCAGAACACAGGCTACCCACTATTACACATCTAAAGCATAATGGGACCCAGCGTTTAATATGTAAGCCATATAAATTAACTGTCACATCAGTCCCTCGCAGTGCAAGCGCTGCACTTAGTCGTACAGTTTCAGCAGCTTGATGTTTCAATAAATTTAAAAGGGATTTTATCCTGCAGCACCGTAGCTAATGCATCTCTCGCAGCACTAAAGAAATGGACGTTTGGGTGATGAATCATCCCGCACTTTTTCTTTTTTTTTCTTTTTTTTTTGGTGCTGGTTTCAATTTTCTCTTTATTGTACAATCAAGGGAGGATAATTAATTTAGCAGTGTGCAAAGTTGGCTAGCTTATACTGTACATAAATCACTCTGCTGTTATTCTAAAGCGGTTTGATCAGCATATTTTGAGATGTACTTCATATTGTGATAAATCAAATTGACTATAACGTCTTTAAAGCTGCACTAGGCACATTTTTTATGTAAAATTATACTAAACCAGTGATACATATACAGTGATTCTGTGCTTTATATGTGCTTAATCCACTCTTTTGCCATTTTCATAAGAGCTACAGTGGATGTCTAAAACCATTGCATCCCCACTAAATGAAACCCTGCAAATTTCTCCAATGTGTAAAAAAAATGAAATGTTTTTTTATTGAATAGGCTATAGTCACTCCATTTGTTCCATCCGGCATCCAGTCTTTTTACTCTCCTTGCTATAAAAGTGATCGCATGAGTAAACATGAGTGTGCTTGGTGCAGTTTGCCCACATCAAATTACGTGACATCTGGGAATTGAGGCTAAATTTTCAAACCTGCACCTCTGGGTGCATTTTAAAACTACCAACATGGGTAGGTGCCCGCTGCAGACACTAAGAAATGGCATT
>JBCAUF010000072.1:3124061-3135012 GCA_038406115.1 Haemulon aurolineatum | reverse complement strand
TACTCATCAGCGAGAAAATAGCACCTAACATCACAAAGACATGGACATATTTACGCACGATTCACTGTCGCTCTCTACAAACTCACGAGGTTCTTTCTAGATGTGACGAACGTTTCAAATGCTGGCCTTTGAACAAAAAAACATAAGAGCAAAAATAGGACGCACAGCAGTGGATGAAAAACCTGGTCTGTCACATGCGGCACATACAGATTGCATAATGCACTTGGGTAATCTTGTTTAGACAAAGTGTAAAAACTGACAACCATGAGAGCAACAAGAGTGATGACGCGCTCATCAAAGCGGTCGCTGAATTATTCACTCAAATTAATGAAAGTTCATGAAAAATGTAAGCCTTTGACATAGTGCCGCCTCTCTGACAGACGTGTCTCAGTGAAATTAACCGTGAAAAGTTTCTTTGAAATAGTGAGAGGTTCCTTCATTATTAAAGATCTCCAGGGTTTGCTCTTTGAAATTAAGAATTACCAAGTCTAAGTGAGGGACACACGAAGTCATGTCTGGGTCTGGTCTAACAAAAATCTAAATTATTGTAGGGTGTTTTGTTTTGACATTTTAAAAACAAGCCCCAACAAGATGTGTAGTGCATTTATTGGACAACTGGATGAATTTGAAATACCATTCAAATTTGTCCTGAAATAACCATTGGGTTTGAAAGGGACTGCAGTGTTCGCGTGGTGCATCTGAGTCCAAATCAAAATTTCCCCTACCCCTCCTTTACAGTATGTCCATTAAGAAGTTCAAAGCATCTCTCTTCCTTTTTTTCCCTCCAAACCCTTTAATCATGATGCCCATTAGCTCTCAGACAGATTAAAATAGTCAATAGAATGATAATGTGTGTGTGCTTGTCTCTGTGTGTGCATGTGTGCAGCTAAGCACGAAGTAACCTAATGGTGTGAGCGTCATTTGCGACTAAAAATGTTTCCAACCTTTATTGGCCAAACTCACAAATAGATAAGTTGAAGTTATGGTGACTAGCTTGACATTTCACTGAAGCCCAATCAGATTTTGGGTACATTTTGGTCAAAAAAAAAAAAAAAAAAAAAAACCTCATTACAAGAATGTCAAAGATCATGGGTGACACAGTTCAAATGTTTCTCGAATATGCCGTCTGGACAAACCTAGTTGATGCAATATGGTGAAAAGTTGAAAATCACGGTAGAGGAAAAAAACTGAGTGGAAAAACCAATGCTTCTGTGCTGCATGAAACCATCAGACAATGACCAACTGAGTCACGCTCCTTTTTATAAAAATGCCGAGCAGGCCAGGTGCCTTAGATAGATCCTCTTGCCACCTTGATCCGAAATCTAAGTGACTTCAAAAGTGGGTTCATTTCCAGTTCATGAAAAGACGAAACTTCGGTCAAAGACTGCTCAACTTGCTAACTTTGACTACAGTGACATTTGTATTTAGATCCATGGGAAAGACTTCAGTCTTTCTGATGGAGCAACCAGCGATGGTATCTTGGAAGTCGGATATGAGACTGAAAAGGTGCTGCTAGTTAAAAGTTAACCCTTACAGTATCAATTAATGCACCAGCAGCTGACGAGGTGAGAAATTTTGACGAAATGTGAGGAGAAACAGACAGTTAGAGATCATGAAGTACTGTATAAGAAAATGTGTCTCCTACCCTACAAGAGCATTAGTGTTCAAGAGCACTCTCCTCCACTAAAACTACAAATGAGGAAGAAGCTATCCTAGGGGCTCATAGCAGAATAGAGCCTTTCCAGCTTTTTATGTTCCTTGTGCCTATATGATTTATCGCTCATCTGTGTGCTCCATGTGATGTGTGTGCGTGTGTGTGTAGATATATTTTCAATCTGACTTGGTATGCTAAGCGCATGAAATGATGAGCATTTTGAGATTCATTTCCAGAGAAAATGATTTATGGAGTTAATTTGAGTGTGCTGCCGAACCTCATGGATCCCTCCTGCAACATGCTGCAGCTCCAATTAAAAATTCTAATTATGATGACCAACATATGGGTTCAATAGAGTGCATATTCACATGTGTTGTGGCAACGTGTCTGTGTATGCGCGCATAATTCAGAGACTCGCAGAGAGTCTCGTGGAGACCCTAAGGCGAAGCAGGTAGTGTAAGATCTCATTAGTTGCATGCACCCTATTCAAGACACCATGTCCAACATGAGGTTAAGCACTGCAACTAAAAACCACATCAACCATTAGCCATTAATATCAGGTGCATACAGACAATTTCTTTATGGTTATAGATGTATTTTCCTTTAAATAATCCCTTCTTTTTCATATTCTTTCCCATTAAATGAATATTTTCTTAAATTGCAATTTTCACTCCGAATGGTTATACTGAAATTAGTTGAGGATTAATATTACCCAGGAAAAACTCATAATCTTGGGAGTTTCATAACTGTAAAATTAAGAAAAATATGCTTCTTATTCCTTCACAGTAAAGTAGAAAGTGCATTTTACTGATGCTGTTATTCAGACTTCTGCAGAGCAAATGTATCGGGATTATGTTGACTGTCAGCTGCTGGGAGCTTGAGCGGTTAGCCTTGGACCTGTGACCCTCTGGTTACAGCTCAGTCTCTCCAACTGAAATGTGCTGATAATGACAATCATCAAGGATCACGCTTCAACAGTCCCTCCAGTGTCGCATGTGGTCTTACACAAAGTGGGCCTTTGTGTATATAGGGTGACATCTTGACGTGACAATTGCACACAAATCATAATTTTCATCTAGAGCAACCACGTGCACACGTCAGTATGTCCCGTGTGTCCTGATATATAAGCTGTGAGAGGTCTTTACATAATGCAGTCTTTGGTCAAGCAGATGCACAAACAGGCAGCGTTTTTAAATAAGCTTTCACAGAGCTGTCGGTTTTAGTGCCACTCACATTTCACAAGTTCCTCTGAGATTTACTGTTCGTTAGGCTCATGAAGTGGCCATGTGTTGGCGCCTTCTGCACGCGGTTCTGCCGGACCCATATGCTCTAGCACAGGCTATTATGTCTGAATGACAATTAAGCATCTTGACATGTAGATGAAGAGGTTGTTAGAAGCCACACTCTGCCACGACACAGTCCAAGGCTGCATTTCTTTATCTTGTGTTTTTTATTTTATTTTTTCACTTTTTGTCATTTCTGCACATGTGTAGGAAAAAAAAAAAGAAAACGTCAACAAATGATTGGCTCGACAATTGGACCAGTTTCTGATACTCACGTCAGGTGAATTTGCTAATCCAGTTCAGATATGTTTTGTGGATCTTAAAAAAAAAAAAAAAAAAGCTTGTAACCGCATTCCCTGAGGTATCCAGTGGGAGTCGTGCAGGACTCGTCAGCCATGACCGCCTACAGAGCATGAACAAAATAATGGGAACTTGCAATATAATGCAATACAGCAAAACTATAATGTATGGCCACAAAATTTACCTTATCTCTATGACATGGTGACATTGTGCACCTGCTGTATGTTGTTTTAATGTGGTTGAATATACGTACTAAAACTGAGCTTTAGAAAAGTACACAAAATCTTAAGCCTGTTTTCCAGCTTACAGTGAGATGTCCTTTTGTGCATATATTTTTTTCTGACAGATGTGCTTCGGCACATTCAAATAAACGCAGCGTACTGGTTTCATCGGGGCATTTCGTTTGATTCAACTTGAATTCAAGCCGCATGTGCAGTGGCTGGCATTCAGAGAAAACCCCTCGGTGAATAATTATTGTCCTTAGTGAGGCGAATTTTAATTTAGTTCGCTTTGCAAAACAGCTCTATGGAGAGTTTCAGTGTTCAATTAGATATTTCACACATCTCAAATAAAAGGAAGGGTTTACGAAACGAGGGGCCTAAAGCGTGAAAGAAACATTTCAGAATTATCGTGTTATTCAAACTGTATATATTATATAAAGAGCAAGTTTTTCTGGAAGAAAACTTATTTAATTACAGAGGGAAAAGAAGAGAAAAACTGATTTTATAGATTGTGGGGCTCTTAAACACAGTGATTAACTCCTCCTCCTTTTTCTTGCCTAATTGTACTTCACTTGTTGTGTTGCTGCTAGAGCTGTATAATCAGGATGGATTTGACAGTTATTGTCACAGCTGTCATGTTTCCAATGCATTTTTTTTTTTTCCATCCAGACATGTGATTCAGGTCTGCCAATTGGTCCTGAACAGCCGAGGGAAAACATCGAACTAATACGGCAATACTTTTGAAGGACAATTTTGTCTGCCTGTGACTATCTTAGACATGTAATCAAACAAAAGAAAAAGGATTAAAAGGTATCACGTTGGCTTTTAATAATAACATCTTAAAAGTAACTTTGCATGGGGTGTTCCATGGGGATTTCCGTTTCAAAATGTATTCCAAAAGCATCTCAAAGACATTTGAGTAAGTAAGCAAAGACAGATGCCATGCACATAATATTTTATACGCACACAACAATCTATGTGGCATCTTTATGATGTGAGAGTTCTGTCTGACATCCCTTCAAGTATAAAAAGGACATGAAACACCACTTTGAGCTTAAATAAATCCAAAAAACGCTTTTCTATTATTGACATTCAGACACCAAAATAGCAATATCTGTCTGTGCGGCACGTGAAACAAGTGACAAGTGCCGCGTCCTCGCAACATGCAGCAATCATTCAGGAGATCATAAAGGTGCTGCATTTTTCCTTTGAACGCATCAAAGCTCATCAGGGCAGAAAGCTCGCAGCAAGGCAATTTCCTGGCTCCACCAAAAACCGTCGAAGGCACAGCTATTACGGCACCTGTGGGAGAATTCGGCCCATTACCAAAATCTCATTAGCCACACCGCTGCACGTTGACATCACAATCATGCGTGCTACCGAAGTTTCATTTTAATTATTCATTGTTTGCAATAAAGTGCTCTATTACGTCCAGTGAGGTAGACGAAAGAGCTTTACTGAGCTTTTCTTCCCCCGCATCTCGCCAGAACAAGGACTGAATGGAAATCACAGTGCTAAAAGCAGCTTTTACTATTTCTTTTCATGTAAAATGCTCAGTGCAGAGTGCCTGATGATGGGCCAACATCACATCTGGAGTTCCTCGTAGAACTTGACTGGTGTGTGTTTTCGCTTGAAATCACGCTGGTATTAAATGTGACCTTCTTTTCTTAAATATCAGATATCATCCAGTCAGTGTCATCCTCTGTTGACATTTTAATATGTTGACCCCATCAAACCATGGACAGTGGATTAAGGCAATGCATGTTTGTTGTGAGGTCATTTGACCAGTCAGTCAACCATTTTGGTCCAGGTGGAAATATGTCAACGGCTATTAGATGGTCCCCAGAGGATGAATCCTAATGTCTTTCGTGATCCCCTGACTTTTCTTTTACCATGAGGTTCAGATTCAAGGTCAAGACCACCAGCCAGTCAACGTTTTCACTCTACCATTGAAATACGTCAACATCCTTTGGATGGATTGGCACACAATTTGTTGTCAACACATTGATGGCCTGGCTTGTGGAACAGTGTTAAACCTGTGTGAAAGGATTCATTGCTGTTTTTACCCTTATTTCCTTGTATGGGCTTAACAAAGACGATAAAACATGCACGTTCGAGAGTTTTGTGCTAAATTTAGCCAACCGGGTCGTGGCATCTTCTACATTTTCACCATACAAACATAATAATGGTATCCATCCCTTCATCCAACAAAAAACAAATACAGCACTACCTGTTTCTTGCTTTTCTTCCTTTAAAAAGCTGTGGTGTCTGCTGAACTAAGCTATCTGTGCTTATTGTGAATATTATCATAGGGGCCTTCAGTGTTGGGGTCATTTGGGAGACTTGGCCCCCCAAACTTCTCTCCTCCATGTGCAGTACAGTATGTTCTAAAGAAACTAAACCATGTTTAATGTTTATCTTACATAAGCAACTAACCTATAAGAACACCTAGACAAAGGAGGTTCGGGGAGATTCATATTGGCTTCAGATCTACTCACAGGCAATCCATGGTGCCTGTATGATGCTGTACTTTTTGCAATAAATCCTTTTTGTATATAAGGCAAGTCAGTGTCAGCGGAGCTTCCTTCATCATCTTCACATCATCTCCATCAAATAAACAACAAAGCCAACTTAAAAAATAACTACAGCCCATATGAAATATAGTCAATAATAAGACTTTGTTACATTAACAGGCTCTGTTTCTCTGAGTGACAGCATTTAACAACTAATTAAATCAAGCTCACTTTGGCCGGTCAGGTTGTGGTCATATTAAACATATGTGCTGCAGTAATTAGTTCCAGATCTTTCCAAAAACCTAGAAACACCTCTAATCTGAAAGCCAACAATATGCTGATTAGTCATTAATTCATATTCATGCAGCATCTAATCCTGACTTAAGTGGTATCATTTGGCATTTGGGGTAAATAATGGATGTAAATAATGTCTTTTTAAGTCAATTTGGGATCTCTGGGCTTCGGTACTTGGAATACGCCCAAAAAGTTGTACAGAACCATTTAATGTTTGGCTTTTTCTAGGTTTTTTTTTTTTATGTTTTGAACAAGTCCACAGCTTCCTCAGTTGTTTAGGAGAATACTGCAATGCTGCTTGGCTTTGAAGCTCCCGACATGTTTTGTGGACTAAGAAACCTCACTCGACTTTCTATCGGCATAGTGGTGAGTAGATAATGACTTAATTCAGATTTTTTGGGGAACTTTTTCTTTGCTAATGATTACCAGTGTTGACCTTCCGTCTGCTATAGCTTTGAAAAGGCAATTATTTGCCAACACATTAGCAAAATCTAACTTCACAAGGTGATAATATGTCAAATGCAGGGGGCAGGAAAGTTCTCTAGTCCCAAATTTGCCAAAAAGCTTTTAAAAAGCACAACTAATCAATATGACATCACAGGATTTGTTTTCTGTGAATTTAGCACACATGAATAAATTTTAATTCAAAGCAAAGGGATGTTTTGTGTTGAGTTTGCCCTCACAATTTGCCGTTTACTCGCTGTACTATACTTGGGGGACATTTAAAACAAACGGGAAAAAAAATACAGACAAAGCTCTGGCTTTTTCATTAATTATGAAGCAGGGACCACTGCAGCATATTGTCTCCATTTCTGCATTGTGTTGCATAAGAGGCACCCAATGAGGTCACCATGCCTTGTACCATAGCCTGTGCAGACTTCACACGGAGAGCCTGCCGCCCTTGGCTCACACCTCCATCAATAATTACTTGGCTTTAAAAAAAACTTCCTTTTGGAAAGCAAAGTGAGTGGACTGTTGTTTAATTTTATCCTGTATGAGAAGAATGTCAGCGGGTGGCCTGTGGTGAATTTCAGAGAAGACTAATATGGGGTTGAGAAGGGTGAAGGTTTGGAGAGGACAGTGATGACACATCAGAAAATGGCTTTACAGTAGGCTAAGTCAGCATTGTTTGCTTTCAAATGTGCACCAAAGCCTTTTTCATGTCTCCCTCACCACGTGTGAATGCTTGGCAGAGTCTGGCTGAATGACATTGCAGTTTAAGTAGCCACCATTGGAGAAGGATAAGAACATCACTTTCAAAGACTGCCGGTTGAGTGAGGGGATCCCATCTTGACGTCTAAACTTTATTGAGGCTCAGCTTTGTACCGCTGCGAGTGAATCCACTCTCGCACGCTCACAACCCACAAAAAGGCAGTATTGAGAGTATCTCCACAGCGGATCATTGTTTTTGAGAAGAATACTGCTCCCTTGCCTGTCTTGTCACTGAAATAGGGCAGCATCAGCCTGAGTTGCTTTGAACACTCTGACATGATTTCAGGAGACATCTTAAGGGAACAGAAATATAAGAAATGATCTCTCAAAGGTGTCGGAACAAAAACAGAAAGTTGAGGACTGTTGAAAGTTTATTGCTCTGGAGCCAGTGCGTAACTATTTTTGGGCTGCACAGCAGTTGACTGATGTCAACAGTTAACTGAGATATACAGACCTTCCCTCAGGCAAAAGCATGACATGGTGCCATAATGAACAGATAATGCATCTCATCTGACCACAAGAGCATATTGGAGGTCTTATTGTGAATGGCTTTTGGACACATTCCTTGGCCATCATGTTGGACATATTTCATAACATGGCAATATTTTTCCATTTTTATTTATTCATTCATATTTTTATAAGTAGTGATTGCAATGGTGTGTTCATGTGAGAATTGTTAGAGCCTAAAGTGCATTCAAATGATTGCACATCACAGTTTAAGAAGAGGTGTGCAATGGTCTCTATCCAAAATACGACTGCTATCATGCTCTGCACAGACAGATAAAAAGGAAGCTCAAAACGACTGCTGGATGAAAGGAACAACCTTAGTAAGTGACCTTAGGGAAATGTTATTTTACTGTTGTTTTTGTTGTTTTTGTTTCAGTTCCTGTGATAACAAATCGAGGGATTGGCGGACTTACAATGAAGAAAGCATGAAAATTTGTGTTTTCAAGCACAAGCCTATCTGAAAAGCCAAATAGAGTATGTGAATGATTTCCTGATATGTCACTCGAACAAACACATGCTTGTATGACAAGGACATCAAATCCAGGACACATGTTCTGTAATTTTCTTGCATGGCTGCAAAAATCTTGAAATATAAAAGGCAGCTGTTGCTGATGTCCTCTCTGTTTCACACCCTCAACATGTCATGCAATGACAAGAATGGTAATGATGATTTCAGTTTGAGTATGCCATGTGCACAGGGTAGACCTTGTTGGCAGCAGTCGTATAACCTCTTGTCCATTTATGATTTTTGCAGATGTGTTTTGCAGACTCACATGGCTCTAACTGTATTATGATAACATACAATTGTAATAATTCTGGCACAGACAGGTCTTGAACAAACTTAATTCCTAATGTGCATTGTGGTGAAAGATACATCCTCAGTGGGATTTAAACCATTATTATAATCCTGAATGAATCTCTCCCTTTATTAGGCAAATAACCATCTGTGTATGAATAAAATGCCACTTAGTAGCGGTGGAGATAAAACTGTAAATGTGTGAATGCTTTGCAGGGATGCAGTGCAGCCTATCTGGAATTTAGCACATTGATTGGAAATGGAAAAAGGTGGTGTGTAAAGTAAGAGTCTGGCGGTCATGGATGACCACACTGATCTCCATATCTTCCAAAAACAGCCCCGCTCTCTGGGGTCACCTTGTCTGACTGCTTTGCTGCAAGGGGCTTCATGCATAATCCGCCATTTACTCCCATGCTCTAAAAACACAGGCTTATAGACTCACAAAGCTCGAGTTACGCCAGCAAAGCTTGTGCTCTTGTGCTGATCCACACCTAAAACACCCAGGTGGCAAGATGAGCACATGGGGGAAGCGCACAGATAAAGCTGGAATTGCTTGTTGTCTTACAATGAAGCGATTTGCATGAAGCCTCTGAGAAGAGAGAATCTAACAATATAGCTTATAATTGAGCATAAGTTTTATTTATTGGTTTACAAAGTGGTTTAGCATAAGCTAACACAAATCCTACATGAGTTAGCTTTGCTTGTGTAACTTAGTAAACACATTAAAAAGGCATAAAACACTAGTTAGTATGCTCGAGCATTTATTTAGGAGAAGATTAGATATCCTATAGGAAATCCTGTACCTCTGAGACACAGGCAATTTAATTTAAATGCATACATTACACTAAGACTTTGGATAACAAGTATGAAGTGCTTTATTAACCAGCTGCAAAAGCATGTAGCAGAGTTAACAGTTGCTTGGCAGCAATGTTCATGCAGACAAACAACTGAAAACTTTTGAATGAAAACAGGATATTTATGTCAGAAAAGACCCACTCCAGAAGGCATTGGCATTACCAAGGTATGATGTGATGAGTAATTATCCTCTAAGGATCCTGTAAAACCTGTTGCTGTTTGAGGAACAGACACAGCGATTTCATTTGTTCTATGAATTTCGGAGTTGGAGCTATCCGTGATGTCTGATGGAGTGTAAACGTGTCCCTGTCCTGGCTGTCACCTGGCAAATATATGACTCATGAACATTTATTTTGAAAGGCATGTCTCGTGATTATTGACCATTTCATTTCATTGTTTCCAAACAATGAATCCTAATGATGTTCTCATTCCCCCCTGACTTTTCCTCTGCCACTGCCAATGAATCCTAATGAATCTCGGTTTGACATTTTTGATTCAAAGTGACATGAGTCAACAGCTAATGGATGGATTCATGGTCCCAGCAGTGCCTCTCAAACTTCCACATGTCAAGGTCCTCTTAACTGACACAAATTGGACCACAGACCCCTATTATAGAAGGTGTATGAAGCCCCTGATCAAAATAGTCATGCATCCTATCATTGTGTTACTTATGGATGGAAATGTAGTGAAAATAAATAATTCACCTTTTTTACTGTGGACCTCCTGCCTTGTCTCAAATCTGCATGCTGGCAAATGTTAAAATGCTGAATTCAGAAGGTTAGCAATATACTGTACAGTGCAGTGTCAACATTACTTATTAAACTGCACCTGAACATTATAAGCTATAAGCATGACACTTGCTGCTATTCCAATTGAGATTTTGAACCTCACTGTATGTCAGTACAATGTAAACAGTTCGAGCTTGGCCAGCTGAGATGGAGGAAGGCTATCAGCACTTTTTTTCCCCTCAAGCCGAAAACTGGCACATTTTAAGTCAATGTTTGGGAATATAATGAATTGGGAAGGAGTAAGCCACTAAGGTTGCACTCTGGGATGACAGAATGTCCCGGGAAATTTGACCTCGTCTGGTCCTTTAAGATAACCCAAAGATAATCCACCCACTGCCCCAATTTTTGCAGTGAGTATTACGGTCTAACCTATTTAGGGAAGCATTTAAAATCAGTCTGGGATTTTGCAACAAAGAGTGTCCCCATACCTGTTTGCATGGCTCGAGCATAGAGTCAGTCAGCCAGTTTGCCATTTTGCTAGCTTGGTTTATGAAAGGCCAAATTTACCAAAGTGAAGCTGGCAGAAGG
>JBCAUF010000072.1:3102222-3113193 GCA_038406115.1 Haemulon aurolineatum | reverse complement strand
GCCACTGACGTCTTGTATTTTCTGCGCCAATTTTTTGTAAAGTCTCCGAGCAGTTCACCCCGGCAAATTTTCTTAAATACAAATACAACACGAAAAAAAAACTCTATCAAAAGTAGAATCAACGAAAGATAAAAGTATGTAAACTTTTTGCTGTGTCATTCTCGTATTTTCTCTCATTTCGTATAAAGCTTCTCTGTGCTGAGAAATTTTTCACCTTTAATTCTCTTTTGAAATAGATAATTTGCTTTCTGTAGAAACCTTGACTAAGTGCGAGGTGACCAGTGGTGCCAGAGACGCAGACAAGCAGTCACCTCGGCTGACAGGGGTGGTGAACTGGCAGCATGGACTTTCCTGCACAGGAGACTCCGATCTTGAAGGTGTCATCACGCTTCTGCAACTCTCACTTGTGTATTTAAGTTAGGATAATTCAATAATAAGAGAGAAGTAAAAACAGAGATTGACCTGAGATTATTAACAGGTAACAAAACAATAAAATCGTGATTAAAGACGAGGATTAAAATAGACAAGACTTTTTGAACTTCATAAACCTTAAAAACATCACGGAAACGACAAGAGATGCATAAAATTGAAAGAAAGATTAAACAAATTAATAAACTTGACTGCAGTAGCCTCCCTTGAAGATATCCCTCTTTGCTGCACAGGATTAGGATAACTGTGCGGTTGAATCTTGTTACACCGTACACAGACTGAGGCAACAGCAATCTCAAAGCACAAATCTTAAGACTTCGTGGCGTCCATCTTTGACTATGAAGGTCACATAGATTTTACAACAGCACAGTATTAAGATGGAATCATGCAGATCAAAATCTGCAGCACGCTCACCTCCAGACTGGCTCATCCCCGGAATAACAGACAGATGTGAATGAATGTTTAAGTTACCTCGCAGATCTATGCACAGATTGTAGTGTTGCACATTCAAATGTACTGAAATCAGAGAGACTTGCACAAAAGAGTAAATCGGTAATATTTGCTAAATTGTCAAATTGTGTGTGTGTGTGTGTGTGTGTGTGTGTGTGTAATTGTTCTTCACATGTCATACAGAGCCAGTGTGAACGATGAAGACATAACTACTATTATTAAGCTGTCTAACCTGTCATGTCTTTGTATGGCCACTGAGAGAGGCGGCCATTAGTGACGTAGTGTGACATTTTTATTATATATTTAAATATTTCTTGTATCAGAAACAGGGGTATGTTCTGATGATGCAACCAATGCTGAATAGAGCAGAGAACACAGAGATGTACAGAGGTTTAAACACTCATGTGTACGTGTGAGTTTGTATCAGTCGGAGCACCAAAAAAGTCTCACTGCAGCACTACGCATTATATGTGGTGAAATGCATGAAGGCATGCTGTACGCCAGGCTTTTTATTGAATGATATGGCCTTTTCAGAGAGAAAAAATCCGACTGAAGCTGCATCAGAAAAATCTTGATTCTCCTTTTGAGCAGCTTGATCGTTAAAAACCACAGGGATACTTCAGTAAAATGTAGAAACACCACAATGTAGCCAAACACATTGCAACACTTTTTTTTTCTCCTATTTAAATGGTGAAAAAGAAAATGGAGTGGAAGGGTAATACTTCCTGTCGTTATATTTCCTTTTTCCTTTGTCCTCCACAGAGACCCATGAGGGCTAATGCCATCAGCAGCAATCCAAGCTTGTTTATATTCCCATACTGGGCTGTAAAAATACATTAGCTTGGTGTTTCAGATTGAACGCCTGTGTTTCACCCCAGAGTTGAATAGAGGTGGGCAAGGTGCCATTTCACAGGGCACAGGGATAATCACAGGCGTCATTACTCCGTATTATATGGTTGAGATATTATTTTGCTTGTTTTTCAATGGAACATAGTGCTTTTGCATTTTGTTCAGTGGCCCCAGTGGATGTAGCATGTAATTTGCAAATTGTTGGTATGTTATTACAGGCAACATTTGCTCCAAGTGCGAACTGTTTCCTGAAGGTTATCACTGCAATAATTACGAATAGTGTTCTTTCATTTCACCACAACAAATGTTCCCAACCTTTTAAAAGGACTTTTTTTCATGATTAGGAGCTGCAACGCCTACATGTTGCTGCTTGTTAAACATAATTACGGTGTTATTACTTTGAATCCTCCAGATTTCAATCTGCCAAAGACTCATCTTGAATATTAAATCAACTCGACATCAGATTTCTGTTTGTTTGGCAGTTTTTACATCATCGCCTGCTACAAACAACATGAAAGCTGATCAGCGCGGAGAAAAAGACGGCAAAAGTGTGCGAAAACATGTTTGTCCAAAATAGGGCAGGATAGCAGCCTCAAAATAACACAATCTTTATCAAAAAAAATAAAGTGCTATCATTATTACTGTATATGATCAGTGCATAACATGTGCATTAATTCATCTGTTGAAAAGATGGTTACATGACACATTGCATGAGGTAACATTTTAAGTGTATAGCAAATTACTTTTTTTGTGTGTGTGTTTGACAGAGAGCCAGAGAAGAGTCAAGAGAAAAAGTGAAAGAGCATCTTAGGTGAGTAAGTACTCTCAGAGGAGGTGCAGTGGGTCTAAAATCAATTTCTGAAGACAGACGGAGATGCTGCTGACCAAATCGAGTTCGGTGACTTGTTCTGACATCAAGGGAGCACAAGAGAAGAGACTTAGGTTTAGATTTCATGCCTTGCGGTGACGTTGCGACTCATTGTAGTGAACGAGAGGGGATATTTTTATATAAAGTATAATGTTTTTTACACCCAGCCCTAACCCTGTTCTTTTTTTCACAGCAGGTTGTGACAGCCACACATTTCCATTAACAGCACTGACATCCCACTGTTGCAAAACAGAAACGAAAATAAATTGTGCTCAAACATCACTTTGGTTATAGATGTTGGCAAAAACAAAGAGAATCAATCGTGGCCATCGTCAGAAGAAAACTTTCAGTAATAAAGCAAGTGAGCATGTCAAAGTCATGTCACCCTACAGTAATGCAAATTCCAATATTCCCAGACAAGTTCCCCAGTCAATAACATTACACCTTTACAGTGTGGCCTAGGTGAGGAAGGCACTCTCTGACAGCATCCCATTGTTAATCAGTAATTTGTTCAATTTCACAGATCTGTGGTCAGATCTTTTCAAGCTTTTCAGGTGTCCTCCACGGTGAATCATCCACTGTACCAGCAGCGCACAGAAGAAAGCTTCAGGCGGGGAGGGTCTGCTAAATTCAATACTCCTGATGTTCTCACTTTCAGCAGACCCAGATCCAAATTGGGTGCCACGGTAACAAGGTGAATTCACACGCGAGAACCCCCTGACACAGATAATAAAACAAACTGGTGTTCACAGCAGTTAAAGCCGCGGTTTGCCCTCGGTCTGTTTCAAAGCATGAGTAAGTGCTGCCTACTGGATATCAACATCCACTTTTTTTCCCTATAAAACCGTGCATTTTGGGTTCATTTGCTCTACTTTGTCCAGATGATTTGTGCTTAAATATTAAAAGCACGGGTGGAGGAGACCTGAGTACTGCATTTTAAATCATCTTGGTGGGTTTTTTTGGTGCCCCATGAGTTGGAGTGAAGAGATAAGTCTTCAAATGTTGGTATAGGCTGCTTCAAGCAAGCTAAACGTGTACATCCTTAGCTTAATCCTGTACTTACAGAGTGAACCAGCAGTAGAGCTATATACTACATGTATTCATAAATTCATAAATATATTGAAAGAAGCCTAAGAAGGGGTATGACTGCAGACAGAACCTTCCTGAACAATATTCCTTTAGATAAGACCCATCGCTGCAGTTGGCTTTGTACTGTTACAGCATGCACATTTGTATCTCACCAGGCAGCTCAACCTGTTTTGTGCTGGCTTTAAAAATAACACACACACACTGTCCCTTGAGACCGTTAGGCAATGGTCTGTGTCTGCTGTTGTTAGTAAAGCACACCGGCAGCCGATTGGATGAGTAAGAGGAATGAGTTCAAGCCATGTGTACTCCACATGTTCAGTCTAAACAGAGCAGAGAGCATAATGGCCCTTTACTCATTCAGTGGTGAGCGGGAAGCCGTTTCTCCACACTTAATGAACTGGCAAAGACAATGAAGTCTAAAACACGACTATTTGGGGATTTCTGCTGTTACAATTACATTGTCTGCGATCAGAAAAGGGCAGAAGGTAATAATGAATCAAAGTAGAGTATGTTTATCATACTACTCCTAAAGAAAGGTTTATATGGTTTATATTGACTCTTAAAATTTCAAGCAGTATTAGAGAAAAGGTGAGTTTTTTTTTTTTTTTTTTTTGAGATTGTGTTGCACACCACGTTAACTTGCAGTAGAAAATATGCAATGATTTCTGTCAGATAATATAGTGTGTTACTGCCATATTGGAGAATGAGAGGAACCAGCCTATAATGTTTAGTGCATCTGTCTCCACTCTTGTTGTTTATCGCCTCGAGCAGCAATATCCAGGACTCTGTAATCTACAGAGGAGTCATTGAGGATTTATGTAAAGATCAAATATCAAAGTAGAGCATATTGTACTTCAAATATAATAACCACAAAATATCACCAAAGCAAACTTTGTGTGTATTTTTTTTTTCATATGGAAGGTGTGACAGCATTTCAATTTACTGTATATTTATTTATTTATTATTCTTTACCTCTTTCACTTGTTACAAAGCACTTTATTTGTATTGTATATTTCAAATACAGAAGCAAGACATTGTACTTTATGGCTCTTTACCACACCACATTGCCATATGTTGTATGATTTGCTTTGTATGTAGTGCAAGAGGAAGTACTCAACAAAAAAAAAATGTTATGTGAATCAAAAACTCAATTATTTCACATTCCAGTCAAGTTCAGTTGATCTGTTTTTGACATTTGACATCTGAATGTCAGTGTTGATTTGTTCCCTTGCAGTTCTGCCATTCCTGCTGAGTAGAAAAAATATAATAATGATAAGTGACTTTTTTTGACTTGTTAGGGATCAGAGTGCTACTGGTGCCCAGTGACATGCTGGAAAATAAAGACACAGAGTTAAGAAAAGATTTTAGAATTTTTCACACGTGCTTCAGAAAATCGTGGAGGGATTCTTTTTTTTTAAAGTTACTTTTGCAGCTTAATTTTGATGTGATGCCTTCAAAGGGAAAGTACATTGCTTTTGATTCACTGAGTGACTTTTTCACCCTGTTCTTTTCAACCCTGTCTACAGTGTAATACCAGAGTGTTGTGTTTGGTAGCTGAGACTTCTGAAGAGATTTTGAATAAATGAGCTGCACATGTACAGTATCTGGACTTTATAGTGTCATTGGGAGTGCAGGATTATGGATGACAGTGGAAAATGAGGGTGTTTTTTCATCCCTCTTGACTTGACAGCAGTTTGACACCAACATAATGCAATGCAATGCAATTAGATACAAAGATACCTTTTGGAATTTTTTTTTTTAATTGGATTAGATTATCACTACATAGGTGTACCCAATAAACTCTGCCTAATTTTCCCATGCAAACAGTTGTTGCTGTTTCCCCATGAATGTATTAATCATTGCTTAACACTCCATAAACACCTTCTTAAGTGCGACAATGGCTGCTGTGTTTACGTACATGCCACTGCCTCAAGGTTAGTCACTGTTGCTGCTGCATAATTAAAAGGGTTAACAAAGGTTAGTGGCCACAAATATATGCACGCTATGATCATCACCTTCCTGTTAAGCAAACCTGTCAGCTTAGAGCATGCTCGACAGCAGTGGTGACAGCTTTATTTCCATATGCAAAAACACCCTCGGAAAATATTCTTAGATGCAGAATAATACAAAGTGACTGGTATTAATTAAAGCACCCATATGTATCAGCACTGTAATCCCCAACCGAAGCAGCCTGCAATACAGGGGTTCATTAGAAACTGAGGCATGTTTCCCCAGCAAACTGAAAAGCACTGACAGAGAGTGGTCTTGGTGATGTTGTGTATTCATTTATTTCAGTCTAAGCAAATTGTTCAGTGCCTACAACAATAGAAGAGTTTATTCAAAAGGCACTGTGACAACTCGTCTTTGTTGAATCATGACAGCTATGCTTGCACAGACTTGTGTGACTCAGAAACTGAATGCTGTAAACACCTTGGTTCACAACCAAACAATGCTCCCATAATTTGAAAGAGCTGTAAATTGTGATGCTCCCCTACATTGTGCAATCAAATGTTTGTCTTTCCTGCGGCAAATAAAGCTTGTCATTGTGATGAAATTATTGATAAGTCGCTTGCAAAGGAACGGATATTTTTGATTTTACAGAGTCACTCCGCTCATGCTGGATCACTGGCAGTAAAAGGCCAGAGAGAGGAGACTGGAGAATGAGACTGGACAGTGCTGTTCACTGGGGTACAGAGGGTTGAACCCAATCCAACATAAACAGTATCAATGCCATCACTTCTTTTTGATTTGGCTCGTGGTAATGGTTGCACTCCCCCTGAGCTAATTGCGTCAATTGTGCCAATTCTCTCATGTTTATGCATAGGATGGTGGCCGCCTCATTCCCACACCTACCACTCCTCCCTCCTCGTGCTGATGTCTCTGTTTGGTCTGTCTAAGCTGCCTCATGACACTAGACAGGGTGAGTCATAAGTGGCATGGAAATGGGGTTGTTTTGGAAGAGGCCACAGAAGAGGATATAGTGTCTGTTGTGGTCACATTTGTCTGCAGTACGAATTTGGGGATCACTTTCACCAAAATGACCACTGACACACAGTTTTTTTTTCAATTGACTATTTTGTCTTTAAGTAATAGCATAGAAATAAAGCCCATAAGTCCAAAGCATAATCTGCAATTGTGTCATTTTTTTCTGCACAACAGCTAGTACAATAGGACTCCACAGACACGCTAGCAGCTCTTTGAGGCTGTGAGCTAAATGCTATGTTCTGTATGCTAGTATGCTCACAGTTAAGCACAAGCAGGTTTAATTGTTTTCCATAGTTCAGCAGCATAGCACTGGAACATTCTAATTAGTCATAAATTGGCTAAGGCTGATGGTAAATCCCATTGGTTTTGAAGGCATATTTGGTGATAAACAAAATTGAGATTTTCACATTATGAGAGCAATGAAAAGTCACTCAAGGGATTACAAATCATCCTGAGGAGGACATGAGTGAGCGTACCAAATGTCATGGCAACTCATTTTACAGATGTCAGGACATTTCATTCAAAACCACAAATGTCAACCTCATGGTGGCGCTATAGTGAAAAGTCAGGAGATCTCTGGAGTCACTTGGGATTTATGGTCAGGAAACCTTTTAATGTTTGCATCAGATTTGGTACCAATCCATATGGCAGATTGGCAATATCTCAAAGGATAAGTCATTAGCATGGCTAGAAACCCAAAGCAATTCAGCTTGCAATGGAAAGAGACAAAGAAGAACTGCAAATTCTCACAGTGGAGAGCCTGTTGATCCACTGAGAAATTACATGACTAATGATAAATAAAATGGTAAGTAGGACAATATAGTCCTAAATATTAAGACTGAATGGCTTGATGGAAGAACGGTTATCTCCACAAAGCAGCATCATTACAAGTTCCCCAGACTAAACAATAAAGTTTGTCATTGCCTTCCAAAATCACCCCCTTTAAGTGTTCCCTGTTCCTCAGAAAGACATTATTTGTCAGTGCCCTCCTAACCTCATAACCGCAGCAAAAATGATTCGTGTGACAGTTTTCTCATCTGCCATCTCGGTGGTTACCATCAGTAACCATCCACCCTGACATACCCGCTAAAAAAAAAAAACGGTTTTGTGGCGTGATAACATCACACTGACTGTTTTTTATGAGCACAAGATGAAAACATAAACATAGAAAATTTAAGTGAACTCCTGTTTATGTTATTACTCTAGTTTCTCACCCCTTTCCTTCATCCCTCTGCTTTCTCTGCACTAACGAGCCAACTCACCCATCTCTCCTTTGAAAATGTGACTAAGCTGTCACCAATTACAGACCACAACACCTCAAAAGGACGGTGAGGGTGCACAAGTTAACTTGTGTCACTGTTGTTGCCATTCCCGCCGCCTGCAAGGATCATAGATTGCTTACTATCCATTCAAACACATCGGCGCGCATTTACTGAAGCTCAGCCTTGAGGCATACCTGTTGGGTGTGATAGAGAGAGACAGAAAGGGGAATCACATCACATCCACTGGTATAGAGGCACTGCATTGTATGTCACTGACTGCTTTGGCTTTCATCCAGACCTTCCATTAGGTCGTCACCAGACCATGGCAAGAAAGGTCTGAGCCACGCTATTCAATGACTGGAGAAATAGGGCCATTTTGATACGATAGGGAAGCCTTGATGTGATTTGTAATTCTTACATCGTGATTGCCTTTCCTCAGCATGGGGGTGTTTAGCCGAATCCAGAAACAGTCGCTTTGAAAAGTATTTATTTGTTGATTTGTCTGTAAAGTTATTTATCTCCCACAAAAACGTTGCGCTGTCCTTTTCGTGAAATATGGTACAATTTGAACAGTACAGTATGTCATTTAAGGGGTAACATGAAAGGTTGGGACTTAAGAGAAGGTTTGTTGTCGATAGATTACAGATCTTCACTCATCAAGTCTGAGAGCTAGATGCTAGCACCAAACACAAGGCACAGAGTATAAAACAAGAATATTTGCCAAATTAAAAAATGTATATGACGATTGATTGAAAGTTTGGGTGTCACATCCAGTGGAGAGTAAAAATATTTGTATGAAATGAAATGCTCAATAGTGGCTCTAAAGGAAATAACAGTCATTCAGAATTTAATTGTCATGGAACCCCGTTTATACCAAAATGTGTGCCAATCCATTGAGTAGATATTAACATATTTGACTTAATAGTCAATTAATTTGGCCTGCTGATGGTGCGAATGTGAAAGTCAGGGCATCAACAAAGTCATTAAGATTCATCCTCTGGGCACAGTGGATATCTGTAACAAATTTAATGCAAATGCATTTCAAACAAGACGAAAAAATGTCAACCTGCTGGTGGCATCGAGGTCCTCATCCTCGTGGGACAATAAATGACAGTCCAAGCTTTAATGGCAAATATAATTGTTGAGACATTTTATGAGTAGTGGACCATCCACATCCATATTTCCATTCGTACCTCACCATTAGCATGGCCAAATATAGCTGGAATAGAAGGAACAGATGACTTTCAGTTTATCTTTATTAGCATAATATGGTGTCCTGGACCTGAATGTTTTGTTTCCTGCCTCAAGAAGACACATCACTGCAACAACTGTTTTACATTCCTACAATAAGAATTTCATGTACCGATCAGCTCTAAGGTGCTATGGCCCGCTCAAACTACTCACAGCCAGCTTCATCATACACAGTACAGTATTTTATTTTAATCCACTGGTGGGTGAGCTTTAAATATTAATAGATCAGACACACACGCACAGTACAGTAATGTGAGCCAAATAAGTAAATACAGACAGGGAATTTGTCCAAGTGTGGTTTATTTAAGAAAAACTGTGTTTATTACATGACTGAACTGCAGTATTTAGCCCTAATTTATCTCCTTTTTTTTAATTTTTTTTTACAACTCTAGTACAAGTCTATTCACAGGACCCACCTAACAGAAACATACATTTTCATGTGGGCCTTCAATAATTACAAAAATTCCTCGAGTGTCTCCAAAAATAAAAAATACAGATTGATGACTGAGAGATAAATAGATAAATACACAAAAAATCTAATCAAACTCAATCAGCCAATAAATAAATAGAACAATAAATAACATTCAAAAACATCTTTGGCCAAACTCGGGCCACTTCGTCGTCCCCAAAGAGTTGACATTGGTCTTGGTGGATGCCTCAGCCAGACAGAGCGAAGTATGCTGACTGAATTGTTGTAACCGATGGGGGTTCAAAGGAACAACACTGGATATGTGGCGTGAAATAGCAAGTGAAAGAACAATTATATTGAGGCACTTTTAAGGATGTTCTAGGAAATGACAACATTTCCATGTGTATGCGTATTCCCCAAGAGGAAACAAAATGTAAGACAAGGAACAACATTCAATTTAAAGGTAATTGAATGGCTGCTTTGCTCATCTAATCATGTTACCATATATTCCCTCACTTTTTTTACAATTTTGGGACCGAGCATGGTAGAAAGTACCACAAAAAAATAGAAGATAGTGTGTGCTGAAAAAAAATAAAGATGAAAAACGGATAACATGGAAAGAAAAACAATGGTAAATCATTGTGTGTCGCCAGCCAAAAGAACAATGTTACATATTTGCTTTTTTGGAGTCTGTAAATAACATCAATGTGTGTTCTCCGTGGTGGTTGAGTCCGACTGAGTTTCTGACTGCTCCCCGAATATCCCTGCCAGTGTCTTAAAGCGGGGCCCCCATTCACTGAGGTAATCGTAGTCCTCCTCGAGGTCCACGGCGAGAGAGTCGATGGAGCTGAGCGACTCGGCCACGGAGCCGTTGCCCTCGTAAGCGTACGTGGCCAGGGAGTCGTAGGGCGGCGCCGCGTTGTCCGTGTCGTGCTCCCTCAGACGCTGGTTGATGAAATCCCGGATGTCGGCGCTGTCCTGAGAGACGGGCGGCCTGGGACCCCTCTTCATCTCGGGTTTGACGTCTCTGCGGTACAGGTTCTCTTTGACGACCTTAGGGTTGCGAAGTGTCCCCATGTCGAAGGCGTGCGTGTCCTCCTCGCCCCCTCCCTCGTCGTCGTAGTGGATCACGTTATCCCGGATGTCCTCTTTGGATGACATGAGAGTTTCCTTTTTCTTCTGCCGTCTCAAGCCCACATAGAGGACCACGATAACTGGGGGAACAGATGGAGAGAATTACATGCTAGACCACTGTTGAGACACCTACACTACACTCTTAGATATTAAAGGTCTAAGTAGAAGCATATAAGGTTCTTCGGCTTGTCCTCATAGGAGAACCCTTTTTGGCTCCAGGGAGAACCTTTTATAAAGGTTTAAAG
>JBCAUF010000072.1:3084440-3101591 GCA_038406115.1 Haemulon aurolineatum | reverse complement strand
AAAGAACACAACACACAATACCACCACAAAAAATCTCTATATCTCAATAACTTAATCAATTATAAAGTGTTGTCTTGGTCTCATGATGTCAAAATTTGAACATCGTGATGAAGAGGACTGTGTGAATACAAATTGTAATTTAACCAGAGCATTTAGTGGTTCAATTGTTATTGAACCACTTTTTTGTGGTTAATCACCTTGTTAGAGAACAGCATGTTGTTCATTAGTACTGAAACACTGAACAATTGGACACGTGCATTCAAAAGAGAGGAGAAGGTTAATTTAAGTTCACCTGTAAAGCCAAACATCCCTAACTTTTTGCGAGTAGTGTATATGCCTTTGGTGATGCCCTGAATTTCACCATCATGAGTTTTTTTTTCTTAGTGAAATTTCCAGACAACTATTCGGATCAAGAGCTGTGGATTCTAACCTTGCAAAGACTTTAGATATCGTGCATTTTGTAACCTTTCTTTCATCTATATTTTTTTAAAAATTTCTAACCCTGCTTTACACTGAGAAATAAGGTGGTAATAAGTAACCAAACCACTCGCACTCCTACAGATGCCCAAGGTGCCCTTTTGCATCGACAACAGCTCGTCCCATTTGCTTGAAAATATGATGCTCACCGCCAAAACTAGTTTAGGTTCAAGCAACAAATGGACTTGGTTGGATTAAGATAAAAGATAATGAGGGTTTTCTTGCTGTCACGTAAAAACATTCAAGACGAAGTGCGTTGTTTGAAAAAGCCATCGCTGACTTGGGGTTTTAGACAAGACTCGAACTGGGTGGAAATCCTGCATTTGTTTGACCAATCCGACACCCCAACCTGCCTCTAGATGTGGAATTCTCGCTTTTTATACCACATGCATTGCCCTGGCTGACTAGCATTGACGCAGATGGGTTTAGACAGCTGAAAACCCAATGCATCTCCTTCCGAAGTTAAAGAGTGCCTCGTGTGTCTGCATCTGAAGCCGAGGACAACTGACAAACCCACAGTACCCGACGCCCTGGGAATGAGAAAGGGCTAAAGTATCTTAGACATCTAAAACACTGTTTTCATCCGAATGTGGCCCCGTTTCAACTTAAAAGTGTAGTCATGTTATGACCTGCAAATCAGCGCCTGCTGGGAATTGCTCTTGTGGCTCAAAGCAAATAATGTGTGCTGGCGGCATCACATGCTAGCACAAGGCTGTTGACTAGAATTGTACCACTGAGAATATACCCGTGGTGCAGCGGTTGTCTGCTTGCACGCAACCCTTTAGAGGCTGCTTGAAGTTCTGCACCCTTCAGACACTGTAGTAGGTGTGAGTCTCAACACATAACGTTACAATAAATTTCCCTCTCTCCCCTTTCTCCTGTCAGTGCAATTTGTCTCCCTCTGTGTCCCTCTCTCTGTCTGCTCTGTGCAAAACTGCAGTAAGATATGTTTGGGTTTTTTGTTTTCCTCTGGGTTTTCGATGCACAGTTGCATAAAGGAGGAACCGCGACGGCCAGCAGGGGGAAAAAAAAAAAACGACTTGAAATAACTCACGTGAAAGAGTCCAATAAATACATTTAGACTGAAAAACGAGCCTTAAGTAGGTCTCTTCCTTTCATCCTTATTGTATCTCACTTCCTTTCAGCCTCCCTTCACTCCCAAGTGATTTGATCTGCTTGTGTATAGTGTTCCAGCTCCCCCCAGTGGCCTCTACATAGACTTCAACAACAGTCCATTATTAGTGGACATACTGGTTGAGCCCGGCTTGTCGCTGGGTGAAGCTAATCAACGTCATTTTTGAAATAAACAGCAAAGGAGATGAAAGTCTCCACGCCGGTCTGTTTAATTTGGCCCCATCATTTCTCCTCGCAGGACAACTGGGTCATCCTGACCAATCCCGCGCGGGAACTAAGTGGCTCTATGGAAATGCTCTCAGTGTGAGTTCTGATTTTCTCCGCCACTTTCCTTCTCAGGGACAGCATGACAGTTTGGCGTCAGCCTCAGCCTTGGGGGCGAGTCGACTCGGAGCTTTGAAGACATTTCTCCTCAGCCGGAGTGAACACACCGACACAGCTCTGCAGCACACAGTGTGCTTTTATGTTCCCTCGCATGTGAAACAATGAAACCCGAGCTGATATTTCACATGAATACATTCATGAAGGTGATAAAAGAGAGATTTACGATGAGGCACGGCCGGATTTTAACAGTGACGTCCTTGTAGGACCACATATTAGAGACAGATAGATAAATGTAAATACAGCTCAATCCAAAGGTCATGGCTACCCTTGACTTCCACTGTAAAATCGGAACTTCTTTAACAACCGACCATCCCGTATTCATAATTCAGAAAATGATGCCATAAACCTACATTTACTTCCTCGCCGCTATGTAGATGAGGTTGGACATTAATAGCAGAGAATTAAGGAGGAGTTTTACAACCATGACCTTGCGTGGAGTGTAAAAAGCTGTAGCCTGGGAAGCAGCCACGGGGCAGGGAGATTGGATTTAGTTTATAGAGCTAAGCATCCCTCCCCCTAATCTTGAACGTCTCATTGAATGACCAAATTCATATGGGGCTCTATAATTAACTGCGGACACTCCTGGAGAGATGCCAGACTAAGTCGTGACGGTCAGCTCAGCACATTTGGAGTCAGGTGCGGTCAAAATGGTGCGAAAAAAATTGAAATAGATTGGCCATTTGGATGCAAATGTGTATCTAGGTGTTGAGCTCAGTGTCGTACAGTAATCCCTGACTCTGACATCGCAAGCCCATCATTTTTAAAACTGCACCGGTGAAGATTTTGAACGGTAAAACTACACCTGAGCCATCAGACTGAACCGTAATGAGGCACAGCAGATTTGCTGGTGTGGATAAATATGGACACTTGACACATTTTGGTCATTGAAGCTCACACATGGTCTCTCAAACTTGAAAGAAAGACCACATTGCTTCCAATAACTTAAAAAATTATGATATTTTCCTTCAGCAATACATCAAACCATATTCTGGTTCCTTTATGATTATGAATGATATTGTGCTAAAATGATTTTGTTTATGGTCTGTTTACAAGCTGCTATACAACACGTCTCACCTAACAGGATGACGATGCACAGGAGGATGGCGACCAGAGCTCCCGTGCTGAGACCCACGGGGAGAAAGATGGCCTCTGCACTGCAAGTCAGCAGGGACCCGTCTGATTCGCAGCCACACACGCGGATGGTCAGCGTGCCCGTGCTGCTCTTGGGTGGGAGGCCATTATCTTCAATCAGCACGGGAAGGAAGTAAATCTCCTGCAAGCGCCGTCTGAAGCCACTCCGCTTCGTCACGATTCCGGCCGTGTTGTCTGGAAGGAAAGGGGGGGAAAAAGTGAGGCTTTTTTTTTTTTTTTTTTTGCAATCAGAAAAGAAAAATCTAAAAAGAAATCTTCAAAACAGTTGATTTTTGGGTGTGCGGGTGCAGATTAAAGGAATCTTCCAGATTTGCATGGAGAGGCCTGAAGTAGCGCAGCAAGTGCTCGTTCCTTGATCTGCCAATGGGGGTTCGACGCCGCTCTGACCGAAGCGCAAAGAAAATACTCCACCAGGTATAACCTCACATCAATCAGACAATCCTCCGGGCTACATTACAAGTCCGGAGGTCCAGGCACGAGAAGGCAGATAAAACTTTTCAATGTCTGATAACTCTTCACGTTTGATATCAAATCCTCTCCGAGTGTGATGAGAAACTGCAACGTATCAAAGAGTTGTCTTATCAAAGCGCTCACCATTTTACGCCGCTTACTTTAGAGGCTGATAGAGCCCGGCCACGCCCACTACATCATTCCCTGAAACACTGCAAAGTGTTTGCTGTCTACCTGCTCCGTGAGAACTACTGGGATCTGTTGTTATTTTGTTATCTCCTTGTGCAGGCGGCATCACTCTGGAGAAACAGCAGATTAGCAACGAGAGATAATGGATACAAAAAAACACACACACACACACACATGCACACACAAAGGGAACAACTTGGGGAAGACAGCCGGAGGTGTGAGGACGGCGAGCGGAATAGAGGTCGACAATGTATACGAGGGAGAGGGAGTGTGTCAGGTTGGACCTGCCTGGTTCTGTCTGCAACAACTAGACTGTCTGACCCCTGTCAGGGCGGGTTTGTTCCACTGACGAAGCCTGGCACTTTTTCTCGACAGGAGGTCAGGCATTTTAGCACACCTTGCATGTTGCGCACAACTGCGATTTTTGTTTGTGCTCCCTTCCCCCTCTCTCTCTCTTTCTCTCTCCCTCGCCGAACCTGTCCGAGGTGCCCGTGGTGTTTGTATTCCCTGTCCCTGCCTATCAGATCTCCCCCCCCCCCTTTGTGTGTCTGGAGAGCGTGTGCTCGCCCGGGCCGCCCCCCCCCTTGGCAGCACGGGAAAAACCGCGAGACAGAGTGTGTCCAAAAGGTAAAACTGGATCAGAGGTTCGGACCTGGGCTTGTCAGGGATGGTGAATGCATTCGTTTCCCTGGCCTCATCCTGCCATGTCCCACTTTTCATTGCCCGTCTCTCTGGTTAGACTTCAAAGGGCCCGGCCGGTGCACGCTGCAGAGTGTCATATGTGCCACTTATCATAAGACAACGTCTGGCTGCATGCGCTTAAGTTATTTTTAGCATTGAGACGTGCCACTCTTATGAGCTTTGAGCAATGCGTTTTTCAGCTGGCTAGTAATTGATCTTGAGAGGGTGGTTGTCCTAATTCAAAACAAAACTACCCATTAAGATGTAATTAATAATTCTATTAGTTGGATTATTTGCCTCCAATAACAGTATTATTATGCCAAGATGATATTATTATCCCTATCATTTCAATATTATTTACAAAATCTCGCAAATCCATCATAAAAAGTGATCATTTTACTCTCCGCTTACTTTCTTAGAAACTAGGACCACAGGCGCCGTTTCTTCGTCGTTCATCGCTAAATGCTAATCATTTGCCAGGTGTGAAAAAAGCACGTTTCAACGCTGAGGGTGATGCGGTGATGCCATAATTTAGAACACGAAGCTGCACAAACTGTGATAGCGAGTGTGACAGGCGACATCTCCGCGGGCTACATAGTCAGAAATAAATCAGCTGTATCGCGCCGCCGCCGCCGCCGCTGCGCTGATACGCCGTGTCGCCCAACGGTCGTGTCGCCCAGAATGCGAGAAGACTTACTTCCAAAGTCCCGGATGGTGAAGTTCTTGTTCTTGGTGTCCTCCTTTGGTGATTTGAAGGAGAACTGCTGTCCGGCCATCGGGAGATCCTGGTCTTTTGCGCTGAACGTTTGAATCACCTGTTTAAAATGGAAATGTAAAAAAAAAAAAAAATCATGTTCTTTTGACAGGAAAAAAGGGGAAGCCAAGTTGTTTCATTTTAAACTTTACTTTTTCTGGCAGTCCTGCCCGTATGGAGTACATCTGTTGGAGACTGGTAACCCTTTCATGTAGATACTGACAGAAAACCGTCCGTGGTTTTGCACAGGCGGAAGGTTTTGTTTTGAGGGGTTGTTTCAATGTCGATTTTTTTTTTATCCGTGATGGGAAATGAGACTCCTGCCGGTCAAATTGTTCTGGCAGAAAATGTGAAATTATTCAACATGGAACAGAGGTGTCAACCAGTCCTGAGCTGACTGCACGTCAGGCCTGTCAGCGCTGAAACAAGGCAGTGAGGAGTCAGTCCTCTCTCCATAGTTTGGGATGCAGTCGCTGAGCACTTGATTGATAACTTGTTGAGATTCCGAGATCCCCTCAACTGTGATGGATTAAGCCCATTCAGAACTGCTGGAGCTTGTTCAAGGGGTCACGGAGAGCAAACAGTTGGCTTACAGTGCATTGTATTTACATTTACAGTACATCCGCTCAGAGCGCAGGGCAGCGCCAACACTGATTGCTTTCCAGCCTCACAACAAAACAAGAAAAAGACAGCGCTTGATCAATCCAGCACCGACTGCAGCACTTTAACAAACTGCATGACTTAAATGTGAGACTGTGTTTGCTGAGCAGCGCCTCGCCGCTAATTCCTCTGTACTTCCGTCCTGCTAGACGCAGACTGCTGATTCAGCCGCCTCTCGTACCAGACTGCTGACGGCTATATACTCTCTTCTTTTCCCCAAACGTCTCGGGGCGTTGTCTGAAACCGGCTGTCGAGCCAAACCAGCTGTGCTACCAGTCTGCTCCTCCGTCTCGCCCACCGGGCTTGACCGGCTACAGGCCCGATGCCTCGGCCCGCCGGACTCCACAACATGCAGGAGCCACCGATCATGCCACGCTGCCCCGTTACATCAACCCGGCGCTGTTGCTCTCCGTCTCTTTCCCCTCGCAGCATTTGAATAAAATTCCCTGCAGGGGAGTAAACCTGACACCAGGTGTGATGAGTGCTCTGTTGTGTTCCCCACAGCAGCTGCACACTTCACACTATTGATTTCCAGCGACCAAATTAGCTTAGTGATGAATAAATCTAAAGCTGCAACTTGCAAAGACTTTCACTTGCTTTTAGTCTATCAATCTTTTTTTTTTTTTCCTTTTCCCATATCAGTAAATCAGTTATGTCAGAAATAATGGCTTATGTCCATCAGACCTCACCACAGCCCAGAGTGATGCATGTCAGTGGAAAAGCAGTGAAGTCGGATACAGTACAAGCACAAATATCAAAAAGTGTCATTTTGTCTGAACAATAGTCCAAAAATCCAAATGTATTGAATCTGTATATCAGGAAAAAGACAAAAAATGGCAAATCTTTACAGCTTAGACGCTTGGACCTGCAAATTTTATGCATCTTTACTTGAGAAATGACAAATGATTAATCAAAAGTGTTTTTAATTGATTATCTTTTGATTGACTAACTGATTAATCAGCAAATTGTTGCAGCTTCATTAAAAACTAAACAAATAAATTAACTCCATTTATATCATGATGCTTCCTTCACTTCCCAAAATAAAATAACACAATCTCTCTCAGTCTTTCAATGCTGTTCCAAAGCCAATAAACAAGGCTGAATCTGTCAAAACACTGAATGTATACATCATGTATTAGCCTTTTAAAGTCACTAAGCTTTCTTTTATTTTCTAATTGCACTAATAATTATAATCTACCATGTAAGACATGTTCCTTTTCTTGGACTCAAGAGTGCTTCACACCTCTTCTCAATCACAAGTGGCGCTGCGGCTGCTGCAGCTGCCTATTACGGCGTGCCATTGTATATGTTAAATGGTTTTAAGTGCATTCTGCCTTTGCACCCCGCCGCATTGTACGTTAAGCTTGATAAGAGTGCCAGCTAAATGCTGTAAATGTAAATGTAATTATTCCAGCATAACAAACTGAGTCGGCAGGATAGCATTTCAACGTGGCGTTATAAAAAGCAAAAGGAAGTGCATTAAAGAGCAGGGAACACATTATAGTGCAGGCTGCCCTGAGTATATCTAATACATAGAGGTCCACTGTCTGTAAATATGCTTGTTTTATGATTCCTTTGTGGTTGCTTTTTCTCATTTCACACTTCACCAGTTGACCAGTCAGGACTCTGATTAGGGTAAAAAATAAAATAAGGAAATATCCTGCTGTATTACTTTGCCACAGCCTTGACCATTTTTATGTGCAAATCTCAGTTTCAGGTCTTAGGCCACACATTTACATGAAAAAAACAGAAGAAAAAAGTCAGCTGCTTCGCTTGCTCGGCTACCTCCTAGTTACAGATTATTTTTCACGGGAGGTTGTGCCACAGCGTGAGGCCCTCCAAAACAGGCGCGTTTGTGTGTTTTTTGGGGGTTTTTTTCTCATTTTTTTCCAGCAGTGTGAGTGCCGATAATCATCGCGAGAGACGTGTGATGGATTTTTACGCGAGAGGATCTGCAATTCTTTATCATCCACCAGCTGTGAACAACACCTGGCGGAATCACGCGGTGGAAACACTGGAGGAAAGTGTAAATTCTGCACGGGGGGGGGCGAGGCGGTGGGAGAGGAGCAGAATAAGAGGAGGGGGGAAAGAGGCGATTAGAGTCAGGAGATTAAATTGAGGGAGTGAGGAAGAGAATAAGCAGAGAGGAGAGGAGAGGAGAGGAGAGGAGAGGAGAGGAGAGGAGAGAAGGTAATGCCTTTTTTAAATACAGGGTGGCATGAATGCAGCTGATCTGAGTATAAGGCTAAAGCGGGTTATTACCTTATTTGACTTTGGCTTTTTAATCTACTTTTTGTACTTAATTTAAAATGTTTCAGATTATGCCTTTCTCTGTAACTGGTCCACGATCTCTCACTTTATCGCCAGAAGAACAAACTGCTGATTGGTTGGTAGGTTTATAAGTACTGGATGGCTGGATGGTTACAGAAGAGAAGTTGTGTGAAAGTGAGGCTAAAGATCCGCTGCTCCTTAAAACCCCTGAAGACCCGGTTTCAAATCGCGAGTATTTCTCTACAGCGTTAAATATTGATGAAGAAAAACTGCAGGCAACAATTGGAGTGAAAGTTTGGAAAACACACTGGAAAAGAATTTATGATTTATAAAGAGCCTAACACTCTTAAAACTTAGCTCCTCTGCGTCTGCTTCATCGGGACTGTGCGTGGACATGGTTTGAGCGGACTCAAATTTTTGATTTGCCAAATCCTAATTGGTGGATCACAAATTTCGTGACATCACAAATTTCCACCTGAGGCCCTCGTCCCCCCGCCATCCAGCGAGAGGGGAAAAAAATCTGAGATCTCTTGAGAAAATTGTGCATTCGTGTGGGAGCCCGCCGTATGCAGCTGATTGAAAGAAAAAGGTTGTCAGGGCCCTTCTTTTTGTAAGTGTCTTGACTCAATCTTCGGAGCCGAAAACATGGCAAAAAAAAATCACAGCCGGCCTCATGTTAGGAAGACAGTGATGCCTTCAAATGCAGGGCACAGCCGTTGTTTTGATTGCAACTAGGCCCGAGGACCGGCAAAACATCCTCAATGTGATGAGGAGTCTACAGCAATTTGATAGACTGCCAAAGAAGCTGTTCCCACAGAACGCTAACTGCATATAGATGCTAGTTAATGGGCTAATTTACAGGCACAGGTGGTTTACAATGCGCACAGGCAAATTCTCCACTGCATCTCAAATATATCATCTGAAATGTACTCCGGGTTGCTGATATGCAAAGCGTTGCTGTGCTTTATGATTGCTTCTCCGGCTGAATCGAACTCTGTGACACAATCAGTTGGAGATTTAGATTCATACACTGTGCTGAAGGGTTCTCCGCAAAACTCCCTTGAAATAAAAGGTTTTTATTCAAGTGACCTTGAGTAAAACACTGGAAACCAAGCCTCTGTTAGGCGTCAATGCGAGAGCTAAATGTGGGCACTTACTACGGCGATACGAGCCTGCAAAAAAGCAGCAAATACCACTGAATTTTATCTCCACACCCCAAGAAATCTGTTTATTATTTAAGTGTAAACAATGAGTCTTTGCCAGCCCTTAAATAAATTCACACCTCTCAAATTTTAATGCTTTTAGATAACCACATCGGCTCAATGGGAAAACAAACAATGCTCCAATCAACAGTTGTCCCCTCACCGAGAGATCAACACCTCTTAATGCTGGAAAATGTGTTGCGTTCGGTGTCACGACGGGCGCACTGTGAGAACGTACCTGTCCCATTTTGGCGTTTTCACATACAAAGGTCTCATAAGGACTGGCAAGTTCAGGCGGGAACTCATTGATGTCCAGCACGTGGACCGTGACGGCCACCCGACTGGTCAGCACCGGACTGTCTGGAAGACACAGAAAACACAACACGGAAATGGTTAAGTGAAGCACAGGCGAGCCCTCAGGACTGGATAGTGTGACATGAATCAAAAAAAAAAGGGAAAAAACAATATGGGAGTTTTTTTTTCACAGCACTGACATCATGTGGATATATAAAGTACTACCATCATATGATGAGTTGAAGCATAAAGGTTTATGACTGTGTATGGCTGTATGGTGGCCGAGTGGTTAAAGGGGCTGTCATGCCCGAGTGTCCAGCCAGAAGAGTGTCCTTGAGCGGACGCTGAAACCGCCTCGCCGCTCGCTCGCCCACCACAGGTCGCCGCGGTTAAAAGCCTCTGCTAGAGACCCCGTTGTCGGCGTGTCTGGAACATGCTGGTGCATAAATCGCACACCCGGACGCTGCCTTTTTTTTTTACGACGCTTTTGATTGATGATGAAAAGGAGAATTAAATAAAAACACACAGTAAAAGCATCCCATGCGCTGCCTACAAATAAAGCATGTCTCACATTATGGAATATGGCTCTATAGAGAGGCTATTTTGTTGGCAGGCTTTTTTTTTCCTCAGATTTTGTTTTGGGTTTTAGCTATAAGATGTGCAGCCCATATTAATTATAGTGTGAAAGCCCCCTTGAGAGGGGCTAACTTGAATCCGGGGTTGTTTGTTACAATGTTTCTTCAGTGCAGGGGCACAACGGGGAAATGTTCTTTTTGTGTGAAAGCCCAAGTAAGGTAAACTTTATGGATTTGATGTGGGAATAGGCTTTGCTCTGCAGTGGGGGGCTTAGTGTGGGCTTGTTTGTGTGAGTGCCAGTGCAGGGGCGCATAGGTGCTCAGGTTTGTGTGTGTATGTGTGTGTGTGTGTGTGTATGTGTAGGTGGGTGGTTAAGAAGAATGCAGGGAAGGGGCGGTGGAATCTGTCGAGCGGTCTCAACGGGATTGGAGACGCAGCCGCAGCTCAGTTAGTAACCTGTCTCTGACCTTGATGGGAAAAGCAATCTTCCCACCGAGGTAAAAATGACACCGAGCATGGGATTTGCTGCTTTGCACCGACTGAACTACTAACACTGATGCTCATCCTGCAAAAAATACTGATCTTTTCGGTCATCGGGGTCCTCAATTCTTTGGCCTCTAAAAAGTTGGTGCAACTTCAAATCTTCTGGACCAATCAAATTTTGATTTTAGAGCCCCGTGCTTCTCCATACAAGAGTTTATCGTTTCCCCCTCATCTCATCTCCATAGCTGTTGACTGACTCTCAGCATGTCATCAGTGATATATCTTATAGCCCACTAGATGGAGCAATGGTATAGTGGTTATATTCAAATCTGACTAGTGTCAGCATTTCAGCCCAATAAGAACTGCTCTATTTATTTTATTGAAGCAGAATCCTGTATTGCTACAGAATGCTTGGCTGGTCAGCCATAAAGTTGCTCGCTTTATACTGCTTTCCTACTGGATATTACTTTTTTAATTAAGCTCATTTTAATAAAAAAGAAAACCCTCTTTGCACGCAATCAACTGCAAATCTATAAAATGTGCCACAAAACACAGATAGAAAGCTTCTTTGTGGATGCTAATCTGCTAAAAAAAAAAAAAAAAAAGTGCAGCTGTGGGGAGAATTAGTCAGCAAACCCTCAACACACAACTCTGTGTTGCTGTGGAACTGCTGTAAATAGACAGAAAGTGTGCTTCCTCGTTGCCTCCTGCCAAGGTTATTATTGCATTTAATAGATCTTCCCCTCTCTTTGACTCCTAAAATTGCCACTGGGCTTAAATGCCAGAAAGCAAACCGTTAATCTAGCCCCGGCTCTTATTTAGCACGCCTTCTGCTGTGCGCCGTGTCTCAGGAGAGCAGCAGACACTGCTCTCATTTTGCTGCATGACTGCGGTGTCTGGCAATGACCGGACAAACCTCTGAGGCTTTGTGAAGTGAAAAAAAAAAAAAAGTCTCCAACTCAGGTGTTGTGCTAATCATTGCAGAGCGTCCCTCTATGCGAGGCAAACGTCATCCGACAAATCAGCATTGTTGGATATTTTCCTCTTAGTCATTGTAGTGGTGGATAAAGAGGCGTGGGTGAACAAATGTTAGGCGGCAATAGCAGCAAGGACACACCGTGGATGGAGAAACGGGTCAAACGCGGAGGTCTGCGATAATTTACTGTTTATTGAAAACTGCTGCGCGGTGCCATCTGAATCTGCTCGAGACGGGAGAGGAGTCAAAGCATTTTTTTCTTCTTTTTTTTCCCTGCGAATGACCCCTCAAACAATGCATTATTTCTATGGGTATTGAAGGTATCTTGCCTCGGTATTTATTGCTGTTCTTCATGGTTTAAAGCCCGAATAACAGACAGACAGCATCCCTGACGACGATAATGGAATGCATCGCCGAGGAGCCATAACAGCTATCCAATACCCAGAACACAAAGTTCTGCCAATTTTCACTCAAGGTCAAAAACACATTTGAACTCACAAGTTGGGACAAAAACGGCACGGTGCTGGGTTTATCTCGATCCCTGCATCAGTGCAACCGTTTTCTCCTTTTTCTTTTCTAACACTGGCCCTGGATGTGATTTTTTTCTCTTTTTTCTTTCTCTTGTGGTGTAAAAAGTCCCTCGAGGAACATCGGTTCTCCGAGAGGGGAACCCGAGAGGGACAGAGGGGCTGGAGAGGATGCGAGAGAGGCAAGCGGGCAGAGGGCAAGACGTGCGCAGGGATGCTGCTCGACGCCTGCGTCACCAGCCCAAACATGTGACGCCCTTGTAAAACTCCCGTCTTCCTCCCCGCTCCCTCCTCCTCCCGACGCCCTATATCCTTTCAGTCTACCTCATCATCCTCCAGCTCCTTGACACTTGTGCACAAAAGCCACATAAAGGAACGCACGCTGAAAACAAAATTAGCATGTCACTGCCATGACCTTGAGGGGAAGTGAGTAATATCAGTTTCCAAGGCGACAATGACTCAAGTTTTAACAGCCCATATTTCACAGTCTGTCCTAATGAATATACAGCGTGGGTAATTTTGATTGAGCACCAGCCTGCCTCTGGGATAATGACTTTGACGGTTCTTAGCAGATTTGATGACTTGATGACGATGGATTTGCTTATTTATCCGGAAATTTTCTCCACTTCCTTCATAAAAACATAATTAGCTTGATGACATGTCTTAAAGCCACAGCCCCGCGTTGCCTCGCTCCCTCGCCGGGCCCCGGTTTGCAGCGTGCTGTGAGGCGACCGTGCATCTGCTCGCTGTAAAACTCTGGGAGGTTCACTCTTTTTTTTTTTTTTTTTTTACTGCGGTGTAAGTAAAAGTTGACTCTGGCAAGAAAAGCTCCCTTCCAATGCCAATGTCATCAAACGTGTTAAAAAAAGACAGTTAAAAATGAAAACAGAGTTGAGGCGAGCACGCCAGAGGAGACATTGTCCTGAAGATACATTCCTCCGGGAGAGCCATCATGGTTTATAGTCACCTATAAACCTTTCCAGCAAAATGGGATTGAGTATTGACTTGAGTAAAAGCGTGTTAAATCCTTCACACAGATTATGGCGGGGGAAGGACAACGTCGGCTGCATGAATCACAATCAATCTTGTTGTCATACTTACTAAGTTTGGTCGCCACGATGGAGATATTGTGCTGGGCGATGCTCTCTCTGTCGAGGAGTTCGTTTGTGGAAATCGTTCCCTCCACCGGATCAATGTCGAAGTAGCTGTCCAGGTCGCTCTTCCAGTCAATGGAGTACCTGAAAGAAAATGTTTGTTTAATGGCGTTCATTTCCAACATAAACCAGAGAATTAAATCACAGTGATTCTCCCCCCCGGGCTCATGTATATGAGTTAGGTGGAGTATAATGTTGGCATGGCTTTCATCACTCACTCTGAATGGTCATTTCCAGAAAATGTGCTGAGGATCGCATATGCATTTCAATCTCGTAATGGGGCACGTGTGCTCCGGCCATGCTGAGCAAACGGTTTTTCTTTGGGAGCACAAATGAATTTTAGGCACCGCTGAAACCGTATCAATCTCTCACGGCCGATGAGTAACAAAGGCATAAGATGTTTGGTTTGGGTGTCTGAGAACAGAGGATGCGGCGTCCTCTCTCAGAAACACATCCCTGGTCTTTGCCCAGTCGCTCAGAATGCAAACTACGAAACACAAAAGAGATCTGAAACCGAAGCGCATGCCACTGACAGAGCCATTCATCATGCCATGCTATTTGATCTTAAAAGGGCTATTTTTCATTAATAATTTTGTGATCGTCGGTGGGAGTTCCCCCCGGGGGAGAAAACGCACTGTTGTCTAGGTCACAGGTTGCCGGTGCGGTGCTGCCTTGCTCGCAGGCACCTCCGCAGGACAGATGTTTAATTTCTCATGGGCCAGAGCTCGGACTTTACACATGAAGGACAGCCTCTCCAGGCCACCATTGTGCCATTTTTTTTTTTATTTCTCATAGCGAGCTATTTGATCTTAAAAGGGTATTTCTCATTAATATTCAACATGCTTGTTTTTTTACACTGTGGAGCCTCAAACTGGACTTGACTCACTCATTAAGAGAAAGAGGCTGAGCGTGCATTCAAACCCCGAAGTCTTTTACTGTAATGAGAATGATAACAAAACCACTTCAGTAGATTTCTTTTTTTTTTTTTTTTTTTTTTTTTGACGAGCTGTGGTTCCATCGAATTTTCTGTTTCAATTCTGATTCGTCCGAGTCCCCTCTTTAACTTTGTGTTGCGTGCGGCCTTGAAGTGAACACGATCCTGTCAAAATAGTTTAGTGTGAGTCTCTTTGATAAATATTACAGCCAAACTCCCATCAAGAGTTCAAAAGATCAATGGCTTGCCAGTTTTCCGGAGGGCAAAACGCTTTTTCGGGGGTGGGGGGTGTTATTTGAGTCCAGCTGCTACTAAAGCATACGTTTCACTGTCAGTGTGGCAACAGTGCTTAGAGAGACCGCCTCTTAACCAGGATATTTAAAACGAAATCTTCTGCGAGTGTTTTGAAATTGCCTTGACCAAGACAACAGACCTCCACTGGCGCTATTGCGATCTGTCGAGATAAATGACAAAAAAAAATGTGTCAGAAACTAATTTTATTTCTTGTCTTCATGTGAGATAGAAGACATCAAACATGACTTGTAATGGGCTCAGTCTCCGAGTTATCATTAAGGAGAATAGAGCTCATCAACAGCTGTGAGAAAGAAAACGCAGATCTAAGGAGTCTCCTAGAGCTCAACTCGGTGCCGAGAAGCGTAGATATGAAAATTAATTACAGCGTTATCTCCGACTTTGAACTGCGGTAATGTTAACCCAGTCTGGCTAACACACACACACACACAATACACAAGGTAATTTAAGAGAATGTAAAGGCACATTTGTGTTTATTTTCCACCAGTCATTGATTTTTAGACTTTATGGTTTTGCTGCAATAAAAGCTTTCAGGTTCACGACCAACGTGGCTCTTCGGTGTCTTGTGATTTGCCGCATTACCATTGTAGAAAGGGGCCGAAAGTTCAGTCTTTAAAACTCATTCTAACTTTAGGAAGCTCTTTAGAATCGACCAACTATGCAGTATTCATGACGCCCTTTTGTTTCTCCGGCTACAGATAACTCAGCACTGCGCTGCTAAATAGCAGAATCAGTTGAGTCTAAAGTCTAAAAGCATAATTCCCTATGCATGATGGGTCATTGGGTCCATTGTTTTGAAGTGAAGAGTGCGAAGCTGCTCTCTGAAGGCACACAAATGAACAATGTCAGCTGTGGTATTGATGAATATTTAAAGTGCCGGAGACAAAGTGGAGATCCACAGAGCAGAGTGCATAAGCTTTTTGTTGTACAAATCTCTGCTTCTTCCTTTTTTTTTTTTTTTTTTGTTGTTTCGAGAATAAAATATTCATAATAAAACAACCTCTGTTCATGCAACAGGTATTTTTACCATTTGCGTTACACTCGAGCAATGCATCCACGACGAACCATTACAATAAAACAGTGTGTCTGAGCAAAAGCGGCTACAGAAATAGAATTTAACAAAATGGCTCTCATGCATTTTTAAGAACGCTCTTCTTTTGTCTTTTCCAATGGCAGTCTATTGTTATCTACCACTCAATTTTATGTTAGGACACAGGGTAGCGTGAGTGTGTGTGAGTGTGTGTATTTGCGTGCGAGTGGGTGTATGGCACGACAGACGGGCCTGAGAAAGAAAAGAAAAGGAATTGCTTGCCTTGAGTATAAATCAGGAGTTGAGTCAAGCATGTCAGAACTATAAAACTGAGCAGTGATGTTTGAATGACCCACCTGATAATTACCAAGGAGAGAACAGCGCTCTGCAGTACAGCGGCTGGTAAAATTATTTAGGAGCCTGAAGTTTTGGGGACATTTTGTCAAGCTACGAATTATGAGTTTGATGAGGATGAATTACTGAGTTCTACTGAAAAGCAATCAAAGTGAAATCAAAACATAAGGAATTCATTTTGTTGTATAAATTAAGACAGTAGGCTGCAGAGAATCTGCTGTAATATTCATTCTTCACTGATATACTCCACCATGTCTATATTTATACCAGCTGTCATGCACAATTCGTACTGTATTTTACTTAACAATGCTCCAAGCGCTTTACATGCAAACTTTCTTTGTCTTGTCAAACCAGCTCTTTTTTTTTTCCTCATCTACTGTACCCCGAAACTTTTAGATAGTGTAAGACCAGTTTCTCTACATTACAACTAATTACAGCCGCATAGCAAATTCAGCATGTGGGTAAAAATAAAAGCGTGCAGACAGTCTCCTCTGTGCAACTGTGTCCATTTTAATTACAGCCATTAAACTTGTACAAAAGAATTCACCGGCTTCACTTGCCTCTCAGTTACATCATATCACTCTGCCAAGCTAAACAGCACTAAAAGGCTGTGTGCACTGTGCTACAGTATGAACTGTATCTATCTACATAAATATAAACAACAATATGAAGGGAACTGCTTTTAATTGGTTTATGTCAATCAATAATCACTGTAATCTACAGAATAAATCACTTCAAGGATATTTAATTTCACAGTAGCTTCAAATGACAGCAGCTACTCCATGGAAACACTCTATGAATAAACACTATATTTAAAAAAATAGCATCGAGCAAGAGCATAGCTGTTTATTTTACTTTACTGCTAGATGTCTGCCAAAGGCACCACAATTTTGCTTAAAAGCCATTAAAACAGATGCTCTGAAACTGCGCATATAGCAGGTAGAATACAAGCAACAGTAAATTGCTGTTAACTGTAAACTGTTGTTAAACAATAATTTTTGCATGGCTGGTCAAGAAGTGGCAAAATTTTAAGTCAATTTTAAGCGTAGAAAGCTAGATTTTCTGGGACTTTGGCTGAAATTTGGCAAATTGTTAAGTTCATTGCATCTGTTTGCTGAAAAAGCAGCAAAAATATCATTTTTTATTTGTCAAATGCT
>JBCAUF010000072.1:3059960-3084340 GCA_038406115.1 Haemulon aurolineatum | reverse complement strand
AAAAAAGAAAAAAAAGTAAGTAATATGATTTCTCTGCAAATATGGGGCCACTAATGAAGCTAGAATACCGTCTCTGTCACGTCACCAACATGCGCCGAACCGCCAAGAGATGATGATGCTAGCAGGATTTTACATGACAATGTCACATGTCCTACATAGATTGATTAGTCCTCAAACTGATGAGTAAAACTGACAATACTCTCAAGATTAAAGCCATGATGACATTGATGAATGGAGACTGGAGACATTGATGAATGGATTAGAGTTCTAAAACCTTCAATCACTGGCTGCAGTATCACAGTACTTCTCCCTTTAGCTCTTTTATCCCCGCGGGACTTACGAGGGATATCTGGTTCAATAGTAAAGCCTCTCAAGATGAAGATGAGCATTCAGATGACTTCATTCGCATTAAGTATTCACTCCAGAGTAAGATTTAGTCATTCAGTGAAAATGGTTTATATAATGTTTCTTTGTATGGCATGAATTGACGAACTGTGGATCAAACTGACACATATTATTATTGAGAAAGCAGCAAAGTTTCCAATAAAACCCAGTTTGTGCAGTTAAAGCTCGGTCATGTTGGGCCTTATGGATAGCCCAAACATTATACTTCAGAACAGAACTGAAAATGGCTCATTTATGGCTTGCATTCAGTCCATAGCTTCAATTTTTAATAGAAAATCTGTAAAAGTCCACAGTAAAAGTATTCTGATGCCTCCTGAAGGCCTTTGAATCCTGTTCAGATTGAGGATTTGGACTGTTTGCTGGAGACAAATAAAATAAAATCTACATGATTTATGCATTTCGACATAACACCAAAGCGCGACACAGTGTGTTCTCCAACTCGTGGAGAAGTTTGTGCCGTTTTCAGACGGGAGAGTCTAACTTTACCTGACTGGGCTGCTGCTGGCGTCTAAATCCTGCGCCGTCACCGCTCCAATGATGGTGCCCGCGGGCGTGTCCTCGTACACATCCATCACATAAGAGGGCTTATTGAACACCGGGGGCTCATCCACATCCAAAACGTTAATCTTCACTGTTGCCGTGTCTTTGAAGGCCCCAAAGCTTTGGAATCGTGGATCCAGATGAGCATTGGAGGCATCTACCTTAAAGGTGTACGCCTTCTTGGTTTCAAAGTCCAGCGGCTACAGAAAACAGAAAACAGCACCATTTAAGTTACTTTTACAACTGCAGCTCATTTTCACATCATAATCACGACTGAGAACATGATTCATTTTCGCTGTAGTGGTTCATCCGTACGAGCGAAGAGCACTTGAAGGAATGCAGCTAGCAGAATATGAGCATCAGTGTTGACGGCAAGTTTGGCCCTCGGTTTAATGTTTGTTATTCTAGCATCTTCAAGGATGAGTAATTGCTGCGAGATGTCAACAACGGCCACCTCACATCCAGCATATGTGTTGTCACTCAAAACACGTTCAGGTAACATTCACCTGCCTGGGAAGCCGGGGGGGGGTGAGCAAACACACTTGTGAAAACACCCTCAGATGTGATATCACAAGTGTTGATTGCACATATTTCTGCTGTCTAAATGGCAACTCCAAGGGCAGTCAGTCGTGCAGTGGTGCAGATTTCACAGCGGGGTCCTGGCCAAGTTAATGCCTCGCTCCCCCCTCCCCGCCACCCCTCAGTTTATACAAGTCAAGCTGCAGTTACTTGGTTCAGCAGAACGATGCCCCCACTCTGCAAAGACTTCTCCAGACAGCAGCTCAGAGGTTCATGTTCTACCTCCTTGAGCCTCTGACATATCAGCCCTGAGTCAATTAGTCAAAAGCGAGGGGAGGAATCTGCATCCTCGGTACAGCCCGCGGGCTGAGGTGTAAACATCCGACAGCGGTGACACCCGTGCTCGTACTTCTGCCCGTCTCCTGCGCTCTCATGTGTGACCAGCCGCACTTGGACGAGCTCGCAGTCGTTCACGCTCCGCTGGCCCGCAGTCACATGAGAGACATTCCTTTCTGTGTATTTCAAATTGACTAACATGCAACCCGCCACGGCGCCAATGCTATCTTCCCGCCCCAGGACTTGGACTTCTCTGGCATGTTGTTTTAAAAGACACCAAGTGAAAACAGCTGGTAATAGCACAGCGAAGGGTGCTTGTGTAAGGAGTCAGTTGAGTGTGAGGAGGGAGGTGTGCTTGAGGATGTTGGAAAAAAAAAGAAAAAGCTTCTTTTTGTGTGTGTGTGTGATGAAAGATAAATATGACCAGTCATCTGTCCAAATTAAATGCACATGAATTAGCGAACTAATTAGAGTCCAGCGGCTAGAAATGACCGGAGCCTGTGCAATCATGATTTCACAGTGATAGCAGATGCTTCTCGAGCCCTCCGTCTCCCCTCCATCTCCATGGTTTCACAGTCTTGCCGTTACAGCAGGTGTCCGTAAAAAAAAAAAAAAAAAAAAAAAAAAAAGAAAGAGCTATGTGAAGGCAAGCCAATCTGAAAGCAATCATTGACCATCAACCACCATGATTGGTTTGATTACAGTGCGCCAGATGCAACTGGCTAGACACTGCTATAAGATCCTTCAACAGGAAATACACTCTGTCCCTTTCAATCTCTCTCAAGAAGTGACAACACTGAGAGAAGACCAAGTTCCCCGAAGCAATAGTCCCCTATAAAAACTGAATTCACTTCAGGTGTCATTCAAATCCTGATCCCCACAATCAAACTAAAGGATTTCCCACTAAGTTACACTTACAAAGTGGCCTGAAAAATTTACAGCAGTCATTACTTCAGTGTACTTCGATCCCTGCTGGTTTCTGGGAATTGCTGGAAATCAGCATCAAAGGGAACTCAATATAGTAAGCTTCACAAATAACGAGTTTAAGGCATGGAAATAAATGCATTAATGATAAAGTCAAAACACTCATTACCTGGAGGTAAAAAGGAAACTAAACACCACACTGTACCTCTTGCACTCTATATCATAAGGTGCTTGAGCCAACACATGTAGACAGCCATGCATAGCTCAGCTGAAATACGTGCACAGGTGGAGGAGGAGGGAAGGCGATGCTGGGGAGGTGGACAGCAGGAGGTGTACACCAGGCCTCATTAGCCAGAGTCTCGCTGGGGGATGAGGAGAAACGCTGCTCTCCATCTCAACATGCTGCATCACCACAATTAGGATAGAGGCCCGGACCCTCACCCTTTATAACTGTCTAATTTTCGTGTAATCCTCGGCTAGCCGAAGACAGCAAGTCTTGTGGAGTGCAACGGGGGAAATGCTCCCTTCACACACAGACTTTGCACTTCTGACACAAATCTCCCAGCAAGCACAGCTGGCATCCCTGGGATCCATCTGACCAATTATGTGCGTACATAATGTCTAAATTTAAAATAGTGGAGCATGAGAAATGTTATTTAGGTGCAGGTGTCCCGTGAAGTTAAGAGGGGACTTGGTTGTTAAGATCTTAGCTATTCATAGAGCTAACTAATTTGAGCCGTGCTGGCCTGGCCTAAGAGGCAGTTATGCACCACCTCTGCAACATATAGAGTCGTGGCTGTAACTCCAAATTGGGCAAATTCAGGATTATAGATCAAAAACATAACTACATGTTCAGGCAAAACTAAGTTAAGACTGGTTTGGTGTGCTCAGCTAAATCCGATGACAGATTTTTCCCTTGTTCTGGTTGAAGAATGTCTCGAGAATGTATATTTTGATAAACCAACTTCCTGGTAATTGAGCTTTTTATTCCATAATAAAGATCATTATATTAAAGAAATCCAGTCATTGAGGAAAAATACAGCTAAACTCCTGCTATTGGTTACTAGCTTACAGAGCTGGTAAATGTTTGCTAACTAAACACACGTGATGGCTACCAATGAGCCTTGAAGTGAAAATAACCCGCTTAATCAACATAAATAAGGTTTATTTTCTTCAATACTCTATTTAAAATGTATTAGATCTTATTGGGAGTTACTGCATTTTCAGTAGAGGGTGTTATGTGGGTCAAATAATCAATCTGAAATGCACCAAGGCCTTTAAACTTCTCTCTCTCTTACACAGCTTGTTAGACAGCCTTCAACTTCACTGCCTTGCTGCTATTTGCCTTTGTGCAGTTACATTTATAAATGTTAATGAACTTACTGTTAACGTGCATCTGCAAGCCATTAATAACTTTTATGAGATGCTGTCAGTGCAGAGCAAATCAGCTCCCCTCACTGTGACAGTAGTTGTGTGCGAGCAGGTCTGCTTCTTAGATGACCAGATGCTCTGATTAGCAAGCTAATACGATAACAATATCAACAAACTCAAACAGATTTTTTTCTCTATTGGCCAAACAGTTGAGTGCCTCCGATATTACCACCAACAGTGTGCATGCACAATAATTTTTCACAATGTTCAACTCATTTTAAAACTTTACTCAGTTGATTTGGCATGTTTATCAGGCTGCACACTATATTTCATAAGGACTGAATGGTTTTGCAAGTAAGGTACTCATTAAGTGGCAGCAAAGAAAAGAGATGACATCAGAGGAACAAATGCAGCTCATTTACTCAACAGAGGGAGGAGAGAGAAGTCTTTCTGACACACATGGAACAATGCATGGACAGCCATATGATTAACTGTCATGCAAATCCCACAGATTAATTTACATATTCTCGCTTGGGTGCAAAAAAAAAAAAAACAGTTTAAAAAAAAAAGGCGAAAAAAGTAACGTTGAGAGCTTCACTGCCTTTTTTAATGTGTCTGAGACCCACGACGTTCCAAGTATGTCTGGGATATCTGTTGTTAAATAGGAATAAAATGGGGCCAGGAGGGGGTAATGAGAAACTCTGAGTTAATGAGAAGACGTGCTAATGTGTCAACGCTTGACTTGGGGAGAATCAAATCAGATCTGGAGGCCATAGGGGAAATTTCCCAGGAAGAAAAAGACGGCCATTCATTCTCTGACTGTGCGTATCATTTCGCGTCCCCCCCTTCCTCGAAGATGACCTACTTATGAGCTCAGAACCCGTGCTGTACGACAAACTGTTACCCATATCCACACATGCATCATCCTTAAACAACTTGCACGCACCTATGCATGTTCAATTACTCGTTTGAAGTGTCTCATTATGGCTTCACTTGTTATGCACCTTTTATGGGTTACTGCGGACACAACAAGGAAGTGTATCAACGGAGGAATTTGTAAGGAGGACAGACCGAGTTCCTCTCATGTCAGTGCTGCTGCTCTTCAACATCACAACAGAACACACTTGAAATTCTAGACATGGTGCTGCGCCCTTTGATATGTAAATGTGCACCTTCATTGCACTGCCAGTGATACTGAATGAAGGAACTTTTTTTTTTTTTTTTTTTTTGCCAATTGAAAACGTTATGTTCCAAGGGAATTTGCTAATTTAGAACAGGGGACTAATCAAGGCATCACAGTCCCATAGGTACAGTATTATACTTCACACGCCTAAAAAAAAAAAAAGGCTTACACCATCAGATTCGCACGTGTGAATACTGAACAATGGCTGCGCTTGCTGACGATTTACACTGAGATAATAATAAGAGCAAATCCATAAACTGAAATCTGTTCCTCACTTGATACTTTGGTCTGCTTCGGGTCCCTCCCTCCACAGCTCGTTCCCTGCGTGGTGTAAAATGCTAGTTGCAGCTGTCTTTTTTTTTTTTTTTCCAGCTTGCTGGTTATTTTTGGGGATGGGAGCGGCAGGATGATATGCATATTGAAGAGGTTCTGGGTCTGGTGTTCAGTTCAGTGTTACAATAGCGCAGAGTTCAATATTCCTCTCAAACCTCAGCCACGCTCACTCGATAGCATGGGGAGGGGACGACGGTCTCCTGCCAACACCCATGGGAGAACCTCGCCTTTCCCCTTGAAGAATCATTGTCACAGCACGGCAAGCCATTAGCGGTCCGATATCATTTGTTTGCGCTGAACACAGGTATTACCTGAGGAGGCTGGAGATTAAACAGGGTGAAAAATATTGCAAATGTTGCTTAATCTGTGATATGCAGAGCAGTCTTAAATCCATTTAACCACAGTATTATATATTTACAATACAACTTATGACTCATTAACGCCCCCTCACATGATTTATCCTCTGAGAGTAAATCAAAGCTAAGCCAAACATGCCTAGAATATCACACATTTCTAATTGCGGCAGTGTGAGCCAACACATTTTCTCCAAACAGCAACATTAGGCCACGTCTGGATGCTTAATTTCGAGCGAGGCCAAAAACCTCCTGATCCCTCATGACAGCACCCATCAGCTGAGCGCTAAAGATTTGCCTGTTGGGTTGCAGTAAGCTCTAATAGTCCTAACAATGCCCAGTAAGCTTTACACATTATTTCCGGGATGCAAAGCTGCTCCAGGGCAGAAATTTCCACTGAGATTCCGAGATTAGCAATTATGACTCAGTGGTTTCGGTCTGGCCTGATGTCTTTGTTGTGAGCGAGCGACTCCTTTTTATAAGGTCACCGCAGCCACTGACTGACAGCTTCCGCCATGCAGAAGAATGCTAAAGACCCCCAGCCACCATAAGCAGTCAACTGACCACAGAGAACAATGAGCTTATCATCAGTGGAGGAAAGCTTACTGCATGCCCCGGAGAGCCATTTGATGTCCCTCAGAATACTGGGTTGCGGGGGTCGGAGGGGGCTAACACTGTAGCGGGGAGATGCTCACTTTATTGTGCTGCCATCAGTCACATCAGTTTGTGTCCTTGGCTGCCTCGAAGCATCTCCATCCCCCCCCCCCCTGCCCCCCCGGGTGCTCACAACAGTGGAGTGCCATCTGAGAGCCTTGCCAGCAGCCCTGTCCACACTGCAGTGGAGTGGAGTGACTGTGAAAGACTCGCGCTGCCACTCTTAATAGGACGGGGTTAGCCATGGGATGAGCCCCGAGACACTAGTTTAATCTATTACACCCACGCCTCCCCGGGCCACCAGAGAGAAGGCACTTCATCGACTCCGAGCACCACCTCAGCCGCCGCGTCTTTGTCGCTCTCTTGTCTCTCCTCTTTTTTTTTCTCTCTCCCGCTCACTCCCTTTGTACTCATTCACTCACACACGGCACATGCATAACCAGACGTACACAAAGACGCGTCACGCACACACTTTGCTCCCCCGCTTGGTTGCTTGGTGAGGTGTTATTCATCTGCGCTGGGCACCTGGATCTCCTGTTGTTCCGAGGTATTGTTTCCTCCTTTCGTCTTTCTTTCAACTCCTTTCACGCCGGGCCCCAAAATAACTCATTTCACCTCCCACTGGAACATTCAGCTCTATAATCAATAGATTATTTTCACCTCCTGTCTGTGAGCTAGGCTTAGTTGGTAGCATGCTGCTGGATGGGCTTTAAGATACCAATGCTATCAGTTTTGAGTTATAATACACTGCAATTACCTCATGGCAATATAGAGATTACATAAATGTTGCAGACACTGTCACAAGGTTAGGGGCATTATGTTGTTTTAAAATGCATGGATGTGTCCTTGGATAAGTTCTAAACTATACTGGACCACAACCCATTGTCTTCTTCGGTATTCAACCGACATTCCTCGTTGTTTTCTGGCCTTCAGTCAAGTTAGCAATTTGTTCATTACCTTTGTCATTTGAACCACTACATTTTTTTTTTTTTTTTACAGCTTGGTAGTATCTCATCAAGACTGAAAGGCAGTTACAACTTCCATTCTCTGAGATGATTTACTGTTCAAACAGCCCGGTAATGACATTTCTGATAGAGGAATTAGACTGCCGTCACTGTCTGGCTTCAGTGAAATTAAGTCCTTAATTGATGGCAAGAAGGATGAAAAAGACTTCTTCAATACCACCAATGGCGCTGACTTTATGAGAAGCCGAAATGGGGCCACATTTGTGCTAAGGCGATCCGGGCAATTAGTGGCATTTGCTTTGTATGCACATGTTTATCAGTTTTGCACTCCGTGGGTGACAAGCTCTTTTCTTAAATGTCATGCGACGCTATACCATTAATCACTTGAATGTGCCATTTGTCGGAAGTGGGAAAAAAATGTCACCTTGTGCGAGCGGAAAGAGGATGAATCACCGGCCGCCTCTTCCTTAAAAACCCTGAAACAAATCAGTTTTGCAGGTGTAAATCAATTACACACTTATATAATACCTGAAAACATCAAGCTGATCTGAAGTCGGCGTGCTAGAACCAGAGCCAGTGATCCAGCTCGTGGTTGTGCAGTAAATTCACAATCGTCCGTCTCCCTCCATTGTTCTGAACCCTTCCAAGCAGGCTCTTTCTGTCTCTGTCCATGGTGCTGAAACATTTAAATGTAGTTTCTGGCTATGTCAGAAATCACTGCCTTCATTCTGTATTCCCTATATAACAGACACTATATAATTTACTTCACAGCTGGAGAAAAAGATATCCTGACTGAAAACTGACATTTGCTTGGGAGACAAGTGCATTTTTAAGGTGTTCACTATAGCCATAATTAACTTCCAATAAATATTTCACCACTAAATACTAGATTAAACCAGTACTTGACCGTACACGTGATGCTTTGCAGTACACACGTCACCCTGCACTTCCCTGCGATGTTTTTCGAACCCCTCCGACACTCGAGGGCGATGGATTTGGAAGCAGTGCCAGAGGTCTGCTGCAAGTGCTCTTTATTCAATACGCTGCGGCCACTCGGGGGCATTCGGTTTGTACAGTGAGGAGATAGTCCTGTAGTAAAATGGATTCCCTGAATGTGAGCCAGCAAATATTATGCCACACATGCTGTCATTAAACAATGCCGCTCCTCTAGGCTTACAACGGCAAATTTCAATTACGCATATCTGCCATCTTTTCTGCTCCCAGGAGGAGGTAAATAAACATGCAAATGGACAAACGACATTTAATCTAACTAAAAATGACTTCGCCACTACAACCCAAGGTTATCGCGCCGACGCTCCCCCGTGTGCGAATGTGGCCGTGTCCTCTTGCATGTACAGTATGTCACTCTTGTGTGCACACATCCGTCTGCACACATTTGTCTGCACGTTTTTTCCCGGGAATTCAGTGGTGGATTGATCTATTGTCTCCCATAATCCTATGTTTTGCAGATGGGATGTGCAAACCCCCTCCGTGCCTCTGTGCCTCCTTTTTTCCTCTCCCCGTGTATCAGCAGACTGGGAAACAGATGATCATCCTTTGAACCCATTACTCAGCCTGATCCTCTTATCATAACCAACCTTCCCGAGTCTCTAATTTGGGGTCTGCCAAACTCTGCTCCGTCGACAATGTGGCTTTCGTCTCTGTCCTGCTGTGTTTTTGGTTTTTTTTGTTTTGTTTTTTTTTTCCCCGGCACTGGTGCGAGGGAAGGAAGTCAAAAGAGAAGGAGAAAGAAAGAGACAGAGAGAAGGAGGGAGATGGGGTAGAGAGAGGGATTGTCTGCACACATTTGCACACCTGTCTCTGGGGATATTCCACCAATCTGAAATAAGACAAGTCTGTGGGCGGGTCAGTATTCTGGGAACACAGTGAACAACTCATAAAGGCTTCATCTCCAGCTACCCACCTCCCCACACCTTTTTCCCGAAGCACAGCTCATTCTCTCTCCCCCTCCTCTTTCTCGCTCTGTCCGTGTCCTGCTAATATCACAACTCCACACGGGTAGAGGCACATGTTGTTAAGTAAATTACACTGTGTGGGGTTGTGTGGGGTTGTGTGGGGGGGTTGGTCAGTTAAAGGCGATCAGAATGTCCCCCATGTCTGCAGCGCCTTTGTGCAGTAGCCTGCCACTGCTGGGAATACATCACACTGCCTCATTGTTATATGGCAGCATATCAAACACTGCAAGTAAAACAATAGCAGGAATGATGAATCCTCACCATCCATCCAGGGTATACATGATGTAAACAAATAACTGACTTCATTTACATCATAATTGCCTCCTGTCTCGGTCTGTTTTTCCATTACTGTCAATGAGAAGGTCACTATGCGATGATCTATAGCCACGACTATTAGCACAATTCACACACACACGATATATGCATGCGCGCATTCACGTCTTGCACGAGGCGGTTGGCGCACGTTCAAACACACATGCACCGAGCTCCACTGACGGAGCTCTTACACTGAGCAGGGAATCAATTACGCACTCAGTTCCATATTTTGGGGGATCAAAGGATCAAACACCTTTGTGTGCTTGTGTGCCGGGGCATGTACTAAAAATGTACCAGTTAACGAACACCTCAGCCTGATACATCAGAAAAACAAATGCAGATTTGCATTCCCCCAAAGCGCATTTTAGACACTTACATCAGAAATACCCTGAAAGGCACAAAAACAGGTAGAATTGGCTTCACAGGTTTTTGGGGGGTTTTTTTCTATTACTTTTGCAATCAGCTGAAATATACGCTGCATCCCTGAAATGAAACAACAGACAAAAGCAGATGTTTTACAACCCCTAAATTAACTTAATTCTGTTGGGCTGAATTTGCATGAAAAAGGCAGGATTTAATGAGAAACCCACTTTTTGAGTCCTCCAGAGTTGATTTTGCGTGTAAAGCTGCAAAGTTTTGGAGGAGGTCAGAATGTTTTTATCCAGAAAGTTTGAGAATTGGTGGTAAATATAACTGATACTGTTCAATACTTAAAATACAATTATTATTATTATTATTGTTGAACACTTTTTGATTTTATTGCAGTTTGAAAATTCTATTGATGTCATAAGACATAACATGTTGCAACAGTTGCAACATCAATACAGCTACATAATTTAACACATTAATTTGAGATGTCCACTTCTGGTAATGATGATTGTTGCTCTTACAAAGTTATTGCTGGCATGAGTGAAGCTGAAACTTTCTTTTTCTAACAACAATTTTGTATGCATGTTTTCAATAAAGGCATATTATGCATCTTGGAGACAAATCTCATGTGTCAATATGTACCCAAAACACAAACAGCATTTTGGGAAAAGAAAGAATAGAACTCATTCCAGAAAAAGGAATCCATCTCATCCACACGTCAGACCATGCTTGCAAAATACTTCCTGACATTTACATCATTCTCCTTTTCTGTATGGCAGACAGTTGTGACCATTGCATTATGCAAACTTAGCATTGCTCTGCACTTCTTTTTTTTTTACACTGAACCTCAATAGCACGAACAACAAATGGCATTTAAACTCACCACAGGGGTCTACTGCATCCTGCCAAAGGGAAATGCAGTACAGGGTGTGAAGGAATCAATGTGCAAGGGCTTGTGTGAGCAACCCTGACTGTGTGTGTAAGAAAATAGTGGGTTGAAAGCTTACACTTGTGTATGTGTGCTCGTGTGTGTGTATGTGTGTGTGAAGGAGCACATGAGATCGCATATGTGTACCTCTGCGTGGTTTGATGTGTGGGCGAGACCCACTAACTTTAACACATTCGTATCATATTCCTCTCAGCCGTCACATGGCACATTCAGAGACACTGAGCAAAAGATTCGCCAGCTGTTCAAGTGATACTGACATGATGTATTTTAATAGCATGCTGGCAGAAGTGATGAAGCATGAGCACTTCTGCTATTCAGTCGCGGCTTCCAAACGGCAGCGCGAGGTACACTTTGTAAGCCGCCGAAAACGGCACATTGCACAGTCTTGTTTACTAACCTGGCTAGCCCGCAATGCTTGCTGCCGTAGCATACCAGACAGATTAGAGAGGCAAACAAGCCAGCACCTGCGAGCCCAGATTCCTCTGCACAGGGCGCTTACATTCTGACTGACATGACCAAATGTGGGCAAGGAGTCGGTCTAATTTTCGATTTCATTAATACAAATTATTCTATTAATGCCCCTTTTTGTCTCGTTGGCGCTTGCCACAGTTTTAAAAGTGGGCCCACCTTTTAGGAGTCGGCTCTCAAAGCCTTAATGAGACCATACTGAGACTCTTTCATTCTCTGCTCATGCAGCAACCATAAATGCATATTACCCACCCACTGTCACCGAGCTGAATGCTGTTCAATGTCCTAAGAGAAATAATATCATGCTCCTGCTCTCGGCAGTCAAGCCTGTGGGTAGAAGAACGATATTATTTTCTTTTAGGGCGTTTGGACCGGGCATACCCTAAAGAGACCGTCACAACAGAGAGTGCACAAGCATGAGGGAGGGCTTTTAATGTGGAGCTTTTCACTTAATGGAACAAACGTGAACACGTGATGAAAGCTCGCGTTAAAACTGATGAAGGAATTCACCGACAGGCTTTTCCACGGAGCAGTTGTCAAGATTTCAGTCAATTATTTAATGTCTTATTATTCAAATTTAAAAGTGGCATGGTTATTAATGGAATTGTTTAGAGAAAAATGCACCGTGCTCATATGTAGAATGAAATGAAAAGGAATACCCATCTTGTGTTAATTCACTCCTGAGGTCCTAAGGACATAAGGTCATGATATTTTCTTCAAGTATGAATGAACTGAATCCCTGAACAGAGCTTTTTAATTTATATATATAGGCTTAAGTTAATAATTTATCACGTAATAAGTTGTATTATAGCCTCGCTATTTAGTGGATTGGTGCTCATTGCACTGGCTGGATCACTCTATTTCTCGCTCTAATTTTAGTCTGTGGCTGTAATGTCCTTTTTCTTTCACCTCTGGCAGTTGTGGGTCCCCCTTGAAAATGAGATGATAGACCTCAAAGGGTTTATCCTAGGAGTAATAAATTTCTCTAATATCACTGGTGCTTTTGTGCCACTCGCTATTTAGTGGAGTGATACCACGGTCCCTCCGAATGCTATATGTGGTAAAACTTTGTATTAAATGAGGTGCTTTCGCTCTGTGACTCAAAGAAAAGTGCAACCGAAGGTCAGGGCATCTTGCGGGTCACCATGCATCGGATGTATTAATCCATTTAGCAAAAAGAGAAAAAAAAGGAACATATGGCATAGTAAATGAGCCCTGACATGCTGAGTGAATGCTTTATATAGCACAGGCGCTCGGGGGGGAAGAGCTCTGCCGCCACTCTGAGCCGTGCTAAAGGGCATGGGCAGCAAGGAGGCAAACAGTTGGAGAGCAGATCATCATATAACTGAGAGATCACAGGTTCAGCCCTTGCGTCTGCCAAGTGTCCTGCTGGTAGAGAATTATGTAACGCAATGAGGTACAACTAGCACACTGATTATCATTTATTTTATGTAGTTTCATGTGCATATTTCCTCTGTCATGTCATGTTACTGCAAATACAACTCTGAGCAAGCCTTTAGGAGTAAATACTGTATAACACACAGGGTGGCATATCCTGTGGGAAGTGGAGGTGCCGCTGGTGGGTGCTGCAACACCCCCGCCCCTATTGATACAGTAGCAAACTCCACCTCACAGTGACTGAGGGAGGCTATATATATGTATGTATTTATGATCGCAGGCTTCCTTCTCTTTCTGATGTGCTACATTGTACCTCTCTCCACTTCCCTGTCACCTGTGATATCTATCTATTTCTTTTCAAATTATCGGAAGCAGAGCGAGCCTCCCAGATGCTTCCTATATAAAGGTGTTTTCTGCGCTGATCTGTTGTGGCAGGCAGGTAGGCTCGGACAGGTTTAGACCGCCTTCTCCAGCATGAAAGACAGACTGAGGTTCCTGCGCAGTGTTCAACCAAGAGCAGCACTCCAGGAGGTGTAAGCATTGTCCTCCTGTGTGACGGCTCTGTGCAACGCCTTGGTTAAATGCTATTTAAAACTGTGCCATTCATGTTGGCTTACATAACATGGCATGACACTGCCAAGATGTGATGTTGTGTGAACCCTATAGGGCATTGTTTTGCATATTTTGTGTTCAATAATACAATAGCCATGTGTTTTATGCTGAAGAAATGAAAAATAAACCTCTAATTAAGACAATGCTCCCTTTGCTAGTACCAATGCTAAACTTTTACCATATTTTAGCAGTTTACCTTAAAGGCAGGCTTATGTCAGAGACAGACTTTCTTTATAATTTTGCATCCTACCTAGTATGGCTAGACAATACGCTATAATAAAAATCATACTAAATTTGTTTTCTCTCAGTTTTGCATCACAATTTTCTTTTTTTTCACTGTAAAAAAACCCCACTGATTATGATTATGTGACATTTGTTGGGGTCTGTACCAAACAAACATGTTTTCTTACATCTGGAGAACAGGATTTGTATGCCAGGGCATCTCGGCAGAACTACAGTAATTCATAATGTTTTGTCATACAATTTACCCTTATCAAAAAATTGCAGCTTTTGCGACTTGGATGTTGCACCTCTCCAAATGATTATATTTTGATTAATTGTGCTGCACCGGTGCACAGTTAAGATTATAATGATTAACATTTGGTCTTTCTCCATACCCTTTTGAGAATGATGATCCCCTCTTGGTTGTGTTCATTCGTGGTGATGTCAAACATGGTGCCCCCATCACCTGGCACAATGGTGTACTCCACTTCGGCATTTTTCCCGATGTCCAAGTCGTGGGCTTTGATCCTGCCGACGGCCGATCCCACTGCAGAGGACTCGGGGACTCGTAGGTGAAAGAAGCCTGTCGACAAGCAAACATCAGATTGGACTCAGGCTCATTTATTATCGTCACTCGACATCAGACTGCAAATACTGAGCTCTTCACATCCTCTGTCCTTTATGTGGTCTCTCATCCACTCGCAGGTACAGCCGCTGATATGCTGCTGTCAGAAGTCAGCCCAGTAGCTATAGGCATGACATTATTCAATTCTGACGTGCCTGGACATCAAGGCTGCTCAGTGCTATGTAATTGGCCGGCTCAACCAGTAAGATCAACAAACACAGGCGCTTAGGGGGCTTTGAGACTTCCAACAGCAGAAACCACTGCCGAGGACATGGGTAGAAATCTACAAACAAACAGTTTGTGTTGATTGATTGTCACTTACACCTGGCAATAGGTGCAAATTAGTCTTTTTTTCTGTGTTTTCCCTTCACTCTCTCTCTCAGATGGCTAGCTGCTCTAACAATAGCATCTGCTCGTGCCAGAGGAATGAAAACTTCAGCGTTACATTGCAAATCTAGTGCGAACACCTGGTGGCATCACGGAGTCACCGTGGGCAATTCAGCAACACTACAGTGGTGTCAAAATTATTCAGATGACTTGGAGTGTTTGGGGGGCAATTACGCCTTGCATTATATGCCCAGAGTCTTGTCAGTTCAAGAAATGTCAGGCGATGTGACATTCATTTGAGCGTTAATTATGAAGCTGCCACTATGTGAAGGGTTACACAACATTATTTGGGGCTATTCACTGAGACTGAATGAGTGAATTCCACAAGGCCCAACACAGCGCGGCTGGTGCCAACCCCCTTGACCGGCTTCTCTGTCTTGTTTGCATTATTTGTGGCACATTCCTCCGTTTGATTAAACAAATTCCTAACCCACTTCCCCCACTGCAACATAGAATGAGCCAAGACCAGCCTTATAGAAGGAGGCATGATTTATTTGGCCCAGGAATGACAAAATAAACTCGAACTTGAACTTCTTTTTGGCCACATACATATTTTTTTATGAACAAGTTTGAGGGTATTTACGGAAAATCATGCTCAAAATTGTCCTGAACCCTCCTCCAACTTGAACTTGAGCTGAAGAGCGGATACGTCCAAGGGAAGACAGCGTGCCAAAAGAGGAAGGAACGTGTGCGCCTCTCTCCCTCTGAAGATGGCGCCACTTGAAACACAATGGCATCAAACTTGGAGATGGACGTACTTGAGCATAAATGTCTCCAATAAGCCAGAGTGTCAGACACTCGAAAGGGAAAAGGGGGGATGCTACTTGGCAGAGAGGACATTTCTTTTTTCTTTTTTTTTCTCGGTGGAGGACCAAAATAAATCTAGTGAAACGAAACCGGAATAGTCCGCTGAGCTTGTTGGGAAATATTGCATTACACTGCATGCTCCTTTTAAAATCTAAACACTGAAATGTTTGAATGTTTAATACTATACTCGACATGGTGCCACAACAGACAACAACAGATACTGGCACTGCTCATTTGTTATTCCTCCCTTTCTCTGTGAATCTTAGCTTTTTCTCGGTGTTGATCCCCGGACTGGGGGAGCAGGGAGAGGAGCTGAGGCATATGGGCGACTATGAGTGCTATAATTTCAATAAATAATCAAGCACTTTCAAGGGCGTGCATTAATTTTAAAAGTCCTTAAAGGTTCACATCCTTGAAAGTACCTGATAGGACACGACCGTTACTTTTTGCGAGCGCCTGCGCCGCGAGGAGGTGAAGAGAAGTTAACCAACAGCTGTTACATAGGCCACTCTCAGGGGGGGTTACCAAGCTCCTAGGTTTATTCAGCAGAGCCACGTGTGTCTTTGTGCATGCTGCTATACACTTTTAGTCATGACCAGTGCATGCAGTTGCAGCCACATCTGGTGCCATAGATTAATTTAGAGGATTGGCAGTTTACAAATACCTTAATCTATAATAACCAGGGGAGGGGAAAAACGGGATGCGGATGGATTCATGCTGCAATATTATAAGTAAAATGAATCATCTGATGACGGCCACCACACTTTTTTTTTTTTTGTACCTGTAAGCCCTCTATGCATGGAAAAGAGAAGAAGACAAAAAGAGGATTTGGGACAGGGCAGAGGAGCCGCCATACTTGGCCCAAACCTCTGTGCTGTGACAGCATTATGGAAATATCATCTTTTCCTCGCAGCCAAAGGAGCTTGACCGTCTGACTGCCTGTATTTACATTCAGAGGAGGCCATTCGGTGTCACCGCAAAATACCTGAAGAGACTGCAGCAATACAGAGAGGCTTTTTTGCTCTCCTGTCATACGCCTGCTGTTTCGGAATAGAATACATTTTGCACACAGTTTAATATTTATGCTTAGTATATGTAAAGAAGCTTTCAGAGATCAATGTGTTTACAGCAATGAGGGTTTTTTTTTTTTTTTCCAGCTTGGCTTCGAACATGACCTGGTGAACGGTACAATCGAATTAATCTGGTTTAGCAGCTTATACAAAATACCGGATGAGATACAGTGTTTAAATACACTGACTCAATCCCTGGTGCGGCACCATCATCAGCTCAAACCTGATCTAAATATAGGAGGGTGCCCCGTGAGCGAAATAACACCAATCCTGGTTTATTTGCCAGGAGTAGTAGCTGCAGATGCAATCACGCTAAATAAACAGACCTTTGCTTACGACAGCGTATAATGACAAATAATGAAAACCAATTACAAAGAGTAGAAATGATGAATACCTCCTGCCCTGCTGTAATTGCACGGTGTTCATTTTATTATCATAAAATGTGCGAACCTGCATACGACCGCGTGCATTATTATTGTTCGCCGGTGCTTTTTGAACAGCCATTATATTCAAATGTCTATTATCCGCGGCGGGGCACTCACTTTTAGAGAAGCGGGGTGGATTATCGTTGACATCGCTCAGGGTGATGTTCACGGTGGTGGTCCCAGCCAAGCCGCCGAGCTGGCCCCCCATGTCCTTGGCCTGGATTAATACCTGGTACTGTTCCTTCACCTCCCTGTCCATATTGGGCAAGGCTGTCTTTATAACCCCTGGTGTAAAGCAAGATTGATGAGAAACAGAGACAATAAAGGAGTGAGGAGCAGAGGAGCATAGAGAGAACATAGTGAGATATAGAGATCAAGAGAAGACAAAGGAAATATGTTTGACGGTAAGTGCACAATTTACTCCAAAATGGACAATATAATTTCACCTAAGGCGCTCACTCTGGGGCAAGAAACTGCACGTGTGGCTCTGGCCAAGGCTGAAATAGAGGTCATTTCACAAACTGGAGACACTTGACATTCAATAGGGAACTCTGGTGAAGCCATATAATGATTCACTTGAGGATCAGAGACCCTGAGATCAGAGAGCGTTTGTACTGCAGATTAATAGCTAGGTCAGTGGGAGGTTGGCAGGCTAAAAGGAGGCAGGCAGCATAGGTGGGTCTTCACTTTTTCCCCCCAACCTATTCCGTTTAACACGGCGAGGAGCTCCCATTTGATCCACAGACCCCATAACACAGGTGAATCCAAAATCAAAGATCATGTTTATTTTTTTGTAGACGCAGGGATGTCCGTCTCAGAGCGGGATAATTCCGTGACATGCATGGAGATTTACGTTTGTTGTTGTCGTCCCCGTCCCCACTTCCGTCGCTCACCTTTTTCCTCCCACTGTTTGTTCCCCTTGTTGATGTGCGTTTTGGAGATAGACGCAGGCCCAGCAGGGCAAACATTTACTTTAACAGTTTGATTTTTTCCAGCATCAGTTTGAAATACAGTCACAGTATGTGCTCTGTAAAGCTCTGGGATGAGCGGCATAATCAGCCACAGATTCCACCGTATCTGCCTGTGTGATATGTATGAACCTATTTTCATATGCTTTGAACTGTCCCAGATAGTAAGCCAACAGCAGCCCACTACCGGCAAACGCTGCCGGTATGAAGGTATTTCGGATTTAGAGCAGTCTTCTGCCATACCCTACCCTGCTGCCACTCTGCAACCTTTTTACTGCCATTCTGCTCCTGTGACAGCGACTGCCTGCACCAGCAAAATGCAAAGATAAATAATGTGAAAATAATTAAATAACAACGTTAGCATCAAATGTTATTGCGCCATTTGTCTTTGGGAGATTTTAATTTAAGCTACCTGCCACGGCGGCGCGCTACTTAACTAAACACAATACTGACTACTGAGTATCTTCGTGGCATTGATTCAGAGAGGCAGTGGTGTTTTTTTGGGATCACAGTTTATTTCCTGCTGCCGAGACTGTCAGTTTGTGGGTTCACCTGACATTTTGATGTGTTGCAAAAAAGTGATGGCGTGCCTCCACCCGAGCAAGTAACTTTTTTTTTTCATCTCGTCTTTTTTTTTTTTTTTTTTTTTTTAATCAGATTCCCTAAATGTTTACCTTATATAACAATGATTTTTGATACAATTCTCCCTTTGGAAATAGTGTGTTTGATATAATTTGCCCTTTATTTCATACCTGTCGAATAAATAATTCATTGTCTTTATTGGAGAGCATGTGTCCTTTTGTGGCCTTCTGATTTGTGGAATGGCCCAGGGGTCATTTCTGGAGCCTGTTTTATTCTCGTGATATATGCTTGCGCTGGTCCACATTATATCGCACGCACTCAATCATACATATCACTCAAGACTAATGGCCCAGATAACCTTATTTCACTTGCTTGCCTTGCTGCAATATCCATTAAAGTAGAGGTGCAACTACATTTTTGAGTCACATATTCAAAAGTAAAAAGTAAAGATGTTTATGAGGGTCACACTGAATGAATCACTATTTTGTCACATTAATCAGCGAGAACAGGCACGTTACCTGTTTTAGGGTCAACAGAGAAGTATGGCTGGCCATGGAGGATGCTGTAAACCACTCTGGCACTGTTTCCGTAGGTAGGGTCATCTGCATCTGTGGCTGTCACTTGCGTCACATACGTCCCTGTGGAAAGAGAGTGGGAAGATGTATTGACTTTGACTTAATTTGTTTCCTCGCGAGGCTGAAATCCAAACTCTTTGAAGTTCATCAGTTTACGGGGCAATCTCACCTGACACTAATGCATGCTGAATCACAACCGAGAAAGCTACAGCTAATACTGAGCAGCCGAAGTCCCTGATGGAGTGCAACTAGAGGGAGTGTGGAGGAGAAGGAGTGTGACAGGATGTTGCTCTACTTTTCTCTTGCATGTTTTGATTTGAACATTTGTAGCCTTACTAAGTGGGCAAGGGTAAAAAGCCCTTGTGCGGCCATTCATTAAACAATGCGACTATGAAGAAAACAAAGGGCCATGGTAAGAACTGTATTAGGATGGCAGTCTTCCAAACTCCTGCAGTAAGAAGGACAGAATAATTACTTGTTGGAGGTTTGGCTCATCCCTCTTAACTAGCTGGCATTGAAAACACTATTCCATTAGCACAGTCCTCATTTACCATGTATTCAAATTCAACAGTTTCAATCCAAAGTTTCCGATTTGAGAAGAATAAGAAACAAAAAAAAAAAAATGCCTTGTGAGCCTGACTTTTTCTTTTTTTTTTCTATAACTCTAAGACACAAGTCTGGTATTTCTTGGACAGATGGGCGGATTCTTGAGAAAGATTACTTGCAGACAGGTTGACACGGATGCCTCCGCAGGCAGACGTCTCCACGCTCATATGTTCACGCATCAATCACACGCCCACATCTGGCTAGCTTCAAAATGGTGCTGTGCAAAATATTTTCAACTGTGGGATTTGTGGAACAGGAGACGCTGACCAGAGGGATGGCATTTACATGGTCATTTAAAATTCTGGTAAGCTCCCCGTAAAGAACTTGCTGTATATTACATAGGCTTTGCAGTCTGAGCAGATGGCAACAATGGCATTAAAACATTAGGTGAGAGAGATTAGTGTCTCAATCCTCTCTAACAAAGCCACACATGCCTGATTAGACAAACCGGAGAAGGGCTGCATCATGCTCGACACGAACGCACAATAGATGAGATGATACAGCAACACCTTTGCACTTCAGCAAAACGGGGAAATCCGCAGCCTGAAGAGCTCATATAGTGAAAGTTTAAGAGCCTTTAAGTGTGGCTGACACCTACGCATTTTAAGTTGACACGCGCTGCAGGCTTTACCCTGGGTGTGGGACAACAAAGATGGCGAATACATTCCATTCACGCAATTATGGAAATTCAGGTGTGTGTGATTAAGAAGTAGGTGGAAAGAATGGCTTCAAAGGTCATTGCTGGTAAACACAGGAGGAGAATGCAGACCAGTTTTGCAAAATATGGATTATCTATCCGACTTCATTAATTTCTTAACACTACAATGTTTGACAAATGACTGTAATTTTACAATGCAGTCCAGAGAATACCAATTAACGTGGCAAGATATAACATGTACACAAGTTTTATAGTTAATAAAATCTAATTGTTAACAACTGCTGTGAGTGATTTTTTGTTGTTTGGCCGTAGATGCCACGGATTGGTCTTCATTAGCAGTCATTATTGCATTGCCTATTTATGCTCAGCATTTTTCTCTTTTAGTTTTTTGTTTGACTCTGCTAACATAAAATGCCCACAGGGGGATTCTAACCAAAGACAACAAGAGGAATTTAACAATTAATGAACTCATTGATCACACAAGTGTTCCTGGTATAAATATTGATAAGGACTTAAGTTGTTTTGATGTTTGCACAATAGTTGCATTTCCAGCAGCCTGAACAACCTCTGAATTATGTTTTTAACTGACATAAAAAGGTAGCTTCTCACACAAATCAAGGGAGGCTGTTTAAAAACTCACAAGTGTATTTTCTTATCCAGGAGTCACTCTGCATAATTGTTTCAACTACAATAAGTGACAGTGAATGCTTATTTCTGCACCCACAGTTTACTTGTTTTGTAACAAGTCAGTTGTCGCATCATGGCATTTCCACTTCAAACACACAAAAACACTGACACATTTTTGCTGTTTAGCTCATTTGGTACTGCCGTTAAGATCTCGATAAAATGGTTTTAAATGTGGAAATTCTCATTGAAGTATTCAATCTTTAATGTTTGTTTATTTGACTCTTAAAAAATAAATAAATGAATAAAACATAATGTGCAAAATACTGCACTATATGATGAAAAAAGTTCACTTTACTCATTATCAGGAGTAAAACTGGTGATGTCGTCATGGTTATTTCACTGATGATTCGATTAAGACTTAATGTACCACCTTTGCCACTTTTATTCTTTTTTCAATCTGTCTCTCACAAGTCTGACAACTTCATGGAAGTGACTTACTTAATTACTGGGGTGCCGCTTTACAGTCAAAGATAATGGCAGGCATTCATTCATAGCAACTGAACATCAAGACAAAGTTTTAAGTTGACATAAGCGTAAGACTTTGACAGAAAACGAATCACATGAACATGAATGTTCCCGTTTTTCAAGAGAATTTAACAAATTCTTTCAATTATCTTTTAATGAATTACTCGATTCATTCTGTGGGTGTTTTTTAAAGCTAATCTAAAGTTAATCTCTCTCTCTCTCTGTGTTTCCATGGTCACACTAGATGGGTTTTTTGATAAACTTGAAAGCTTCTCTGATTCTACAGTAAACAGTTGCAGAGCAGCGTATTATTTAGAGTGTTCACAGGGGCTGGGATATGTTGTTCCTGCTCTGCTTTCTTCCCATCCTCTCTAGAGATCGCTGATTTCGGAGTTTTGAGGGCTTCATTGCCATTGAGATGAAGAGGAGCCATTCTCCCTGCGAATTACCTTGATCTGTTCTCCCTGGGGTTGGGGGTGTATCAAGACAAAACTGTGAAATATACCCAGGGCACACCAAGAATAACTGGCTCTCTGAAATGTCAAAAATCTGTTGGAGGGGAAAAACAGCTTTGCCCCTCTGGTTGTACCTGTGATGCTCCTGAAACTTAACTTTTGTGTTGCGCATTTCAAGAGGAGAAAAAAAGAAGAAGAAAGCATTCAGTGCAAAGAATTCAAGTCCATGAGGAAAGTATGAACCTTTTTTTGTCTTAAGTGGATGAAGTGAGTCACTGCAGATGGTTACTCACCCACAGGTGACATCTCAGGGACACTGGCCCTATACGGTCCCTCCAGAAACTTTGGCTCATTGTCGTTGATGTCTTGAACCTTGATTACAAATTCTGATTCAGGCTCTAAGGGCCTATTGGTGTTGATGTCAACAGCCTGGGCGCGTAGGGTGTAGTAAGGCTTCTCCTCCCTGTCAAGGCTCCTTAAGGCATGGATGTCCCCCGTTGTTTGGTCAATTGTGAAAATGGAGCCGGCCCCGTCCCCCGAGAGAGTGTACTTCACCGCACTGTCCCCCTTATCGAGGTCAGTGTGCAGCTGAAAGACAAAAGAGGAAAAAGACAGGTTGAGTGCAAACATTGGCACAGATAATGATTCATTGAAAGCACTGGGGAAGAGCTGTCAAAGAACACTATTTCACAAAGACAGTCAAGGAAACTGACTGCGCATCAAAGAGCAAATTCATGTCTCTGCAAAGATCTGCAAAACACTAAGTCATGAGAAAAAAGTAAAATGATCGTGCTTTCAGAACGTTTCACAGATTAATGAGGCTAAATCTCTCATAAATAATGTATTCTCTCAGTGCAATTACGCTGCAGTGATAGCTCCTCAACACCACGGACCCATTTCTATTCAAGCATGACTCAAAAACCTTCTCTTGTGTGAAATAGGAGATAGGGATTTTTTTTTTAAAGTGGCAAAGATCTGGCTGCAAAAAACTGGAGGTAAATAATCTGCAATTTCAAAACGCCTTGATCTACAGCGGAAGTCTGCGACCGGATGATTCTCAGCACAGTTGCAAAACATCACTACTCCAGCCGGAGAACATCTTTGTTAATATAGATCCAGGGCCACGGCAGCTCTCTCTGTACAAGGCAAACACATTCTGGGCTGGTGGCAGCCCAGAAAGTTTATTGGCACAGTTATGTTTACCTCCCTGAGGAGATCAGCCATACAATTCAAAGCCTTTTAAATATTTAAGGGTTTAACGCAACGTGATCGTCAACCATACATGGATATGGATTTCTGCCGTCTTCTTATCAAGGTCGTGAAATTCCCACCAATGGTGTTGAACAGCAGTCGTTTTCCAGGAGACAAGAAGAGATATTTGGAGCACTGAAGCAGAGGAACAGTATGAAGCCGGCTAAGTCGAGGACCTGCTGCCGGCTCCAGGCAAAGTGCATTAATTCTCCGCCAAAAAAGCTTCTGTAACTTGCACCTTTAATACCACAATTTACGCTTGACTTAGGGCCCTTTTCTAACACTGCTAAGACAGAATGGGACATCGTTACTTTTTTGGGTGCTTTTGCGGGGGATGGGAGGATTTCTAAGCCTAGCATCCCTTGAAATGATGTCCATATTGGGTGATTTGTGATTCACGATTCATGTCCAATACTGGCGTTCATTGCCAACACGGGAAATTGTTGAAGTGGATGGGCTCGTAGCATGTCCAACTTTGCAGCTGCTTTGCACAGACCTTAAATTAATGCTTCTATCTTTATTAACAGTCTGCACTGGTTTCCCTGTTCTTATCCAGATGTGTAGGTGCTGAACCCTAACTATATATTATACACATTTTGTGTACCATAGATTTTATCTTTCTCTTATCTCAACCGTAGCCTACTGTAGCTGCCATGCGCTTGGTGGTGATTAATTGAATCCACATATGGACACGGTCTTTTTTTAATTAGTCTCTCTCGCCCTCTTTTTCTTTTTTACTCCACTGGTGAATATCAAGCTATCATTTGCACAGAGCTAATTTTCCAGTGAACCTCCATGGTAGTGGCAGCCATGGAGAGGAGAGTAAATTTGAGATGCAGCCATAAATTCTCTGTAGATTACGGCTCAAACCCCAAGACTCGCAGACACAAGCACAAACACACTGGGTGTAATTGGTGAGTCGGAGCA
>JBCAUF010000072.1:3024139-3036070 GCA_038406115.1 Haemulon aurolineatum | reverse complement strand
TTCAGGTCACTCTTGTTCAGTCATTGTAATCACTCCATAAACCAGGCATCATTTGAAAGTGGTCTGCATTATAGAATAAGTTTTTTTTTAAGTGTATGTATATTTTAACAACACATTTTGGGGTTTCTTTTAAAAGAAAGAACTGAAAAGAGAGTGTGTGTGTGTGTGTGAGCATAGCTGTCATAATAGGCCAACAATCAACAAGGCTCTGCAATTAGACGAAAGAAAAAACAACAAAATCTGACAAAAGACTCATAAAAGGATCCGTTGCAAACGAGAACAGAACACAGCGCTTTAAACATCTGAAGGCTGCAGTGATCAAAACGGCGACCTCATCTGAACTACGGCCCAGACTGATGAGAAAATGTGTGCACTAGAGCTGTGGAGACGGAGGAGAAGAGCGTTAGTCAGGGAAATCATTCGTGAGGACATTGTTTTTTTGCACGGCTAAGGCCAAAGAAGGCTGTAATATCACTGAAGCCCTTCAGGGGAAGAGTGGGAGGAGATAAGTGTGGGCGGAAGCAATGTAATGAAAATGGGAGTAACAACACAGCTGGCCAGTCAAGCTAAATTATCAAAGAACACCTCATGCGTAGGTTATAGCACAACCACAGTAATGAATAGTGGATGAAATGGCTTTGTTAGTTACTGAGATGCATGTACTCATTTACGACGCAGTCCGGATGCAGGCGTTCTGTTGGCTCGGCAAAAAAACAAGGTGCTTTATTCATGTCCGGGTGTGAAACAATCACTCTGACTGTTGGATACGAAGCACCACGGCGGGCGTGTTGCCGTGCAGGAAAAAGGAAGATACCGCGAGAAATCGTTTTAGTTTTTAATTAATTAATTTTTTCACCCCCACCCCCCCCCACCCTCAAGATATTCATTGGAGGGCTGCTTGCGTGCGGGGTTCGTGCACGAGGCTGTGAGGAGCGCTCGGTTCCCCCAGAACAATGGAAACATTAACGTGATCTGATGAGTCGTCTCACCCCACTTTTTCTCGCATCCCACACACGTTATGTTTGGGGAGGGCCAAAGGATGCCTTCTACTCACATTACTGCAGAGCTGGGCAGTTGTTAAACTCGGTGGTGGATATGAAACGCTGCGGGCAGTGGTACCAGGAATATGATGGGTTTGTACTTAGTATGTCAGTGATGTTGTTCCATCTAAAATATAATAATGTTAACATCCATTATGGTTCCCACCCATACCATAAATATTTGGATTAATGTCAAGTTCTCCGTAGGAAGACTATTGATCGCCATTTCTTATTTTGTCCACCCCCTTATCTTAGCAAACACATCACAGGGGTTCCGACCATCAGCAAAAACATTTTATTAGCTATCTTGCAGAAAAAACGATCTGGCCATAAATAACCGATTCGAAGACATGATAGCGGTATTGAACACCAGCACTAAGTTTTTTGGAGCCATAGATTTGTCTCGTTGAAGAACACCTCTATCTTTCATTGAGTTCATTAGAACACTAAGACAGTAGGCCAAAACACTTTCTTTTAATAGTGACAAATGGCAACCACTCCCGTTGCCAAGGCTATTTCTGTGATGAATGTGCCTTGATGCTTACTTTTACTAAAGTGCTTTGTCGGCAGAACCGAGACTGCAAAGAGACTTTGCGGAGGGTTTTGGTCGTGTTGATGAAGCTACTTTGAAAATATGTTTTTACACGTTGCCGCTGAAATAATATGGAAAAATGCTGGACTACACAAATGTTTACCTCTAGGAATACAAAAAAAGTGATTTAAAAGTAGCTACCAGTTGCATCCTCATACATTAGAATATATTAAGCATCCGTTTAATTATCATTTGCTCAGCTAGATATGTCCTGAGCAGATCCTAAGGATTAGACCTGGGGCAGATCTGGGGATTTTTTTTAAATGGATCTATGTCGTCTAAAATGAAGCTGACTGAAACAATTAAAGAGCTGAGAACTTAATGGCAGGTAAAAAACAATCTTGTTTGTTGCCTGGGTAAAGGTCTGCAAAAAAATAGTAGTAATTAGGAGTATCACATCAAAATCGGCAGATATTCAGTTTTCAGTACAGGATATTCAGGACAAACAAATGTGGACGAGGACATCCCTGGTATCGGGAATGTGCACGGCGTTCATAATCTGACAAGTGACTGTCAGAAAGCAGGGTCTAGCAATAAAAGCAAACAAGACAAATGCAGGTTTGTCACAATGCAACAGATGTCAACTTGTCTTTCTTTTTTATTTATGGAGCGAGTGTCTCCTTCACGCCTATACTTTCTCTTTGACACCTTCCTGCCAGAGACTATAATGTCTGTGTGTATTTACACACAAGGAATATGCGAATGTTTCTCAACTCAACCAGCACAAAAGTAACACGCACTTGGAAATGGATGAAATTTTATCTTTAAAAACACATTGCAACTACCAGATCTTGAGACTTAATCATTGTTTACACAGCCATACCAGGGTAGTATTCTTATTATGAAAGCACAAATGGTACAAAATCAAACCAATCTTCCTCCCCTCCCTCCTGTTTTTTCCTGTATCCTGATAATCCACTGCTCAGCTGTCTTTTATCGTGTCTTTGACATCTGAAGCTTTGGCAGATACAAATATTCAGAGTCAGGAGACATGCCTGATCTTATTCTGGAGTGGTGAAAGACAGGCAGCTACAGAGATGAAATGAAGCAGCCCTGTTGCCCCAAGGCAGCTGTGGAGCACCAATGGTGCTCAGACAACTGCTGTCATCCAGGCAGACAGTTCTCTAGCATGTAGGGCTACAACAAATGTTTGACCCTGTGACTTATGACTGCTCGAGAACAGTTTTTTAAGGACCCCCTCTCTCAGTGGGGGACTGTCAGTTCCTCATAGCCTGATGCATAAATTTTGTACAGTACCATGAGACTTCAGAAAACATGCCTTAGGTTGTGCTAAGCAGGTTAATTGGGAGCAAAACACAACTTGTTATGTGACCAGTTTAGACAGCTGCATTAATTAAAATGAAGCATTTCCGTCTGATTGACGAGTGAAATGCGTCCGGTGTAAACAGCTTGTTAGTGAGACCCTGTCAAGGCAGCTGATGAACATATTTATTTTTGAACACGTTCATTTCTTTTCACAATCTAATTTGGGACTTTTTTTAAGAGTTTTCACAAGGTAAGGAGAAAATGAAGTACTGTCATACCTTGAAAATAACCCTGTTTTTTTCCCTTCTTTTTTTAATGAAGTGCTTAAAAAATCCTTGATATTAAAATGAACCACATACAGTAGCATTGTCTTTAGCAAGGTTTCGTTCAAGTTGTTACGTGCAGAGTCCAGAGTCTCTCCACTTTTTGGTTTCCTTTCTTCCTCATCTTGATGAGCCGGGTACCAAAAACTAAATATGCCGGGGGAAGTGTAAATTTCATCCAGCATGACTGGAAGTTTATCTTTATAGGACCCAGCTTCGCTCTGCAGATATTGTGAAAAGTGAAGTCTGAATAAGACCAGACCAGCCTCAGTTATGCTTCATCCTCTGCCTCAAGACTTCTTCAGGCCCCGAATGATGCACAACTTGTTGCTGTTGCTGCTTAGTCTGCTGCGATTCCTCTGGATGTTAGCAGAGCTCGCTGCCATAGGAAGGCAGAGGATCGCTAACGTACTGTTAAACTACTTCAACGAGATCTCCGCATTTTACGAGCACTTGCCCTTGGAACAATTTTTGTCCTGCTAAAGTAAAGTGGTGTCGACGTCACTGCAGCCAATAGTCACTACACTGTGACGGTGTGACTGTGAGGGAGGATGCCCTGCCATGTGTGTCAGTGACAGCTTGAGAAGCGTTGTCGTGGGGTTTTGAGCCCTCAGAGTTGTCTGTCAGATGATATTTATCCGCGCCAGGTGTAAGCCCGGGGGTGATTATGACTGTGTGTGTATGTGTGTGCACATTTATGACTGTATGCTCAAGGGCAGGTGCAGTGACTCAAATGCTTTGAAGAACCTTAAAATAAAAACATTTCATGGACTGCTCTGTTTTGTAGCCACTGCTGACTCCTCCGTCCACTTCATGTAAGTGCTGGGCTAGAAAACAAGTCCTTGAAAATAAAAATAATAGTGCTTGAAGTATTTGAAAGTACTTTAGTTTACTTTGTAATGTCTGTATGAATCCTATTTTTCAGTTCAGTCACAAATAAACGAGCTTCTTATAAGCATATTTTCAAAGATTTATGAAGTCAACATGTTGCTTCTGTCTTTAAGATGCATTTCCTTGAGGGTGAAAAAAAAGCCCCGGGATGTTGTTGTAACCCTGAATTACCCCCACTCATAATGTTTTTATAATACTGTGGGAAAAAAACCCCACACCAGATTATACACTGACGAAGAAGTGGCTCCATCAGTTCCATTTTGTCCATTTAGGAACCCTTCATATCACCGCAGTACATGAACTCCCCGAGATGGTGTACCACCTTGAATATAATCCAGTGATGATGAAAAATAAATTAGCCGCGTGTCCTACTGAACGAAGGTTGCCTCTCTGTTAGAAACTGAACTTTTCCCCCCTGAAGATATGGAAGGCTTAGCTGTAGAGACAAAACTGGCCTGAGGCAATAAAGAAGCACCACACTGACTCAGCTCTCCCCTGCGTAAACGCGTCTGGATCCCCTGCCAACAAAGTCTGTGATGCAACAGATATGGCTCCAATGAAAGGTTTTGATTAAAAGGGAAATATATATAAAACTTCAGATAGGCGCCCAGGAATCTAAATATTGGATTTTTTCCTCTTAACTCTTCGATGCCGTGGATAATATGTGACATATTGCGCACGCACACCAAAAAGAAAAAATAAAGCACCCCTAAAGTGGAACAGCTCAGAAACCGACGCCTGCTTCCCGTTGCTCGAGTCAGAGCTGCCGCTGTTCTCTGATCTGAACCGAATGAATGTAGGTTACATTAAAATAAAAGGTGTGAATGCGGAGACCTGTCAGCGCTCAGCTTGACTGCGAGCCCACGAGCCAAATTGACTGTAGGGGGAATCTTGCTTCACCTTGGTGTGTAGTGCAAACCGCGATAGCCCCCGTTGCTTCGGCTTGAACTAAGAAAAGACGAACTCCGAGGCTGAGTTTTGAACCCCGTTGTTCTGTAACAGAGTGTGTCATTAAATTCTGCTGAAGGCGATGCCAACTATTGACAGAGGAGGTTATAGAAGGCAAGTCAGATTGTAACAAGACAAATGGCATTGGGCAAGTGGTCAAGCAACTGTTCTTTTCTAGGTGGGAAAAGAAAATGAACTTTAGAGTTGCGGGAAACCTGGTCTCGACAAAGCAAAACCGGTATTGGTCTCCAATACTCCCAACACCCACTTGTTAAAGACTGACGATTCGTCCAAACACTTTCCGTAATACAAATGTTACTTCAGAGAGACTGCAACAATGCAAGCTTTTAAGGTATAACCAATTCTCTTTTATGCTGAAAAAAAATCCCCTCTGCAAAATGTAACACTGTTATAGTGTGAGTGAAAGGCTATGTGGGATAAAATGGCTATTTCATAGTACAAGCAAGATGTCCAAGTGGTGAAAAATACAACCAAAAAACATCCTTGTACAAACTTTAAAAATAACTTCTGAATGCCACAAAAAAATATTTGTAGCTTGTGCACATGTACCTTTTCTTCAGTAGTAAAAAAACATCAATGCTGTCTTATCTATGCATACAACAATCTGCCACAACAAGTACTGCAGACATGCAACAATGTCCTGACGTCCCACTGGGCTGTTTTTAGAGAGTTTAACATCACAGTGAGTTGAACCACAAATATCCTGATACCATTATGAAGGTCATTTAATGGTCCCAACATTAAGGTGATACTGCAATGGATAGATGAGGAGCAAATTTAAAAAAAAAGGCCTGTTTAAAATGCCCTTATCATCCCTAATCCAATGTAAATCTAGCCTCTTAAATTGCTGAGTTTAATGCATCAGTTGTTCCACTTCTGTGTGAGGTGAGGATGGGCCCCTTAAATATAATGCATTAAATGTAGTCATGGTTTAAACCCTTCAATGAAGGTATAAATTGAGAAGCTAGAGCATCATTAAGGGGTTACCTCTGGTCTGCGATTTAGCTGTTTTTTTTCCTGCTTGAATTATTTATTTCATCACGAGAGTGTCACTTTAATCATTGTTTAAGCTCCATGGACTCATTTTAGTCAACACCCACCATCATTAAATATCGATTTGGAAGTCAAGCAATGTCTAATAAATGGTAAAAGTTGTTTCACGAGGATCTTTCAAAACACTCCCTGGTGCCTGTTCACAACAACAAAAATGATCACTACGCCAAAACAAAACTTTTAAAATGAAAATAAAGTTTCACTTCTGCTCAACTTTAGTTTCATACTTACTTAAAGGGAAGGCAGGAAATCGATACATAAAATTATGGTATGTTGTGGAAAGTGATACTTCAAAGTACATTTCATGGATTCAAACATGCAAAGCCACCGGTTTCCTTTCTGGCAACAGCACAGTGAGGCCTGACTAGATAATGCTGTTACTTGGCAGACAATATGGCATCATTTGCAAGACAGCCTTGTTTATACAGTGTGCGTCAGAGCCAAGCTATTCAGTCAGCAAGCATACAATAAACAGCAGAGAATCTATTAATTTCTGTGAAAGGTATGCTATGCAGGATATGCCGGTTGCTATTTGCAAACACACAATTCAAAGGTGCAGTAAGCCATTGTGGAGAAAGAGACTGCCGCATTCCCGGGTCGCCGAATACCAGTTCTTTGGTTTGGGTTTGTGGGTCGCCAACGCAAAGTTCAGCATTTGACGACAGACTGTACAATTATGAGGCTCAATAATAAACTGTCTCCCTACAGAATCAATGATGCCCACAGACGCCCTGAAACACAGCAAAATAAGAAAAATTAGAAATTGTGCATTTAATACATATCGAGAAGCGATCAGATGCCCAGCATTTGTTGCTCTTCTGATGACACGTCACCTTGAGGCGTCGTATTGAGCCAACTTAGCGGTGATTCAATATCGGAGCTGATCCAGCACAGTTAATTAGTGCTGTCATTATCAGATTATCCCAAAGAGCATTTTTTGTATTTGAACTTTTTTTGTTCTTTTATCAAGTCTCCAATGGGAATCGAGGCTTCTCAGGTGCTTTCTTTCCCTTTTTTGTCACATTGTGACCTTCATCAGTCATTTGCACAGCTGAAAACAATTGATGTACCGCAAGTTGCCCTCTTTAATCACAGCTGAACAGCTTTTGCCCATTACAGCTGTTGTCTTCCTCTAATTACCCTGATCTAATAAGTGCATTTGCTTGCTGTGACAGACATATATCCCAAACTATTATGACTGTCATTATCCGGCCGCAGCATTTTTCAGCCAACGCGTTTCCCATTTTCGCTTAATTAGACATTGCTAAATGTTAACAGATAAAGCTTGGGCGAGCAAGTCAGCCTGCGTTCAGATTTACACCCAGGCTGAGCAGATGGCAATAAATTAGATATGAGAGAGAGAGAGAAAGAGAGACAGAGAGGGAACGAGAGAGGCTTAAACAATTCCTGAATCCCCGTTAAATGGTTGCCGAAAAAAGAGCCTGACATGTTCGTTTTTTGTGGCATTTTTGAAGGTGCCAGTCTCCATTATATCCAGCAATTGTTGAGCTGGTATTATGAGCAGTTCCACCTCCTCCCACCCCCTCACACTGTTTGTCTTTCATTTGGTGTTGCGATTATAGATATATGTATACTTAAAAGCGACACTTTTTTATGCATGGCTGCTTTAATATTCCATCTTAAAGTCTGCATTTAAATGAAAAGGTTTTCACATCAGCCACAGTGGACAGACAAATCATATTTTTCACCAAATGATAAAACTCTCCTGAGGTTGGCGAAGTGGAAAAAAACAAAAAACAAAAGAAGAACAACACGAAAAAAGCCTCGCACGCATGTGTTCAATGGATTTGTTCTTGACTGTTCATTTTGAGCTCTCACAAGTTCATGAATGGTAAGCTCCTCAACACTGTTTTTTTCCCTGGAGCTTAAAGGTCCCTTATTATACTGTTTCTTAGCAATTTCACACAGCTGTCAGAGGTCCAACAACACTGTATTCGAAATGTATTGCCCCAAACCCATCAGTGGTCCTCAATTTCAGCTGTCTAAAAGTCACTCAAGTGAGCTCTACTGAGAACAGGCTGTTTCTGTGCCTGCCCCTTTAAATGCTACTGAGATCTGTCTGTCAATGCTATATGGCCCTCTAAGGGAGAGGATGCCACTTACGCTAACGGTAGCATGCACTAATATTTACGGTGGATGTATCTCTATGCCTCGCCCAGATGCTGTCGTTCACCCATACCAGTCTGACCCACAACTGTACCCAGAAGGAGAGGCTCCTGAAGAAATACAGACTCAGTGGCTGTAGCAGGACATTTCGGAATGGCTAGTGTGTCTGAATTATGTTACTACCATGTAGCTAATGCTAGATCTTGTTAATGGTAAAGGTAACTTATAGTTCTTCATATTATATTGAATTTACCCCGTTACAAAGCAGCATAAACACGTCTTCCTAAAATTAAGGCTGGCCTATGCAAATTACTCCTGTCGTTACATCACGACAGGAGCTAAATCTGAGCAGCCCGTAGGATCACTGTTTTACAGGTGGGAGGGCTGCAGAGACTTTGCAGGACTTGTTTGTTTTCCTCATTCTGGAAGTTGGTACACTCATGGAGGACCAGTTTATACATGTAGAGACCAGAGAAAACGTGCTTTTCATAATATGGGACCTTTAAATAGGCCCAACATCCTCACCTCTGCAGTCGACTGAATGCTAATGGCATCTGCTCTTCAGGGTTTGCCATTTACGAGGCTTCTATCGGCCGCACAAGTCCGTCTGTGTCGCTCCGTGCAGATATGGAAAAACTCCAGCTTCTGTTCGCCTCGGTGCCAGTCAATAACGCAGGTGGTGCGGAGTAACAGCCAGCTTGTTGCCATGCTGTGCCGCAATATGAAGTCCCCCCCCCCCCTCCCCTCCTCAACTTGAAAAGTAACTACAGAAGAAGTTAACGCTGAATAAATTTCCTCCAACTTGTGTTCAGTCGTGTTTCTTTTCCTTTTGTTTACATTCCCTCCACCACAGTAATGACTGCGGTCGACGGGGGAATTCTCACCAGATGAACGCCTTTTTTATTTGATTATTTGAGACGGCTCTTAAAAAAGTGCGCAGAGGCCTGGTGATGCTTAATTAAGTGGCTCTGATGCCGTGGAGCCGTCACTTTCGCAACTGGAGGACAGGGGGAGAAGTGAAAACAAATTAAGCCCTTTTGGTATGCACTATTGACAAACAATGTGGCGCTCATGAATATGAAGATCAGCACTGGATGTGGCGTGTGGTAACACGCATGAGCACGGCAGATTTACCATATCCCATGACTCTTTAGATAGGCTACATGGTACAAACATTGTGAGAGTGATATTTCCTGATAATTGGCAGTGTTATTATTCATTTTGTTTGAAGAGACACGACTGTGGAAAGTAAGCTTAAACTCAAACTATGACAGTGACAAGCTACCGGACGGAAAACACAATATACGTCACAGTAGCTGTACAGTATGCACAGTGTGTACGGCCATTTTTATAACCTTTGCTTCTTTTTGCATTTTTTGTTTTCTGTGTGTTAATAGCTGTTATTGTTTGAGCATTATGGATTGATTACACATTGTTTCATACAGATTCACCTGGAGTGTTTAACTTTACGATTTTATTCAAAATACAACCACATTAGTGTCTTTTTCCGAACAAGATTCATCACCATGGTTTTTCTATTACCACAGTAATCTAAATGCAAATTTCAACTGTCCCTTTTTCCACCAGGATGATGCTTCTGGCGCAGCATGTGCACTGGAATTGAGATATGTTTTTTTTTTTTTTCACTCCCTTCAGTTCTACCTCTTCTACCTAATCTCGAATGGAGACTGCTTATCATGTTGACACATTGCAAAAGAAAAGATGTCACTAATTGAACAAAAATAATGCCTCGCAGTTAAATCCTGACGGTGTTTGTCTGCATCTGCAGCGCTTGACAGTCAGCTGTGTTAAAAATGAGAGATTTCGAGGGAGAAAATCTTTGAACCAGTCTACAGGGATGACTTAAGAGGGGGAATATTACACTAAAATAAATCATATCACTGGAAGCAATCAGATGCCGAGTTATGGATTCGCGGTGGTACTCTTAGGTGATCCAGATGTTAATTTCGGATCTAATCAAATTACGGCTTCAAGATCACGTCCTTTTTAAAATAAAACTGTTTAAATGTAATCTTCAGGGGGATGTGCTGCTTTTACCGTCTGGAACTTAAGTGGAAACTTTACAGAGTTTTTTTTTTTTTTTTCTCACTGAAGGTGTCAGCCTCGTAACTTTCATCGCACAGGGGAAAGGGGAAAATGCACACTATACACACCGTCTACACACAGTGTGATGCCACAGCTATGCTGGATACACTGATATGGATTGGTGGCAGTGAAAGGCTTCATCATTCCTGCCTCCCTTCTTGCCCCTGCCATCAATTTCCGCAGCACGGATGTAGTCCTGAGTGACACCTGGCGAGCTGCTTTCTCCTATCTTTGCTCTTCTCCAGCACTGTAAATATATCCATAGTGCAGCAGCCGAACGTGCCTGTCCTCGTGTAAATTTAAAGCCACGTGTTGGTGGTCTGATACCAATAATCTCCCTCTGCACGCCGCCACTTTGGCACTGCCACTCAATTGTACTCCATCATTGTGGTCAGGGACGTCTGCTGTGGCCTTTTTTTTATCATCTCCTGTTCATTAGAGGAGTGAAGGCTGGGGAATATCTAGATCCACATCATTCATTTCTTCACTGTCTCTTGAAGGCGGGGAGCGTTTTTCTGAAGTGAAACTCATCTGTCTCATGAGCCTAAAAGTTAGCCTGCAACAGAGAAATAGTGGGCAAAACCTACTAAGCATTTCATCATAGCCGTTTGTATGGTGTGCAAAAACATTTTTTGGGTTCAAGAGTTGCGCCTCTATGTAAAGGAAGTGTTACAGTGGGTTCAGTTCAGAACAAGCCTGGAAAAAGAGAGCCAAACTCTCCTGTAAAGGCTGAACAGGGTGCTACAACAATTTGCAGATAAACACACGGTTTACAGTGTTTGGCTCAAGACATCCACAATAATATCATACATTTCAGTTTGCTTAGCGCAGATTTAAAATGTTGTGGATGTTTTAAATGAGACACCAAATTTCAGCCAGTTTCTTGTTAACAAGGGGGCTTTCAGACAGGATTTCTCCAAATGAATTCCAGCCAGCTTTCGCAATGCATGGTTTATGAAAAAATGATCAATTTCTGTGCGTTACCTGCCAGTGGGAACCCATATTTGCTCAGCATTGCATGCTCAATCAATTCTGTTTTCTTTCCTAAGAAAGTAATAGAACAGTTTTTTGTTTTGTTTTTTTCCTTTTTTAAATTAAGTCACTGGGAGTTAAAAATGCGAAGGGGTAGCGCTAGAAGTTACACAGAATGAGACAGAAAAATGTGTCACCTGGAGTCTTCTTGTATATTTGGTTATGTTGGGAAATTAAAATAATTTTTAATTTCCTCAAGAGTCTTTAATAGGGCATCTTTCATAGCATCTTGACATTTTCCTTTAAAACAAAGGTGCCAACACTGTGGGTGCCATCAGTTCTGGGAGAAGTACCTGATGAGAGACTGTAAAATGCATAATTAGCTTCAATTGGGAGAGCCTTCATGGACTCATCAGTCTCTGCTGACAAACCAAGCTCTCTCTCTCTCTCTCTCTCTCTCTCTCTCTCTGTGTGTGTGTGTGTTAGTGGAACATAAAGGGTGGATTTAATGTTTCAGTTAACATTTTCACATTTAGTGACAACTTGGAACAGCTTGGGAATAATTCATTTTGAAGGGGAACAAGGATCAAAA
>JBCAUF010000072.1:2929084-2949905 GCA_038406115.1 Haemulon aurolineatum | reverse complement strand
AGAGAGAGAGAGAGAGAGAGAGAACCAGGTCAGCAAAGTGCTTTTTTATTTCATAATAGACCAATGCGTGATGCAAGTGAGTTCATGCAAATTAGATGCATTGAATTCATTGCATCGCGAGCACACTGCATATTACTGAAATGAGGTTGGCACTCTAAAACAAATGAGGTGGCAGTTTAGGTGGAGAACATAACACCTTAAATGTAGTGTTGTTATTGCGACATCAAGGTACACTGCGTGAAATCTCCCCATTCTGGTTGATGTGCGCCGCAACACAATGACGAAACAAATCCATCACTTGAAAACAATAACATTCCTGACATTTCTTATCCCACTTGGCAAGATGCTAAGATGCCGGCACCTTTATTTGAATTTCAACCAATTTAATTTTGACATCAGATAAGAATAAACAAGGCTCATTAGCATCACTCTAATTAGATCTCTGCCATGACTCGGTAATTAGCTCAAAAAAGAGCTTCTCAGATCTCCCAAGTTACATCAAAAGGAAATCTTTCTCAATTAGAATTCAGAGTCCCATGCAATTTTCCCTTTGTTTACCTTTTCTGAGTAACAGTCTTCTTACTATATCGTGGTTGACAGCTGGCATCCATAAGATTTCCATATTTTCCCGCCCACTAACTGGAGGCTCTCTGCCTTATTTTTCCGAGGCCTGACACACTTTTGCCAGACATCAAATCCATCAGCAGACCCCATAGTGCGCAAGGTGAGGGTGAAATGAAGCTCCAGTGCCACCTGGAAATTTTCTCCCTGGAAACAAAGTAAAAACCTAAAAATGAGCGATGATTAGGGGTGTCGATTAAGTCGGATATGGGCCTTCAAATTCAAATAGAGCATTTAGCTACACGACAAACATGACAGAAGTTAAGTTAGATTTTGAAAACAACATCGTAGCATCAAGCCGTAGTCTGTGGTGGAAAAGCCTGGATTTCTGCATTTAATTAGCGTAATAAAACATGCCACGAAATTCCAAGCAGGTCGCATCTTACCACAGAGGTGTTGCTCTCCATGCTACTCAGCTGTTGTGAAGGGTGCACACTGCAGTTACTCGAGCCACCAGATGACAGCTTCTCGCTATGGCTTCCCTTCTTTGAAATACCATAGACTTTTTTTTTTCTTCCCCTCAGACGATGAACGCAATCAAATCTCCAGTTGTGATTGGACGGCTGAGTTCTCCTCCTTTTGTGCACTCTTTTCGCTCGCCGACAGTGCTCCGGCCCGCGGCTAGCTGCACCCCGTGGCTGTAAGAGCCCGACCAGTGTGAGATAATGATGGGAAAATACATGACGGCAACAGTGGGGCTTGTTGCTTGGGAAAAAAATGGGCAAACATTTGGACACAAATATAGTGCTACTCAGAGAAATGAGAAATGATGTTGTAAGTTTACAGACAGGAGAAGAGCTTATCCTGGAGCCACAAAATAGCTGAGAAAAATACTTCAGAACTATTATCATTATAACTCTTGTGAATATAACACCGTCTCTAAAGCAGTCTAGAACAAAGAGTGATTACCATCTTTACCTGTGCAACAAGGCCAAAATAAATTTCCTACATCGTTTGATCTTCTTGAGCCACATTTATTTACTTCGAACTGTGAGCAGCTGCTGTTTTATATCTCAAGCCTACATTGATTTTCATGTGAAGCCGAGGGGAATAAAGGATCTTTGAGTGACCAACTCTATTAATGGAGAATTACTCTGTCACTCAAGTCTTTTGCCTTGCCATAGACATGTCATGGTTTTCAGATGCAGCTCCCAGGGCATACACACTAAACCTGTCACAAAAATGATTTGTTGAGAGAGGCCTTTTAAATATGAAGTGCCCAGCAATATTTAAGGCGGGTGGAGCACATCATTCAATGACATATTGCGCAAAGTGGAAGGTTACAAGACTTGACATTTGTCAGAAGGCTACTCTATTATTGCTCTCCTTTTGCGAGAGCCAGTGGGAGGGCCGATTGTTCAAATGAATGGTCAGCGCAAGGGTGCATGCACTTTAGACCCCCTGAACTGTTTCATGCAGAACTTTCAGTTTGGTATGCCACTTCCTTGGTTTGACCCAAACCACCGCTGTTAAAATAATGTGTCCATTTGTGGAACCAGACAAAACAAGCCCAAAGGCTCGTCTCTTCTCACAGGGTTCAAAACAGCTTGTCACATTATCAAAAGATATAGAAGTGGTTAACAATACAGATATGAGAACAGTGGATTTAAGCATATGGTGAAAGAAACCAATTAACCAAACAGCCGGTTCAGTGAATAAATGGAGAATGGGTGGATGGCTTAACAAGAAAAGTTATTCCTCTCAGCTGTTGGTAACATGCTGCGAGCTGGAACGGGAGCATTTTAGTTCACTTATCCACTTATCACATGACTTGGGACCTACAGCAGATAAAATAAATGGGCCCTAGCCCTACAGAGTACAACCTACAGTAATGAAAATGCCAGCAAGACCACATTTATGGCATAAGCATACAATCTATATCCATGATGAAGAGCGGTGTGGTTCTCGTGCCCTGTCCATTTCCATTGTGGCAAATCTAATCTGATTTTATGACAAGGACGACTGTGTTATTAATATCTCCTATTACTCCCTCTCTCCACCACTTCAATTAATTTTTCAAGGGTTTGGGTTGGGATATCTCTCTTGTGCAGGACAGCAGGAAACACCGGTTACAGACGGAGCTTCTCCCCAAACACAGAGTGCCGAGAGTTTGTCAGCCCAGGTGTGTGACAGCACTGATTGTCCTGTGTGGGGCTCAAATAAAGATTACTTGAGCCTTGACCAGAACAAATTGACTCCTAGAAGAGAACAAAGTAAGTGAGTTGAAAAGAGATCATCTGCCATGGCAAGAGATTTAAACATGAAGGGAGGGGGAAAAAAAGAAACTAACAAACAAAAAAAGTTCCCCGTCAAACCTCATCTGACATTTAAACTTAGGGTGTTTATCAAAAAACATGTACAGTTAATATCTGAGGCTGTTGTCTGATGGGACCAAATTGGCGCTCTTGGCCATCATATTAAATGCCATGTTTGGGGTAAATCAATAAGTCTAGAGAAATCTGAATCTAAATAGGCCCACAACATAGAGAAATCTCAGATGGCATGAAATAGTGAATACCAAGACCTGGATCAAGAAGAAATATATTTGTCAGGCGCAGATTTGTCATTAGGCAGTGCATTTGATCTATATTCTACTGGAGTTCGGGCTAGATGCAACCAATAATGATGTCATTTATGCTTCATGCCCAGGTCTGAAAGCCTATACTTGTTCAGACAATGAAGCAAATAAACCAGAACCAAAACCTGAACCAAATGAATGCAGAAAAGCTGATCACAGCAAGTCATAGTCATGGTACGAGAATGTGTAATTACATTTGATTTCACAGCAGTCTGTTAATGAGTGAATGCTAAAAGTACCATACCCCCAAAAGCTATCGGGTATTCATTTATAAGCCTACACTGTTTTTTTCCATATCCAATTAGGGTACCCCCTTCTGTGTTGGGAGTGCTGAATTAAGAAAGATGCAATGTATATCAGAGATGAATAGAGAAATAATTGCATGCCAAACTGGTGTAAAATACCAGCACCTCCAGCTCTCACTCGGAGAAAACCTCATGAAATGACACACAAAATTACATTACGTAACATGGCATTGCATTATATATAGATTTCAGGCTATGTGGCTTAAAAACACATGTAATAAGTGGATAACATGACCGATTAGATTTATCTAATGCCACACTTTTATGTAAATCCGACTACACTTTAATAATTGAAGCGAAAGAGCTTTCTAAGAAACAAACCACCAAAACCTTCCATAAAACATTCATGTGATTGTCAAAGAGTTTTGCTTGTTTGGTAAGTGAGACAAAGACCAACATTAGAGGATCTCCTGAGGATTTCCTGCACCGAAAGTACGGGCGTTCGCAATTCATTCAACCCTGCTGGGCGACGTTGTTTGGTTCGTCATTCAAGCAGATACTGTAATCTACATTTTTGCACGTCGTCATCCTGTACTTCACTGGTGATTATCTGCATCATTTCTTCTCGTCGTTAGCATTTTATTATCAGTAACGTTAATTCTTGAATGCATGCAGATGCATAGTATATAATGTAGATCACATGTCATGTTCACACAATGAATAACATCTGTCTCATTATAATGTTTTTATTATCTCTTCCACCAGCTTAATGTGTGCAAAAAAAAAGAAAAAAAGTCAAGCACAGACCCGAATCCTAACACATACCACGCAGAGTATGATATGAAGTCATTTGCAACTGCCACTGACAAGATGCCAATGTCCAAAGCTACTTGCACGATAATGTATTAGTAGCCAGCGGGGAGCACGGGGGTGTTAGTTGTGGCTTATGACTTGCTCTCAATCTAAGGCAACCCCGCTGTCAGAGAACACAGCAATGTTGGCAAGAGCATGTGGTCTAATACACAAAACTGTCAAAATGCTAACAGGCCTGGCACACTATTCTGCCTGGGAGGCAGAGTCATTCATATTCTCCAGTTTAAACATGGATATGTGAGTTTTCCCCAACCGAATCATAGTGTCCTTACTCGAGCTTAAAACTATGACTAAGAATATTAAAAAAGTCAGCTCAGTCATCTTGAGAGGGAGACATGTGGGAAATAATTACTTTAGTGTACAGTGGCAGCATACTGTTTGGCAAAAACAAGTGCATAATGTGCTTTCCGAGCCAAATTAGAGCAAAATTGCGATGATAATGGTTTACTGCCATCAAGTGTTGTAATATGCTCTTGACGTTTTAAAAGGGGCCATCACCGTGGAGCTATTTCGATAATCACTCATTTCCAACCTCACTGTTTTCAATCATGTTTGTATATTGTATAGTGATTATTTTCAGTAGGGCAAAGGCACATTTCAATCCAAACTTCACAAGCTTTATTATGCATATGCACACACACTAGTTGAAAGCTGAGCCTCAGCTGGAGTAAGGGGCGATGTATGAATGGACTGGGCTCGTCTGTCCTGCTCCACTTTGGTAAGATGCTCCTCCAAAGTGCCAAAGTGCCTACGCTTCTCCACTACTGTACAACACAGTGTGCAGGCAAAATCAATAATGCATTATTTATTTTCTTTGTCTCTAATTCAACTGGGATGAAAAGTCAATAAATAGCTACTGATTGCAGTAAGTGGAGCTTCCATTTGCCTTGATTTGCCCTTTATTTAATAAAAGGTATTTCAAACACACACAAAAAAATAAATTTAGACACATTTTATTTGCCCTGTTTTTACTGGCAACTGAGAATTTTATCCTACCAGTACAGACATTTTAAATTATGGGCTCATCACCTTGACTTCTTTACTTGTCGAGTGATTTTGGATTGGAAAATTCACAGTGATTGTATTTGTAGAACTTGTAGTTTTTCGTGTTATAGGTTTTAAAGCACCCGCTAATGTAAATTTGACTGTGCCTACGGGTTTGCGACATTTGCTTTTGTTTGAGAAAATGAGTAAGATACGGAGGGGGAAGCCAAACGGCACGCCATCGATGTAGCTGAGTACTTCTGCCTGCAAGTGGATCAGCTGTGTGCTGCCTTTCATGTCATTAGCCCGACAACTTTCATCGAGGGCTTTCTTCAGTCATACCATTAAGTGAACTGGTTTTAATTGAATTACCTTTGAGTACAAGTCCTGCATTGGCACTGGTTTCTCTGGAGAAAATGCAACGATGAATTATAAATCTCCCTGTAGAAGACGAGGTCCGGTGGTGATATTACATTTCAGTTTAAGTCTATGGGATAATGAGCTTAGGTTTAAGAGCAACGAGCCACACGGTACTAGAGTGACAGTGCTGGAGGAAGTGGAGGAACTCTGGGGATACAACTTCTTAAATCCTCATCTCTTTTATGTCAGAACTTTACTCACACTTGAAGTGGATACAAGCATGGAAGCAGAAAGACATTTAAACGGAACATTAGCAATTTATCACACTTCACTTCATTTAAAGTAACTGAAGTTTTAAATAAGGAATGGCAGCGGCACTGTGCAGCGTCTCCAAGGTACATCATTTAAATACTTATTTTTGAACTCAACTTAAATATATTGTGTTTCATGTCTTGGCAAACTTTTAGCGGACAAAAAAGAAACGGATAGTTTTGCAAAACTAATTTTGGCATTTGTCAGCATTGGTTGGCAGTAAATATCAGAGAAAACTAGTGAGTCTCTCCAACCCAAGATATTTAACCTGCAGAGAGCAATGTTATTTCATTAAAATAACAATCATATAGCCTAATTTTGGCTAAAATAACAACAACAGCATTTAACAGGAGGGTTCCTTTTAACAATGTGCCTGTGAACGTCCTCTCCTTTGTATGTTTGCTTCACCCTCTGCCTACTGTGTGCTTCACAGCGTTTTCATAAACTTGCAGTCATTAAATTTCACAAATGCCCACATGCTCCTGATGTTATTTTACCATTTTATTGTCATTCATGAGGCTCTTGGAGATTTTGTGCCTTCATGCCACTGACCTGATGTGGATTTTTGTTTGGGCTTGAACATTGTTACCATACGAAGCTGTCAACAAATGCATTTCTTCATACTTGTAGTACTTTTTACTTAAACGTTTGGTTTAAAGAGACAGATAACTGATATTTGGAACTGCACATTTGCATTAAAGAGTGAATATCCTTGTGTCAAAATGTAGAACAAAACAAACTCCAACACAAACCTTTGAGTTTTATGAAGTAAATAGCTTGTATGGAGGAGCCGCTCCAGTTTTCGAATGTATTCCTCTTTGCACGCCTGTGGCACAGCAGCTATTACTTGTGGCATGTAACCAATCAGATAGTGTTGAGGGCAGGACATTAGTGTAGTGAGTACAGATGGAGAGAGACGGCTGCAGGAGAGCCAAAAAAAGTGCATTAAATGAATGTATTATGTCATCAATTGGATATAAATCAAAAATTATTCCAATAATTATTTAAAAAAAATACCCTGCTAATGATCAGCTGGGCAGGTGAACATGGGGCAGCAGGTCAGAAAAAGCTTAAATGTGTTGCTCTGGGTCGGCGAAGGATGTATTTTTTCTCTTTTTTTATTGCAAAAAGCATCGGTCCTGCTGTCACAGGAAGGACCACAGATTTATATCCAGGGGTGCTGATCTATAGCCTGTACTTTAAGATCCCATTTAAAACTTTTCATGGAAGTTCAGGCATTTTAACATTCCCAAAACATAACAGGGCAGAGGATAGGGGTTATATTTATGATTTCACATATTTTATATACCGTTTGAAAGACTCTTTTTTTTGTCTTAACAGTGCAAGAGTGATTTCTTTCCAGTCACCAAACTACTGCCCACCATCTAGCTTTGCTGCTCTGGTGAAATGCTGCACTGAAAATCTTTTTAGACAATATTTATTGCAGAAATTGGTTTCCTTCTCCCTCTGCCCTGGGTAAAAAAAACCCCTCCTCTGTCCTCAAACTGACAATGTAATCTGCTACTAAATCAGCAGATGATGAGAGATACTATTATGAGTATTAAACTTTTTGAGGACATCTGTCTCTTTCTATAAACAGATGTTTCCTCTAATCCCTCTCTGTTTTCCTTTTTTGGTAAATTCTTTTTCGTCCCTCCTCCTTTTAGTCCAGGCTAAATCCAGTGCTCCTTATGTGTGCCACCGCTTCAACAGCGCATATCATATGGTGTTGGTGGACTGATCATCCCAAGCTTTCATGAACTGGTTACTGAATAATGGCGTCTTTTTTATTTCTTTTCTTTTTTTATTCAATTAAGCGTTGACAGAGGATAAAAAAAGACATGTCGCCACTTCCAGACACTGTAATTTCTTACATATGACAATAAACCTGCACACATCCACATCCAAGGCAGCAGCAGAGTATTTAAGCAGTCGCAGGCAACTATTGCTCCCGCTGACATAGTGTCCCTCGGGGGGAAGAACGAGAGATAAAAACACAGCATTTCATCTTTCAACCTTATCCAGCAACTAATGGTATTCTAATTCTGTTTAACACCAGAAGAGAAACAGCATCAACAAGAACCGTGGGAGCTCAGAGGAACATACCTATGTTAATGAAGCAACTTCAGAGTTTTTTCAATAGAGACCACTAATGAGACATGGATTGGCAGAGGGGATTGTTATGCGTTTGAAATGCTAATTAAATTTAGAAGTGAAATTACAGTTCGGTCACATGGCAATACCAAGATAGTACAGTGAAGACTGCTCTAATATAAAATCGAGTCACAAGAGGTAGGCAGACTTTAAAAAATAACAACAAAATCAGCACCATGTTTTTTTTCTGCTACTACAGTTAGGGGATTTGTGAATGATTCAAAAGGCAGGGACAAAGTTCATATCAGCGGCAGATAAGCTCCTTTGAAAGAGAGCCGATCTTCAGTTTAAATTGGATGGTAGCTGGGTCACTAAAAAAGTGATTCATATTCATACTGCAATGAGATAAACACTAAAGAGATCACAGCAGCCCAATCTATGCCTCTAAAAGTGGATCCACTGTGGTGTCGGTGGTGGAACAGATGCATAGCTGGCATGCGCTCATTTATGGATAGCTGATGTGGGCATGTGTCATCCTGAGACAGGTAGTTTTAGTGTGTGTGTGCGTGCGTCTGCGCGACATTATCATATAGCAGAAGTTATGCAGCAAATTGCTTGTCAAAAATGTAAATAGGTGTGAGTATGATGAGCCCAATTAATAGTTTTAACAGAGAACCGCACAGATTGTTGATTTCAAATTTGAGGGTTTTTTTGTTTTGGTTTTTTTATTACTATTGAGATATGCTGAATTGACAGTATAACTGTAATATATTTAAACACACAGGACGAGAAAGCAGAAGGACTCTGGGGGCAGAAGCCAGGTCAGTAACATGCAGAAATGGGACATGAATGCGTGCAGATCGAGCGGAAGAGGAAGAACGAGAAGCTCACGCCTGGGACCCGCGGGTGTCACCCAGATTTTTTTGCCGCCTGTCCGGCAACAGACGCTCTGGGCGTTTCGGGAGACAGCTTACGTCACGACGGACATCCCCCCGAGCTGTTCTCGATCTCGCTCCCCATTGGACAGTGACCACGGATTCATTTGCATGAAGCTGAACCTCAGTCAACTGCTCAAACGGCCGTGCCGCGTCCCATAGAAAATGAACAGGGAGATCTGTCACAGCGGACGCCAGTGGATCCCAGGCGTCTGTGTATCATTTGTCCAGTGGCAATCGGGGCCAATGGAAGCACAACTACGTAAGTGTTGGTCCAAGGGCCTGAGCAAAACCCCAACAATACGCTTTATCAAAAAGGAAGATCTTAAAGCTCCCATATTATGAAAAACCCCCTTTCTCTGGTCTCTACATACATAAACTGGTCCTACCTGAGCCTACCAACTCCCACAATGAGGAAAGCAAACGAGTCCTGCATCGTCTCTGCAGCCCACCCACTGGTAAAACAATGAGATACAAACGGCCATAGAGATACATCCACCGTAAACATTAGCACATGATAGCGCTTGTGTGAGTAGCATCCTCTCCCTGAGAGGGGCGTGTACCGTTAACAGACGGAGATCATTAGTATTTAAAGGCGCAGGCACAGAAACAGCCTGTTCTCAGTAGAGCTCACTTGAGCGACTTCTGGACAGCTGAAATTCAGGACCACGGATGGGTTTGGGGAAATACATTTCAAATACAGTGTTGTTGGATCTCTGACAGCTGTGTAAAATTGCTGAAAAACAGTAAAATATGGGACCTCTAAGTCTACTTCTGAAGATAGTTGAAGATGATTCCACAGCAGACGAGCTTGTTAACTGAAAGCTCTGGCTACCGTTCTCATTTAGGAGACTTCAGGAATTACAAGTGACCCAGCATTTTGGGAGCTTGAAATGAAGAAGCAGAGATGGCAGGCTTTCAAGCAGCTGCCCTTTTTTAATGGCAGTATTATAAACACAGCTCCCATGTTTGCTTCTTGTTTGACTTCTTTGTCAGAGGAAAGTTGGGGAACTTTTCTTGATTGTTTCAAATTACAATCACTCTTAAAAAAGCGTTTCAAATCACAGTATGACACTGCTCTTTGAAAGGTTACAAAATGCGATGAGCTCCAAAGCAATTTATGCGCTTTTGTGTTTGGCATTTGTGCTGAAAATAAAAAGGATCTTGGAAATGTATTGTAGTTAAGATAAGGACATGGTCAGCCAATTGTGTTTGCCATGGTTTTAAATGCTACTTTAGATAAGGGGAGATAAGATGAGCTATTGATTCTTGTGTAGGGAAAAAAATGGTTTGGAATTGAGAACACCCAAAGTAATAAAGGTTATTAATAAATTAGAAGAAAGATCGAACATTTTATCACTCTAATAAAATCTCTCCATGATGTTTACACAGAGAAGAAATGTGTTGGAGTCTGTTTTGCTCATTCTGTGGAGAAGCCATGAGCTACAGACGATTTCGCATGAGGAGTTTAAAAGCAAGCCGGTTGGTAGGGCAACCAGAGGAGCACAGGAGCCGCTCAGCGCGTTGCTGTTTGCTGACAAGCCTTTCAAAAACCAGCACATCCAGTGGGGGCTTACGGGATTCAGAGGTCAAGCCATCTCAGGCGATGTCATAACGGCTCCTGCACTAAGAAGCACTCTGTGAATTAGTCTAATAAATCGTCTGCAGGGACTTCCTCCATCAGCGCGAGGGAGAGAGAGTGAGGCAGAAGCAGCGTGTGAGCGCAAAACAATGATTAAAGCAGAGCGAGAGGGAGCAACAGAGATGTTTTTCTTCCTAATGCATCCTCTCTTAAAGCAAACAGTGGGGGGAAATGGGGAGAGATTTAATAGATGACAATAGCATCCCGATAAGGAATGACAGCCTCGCCTGCTTATAAATATTAGACCCCCCGAGTGCACTGCTGTCAACCAGATCATCGTTTACCCTGCTTGAAGAGTGCGCATCGATTCGGCTTGCCATCGACAATGTGTTCGAACAACATGGTAAAGCTTCCCACCTTGTCAATGGGAATCTGATGGGATGTTGAGATGACTGATGCGGCCGTCTTGTCAAATTAGCATGACACTGGGTTCATCTGCTGTGCGCAAGCATTGGAGCAGAGGAGTTGCGAGGTAGAAGTTGATCGAGCAACATGGCTCTTAAAGGTTCTTCATGATCACGAATGGAGACGAGTTGGTTTAGTCTGAAGGACTAGTTTGCGTGTTGTTTTCTTGCCACAAGTTAAACGAGAGGTCAGTTGGCTTAGGTTAGCAGCCTGGACAGACTGGAAATCACTTCTGCAGGCTAAGAAAATAACTCTGCTCACATCCCCAATTAAATCCAGAAATCGTCTTTTCTACACTTTGATTTTAATGTTCAATTTAGCAAAATTAGAAGGAAAAAAAAAAAGCTGTGGAGGTGCTGGTAGGTGGGATTTTTAATTTTCTCATCTGACATTTATGGAAGTAGGTGGATTCACTTTCTTGCCAAAAGTAAAGTTACTTAATCCTTTTAGACTGCATGTTTGCTTGCATCTCAGTCTGTTAAGACAGTGGGAAATGAAAAAGGAAAGTATTCAGTTTGATGGCTGAAAGGAGATCAATAAGGCTCGTGTGATCAAGATGAGATGTTAACAGTAATGCATTGGCTGTCAAATTGACAGTGAAGACATTAACCACACTGTACGAGCACTGCGTGTTGACAAAAAACTAAAAAAAACAAACAAACTTGTGAAGCTCTAACTAACCTCTATTCTCTGTGAACTCCAGAGAGCATCAGCGTTTAAACTTTTCAGTTGACTTGCAGATTTAAATAACAGGGAAATCACATCCACCCCAATTGGGGATAAACACAGTTAAGTCCTCTAGAAGTACTGCTCGTCCTCTCAGGAGACAGACTCTGTGCAGCAGTGGATGCACCCGAGCCTGTGACACCGCACATCTCTTTTCAGTTGTCGTAACAAGAAGAAGCAGCTACCTGCCATTTTAATTGCATTTCTCACTTTTGACTAATCACAGAAGACACGGCGGCCCTCTGGGCAGCCAGCCAGCTGGAGCAGAAGGACACTGTGTGTCACATTTATTCCCTGGCAACAAAAACCACGGCAACAACAGAGAAAAAGGCCCCTCCCAAACTAAATGTGTTAATTTTATCTCTCGAGTTTATTGTGGTTTGATTTTCAGATGTGCCCTGTGGTACAAGAAGTCTGAGAGGCACAAGGGAATGCTATTTTGGGGATTTTCAGAATAATTCAGGATAACACATCTGTGCACTCATTTTCATTATTGTTTAGCTTACTGTAATAATTCATGAAAGACAACCCAAAAGTAAGGCAATAACTGAATAAATTAAGAAACAAGATATCAACATGTGACCTTCTACTTGTTCATATATCTGAGAAATTACCCTAGATTTGTCGGACAGCCTCTGACACAAGCTTTACAAAAGCCTGGACATCATACTGCATGCTTTGCAGGGCTGACAGACTGAATTGCATCACATTGTTCAATGCTGTGTCCTCCCCTTAAATCTCCCATTCTCGTAGAAGTAGGATTGGCCTGTACTGTATGTTGGCTGCGAAATGAAGCGGTCGCTAATTTGCCTCAAGTTTCAATTCGAGTATGAGTGAAACATTCATTGACTTCAAAATGAACAAATGTAGTTTGGTTTGTTTACGTCTTTGTTTTTTCTTTCTTTTTTTATTGATTTTATCTTGATGATGAGGCACCCTATTTCAGTTGAAGACTTCATTGTAACAGATTTTTATTCTATTTTTTTCTCTTGGATCTTCTTTGAGAGACGATAACAGCCATGGAAAAAAGATTTTATTAGCATTACTGTGGTCAGTTGTCAATAATCAACAAAATGATTCAATTTTGTAAAGCCATTATCTTCCACAGTCAATTAGCCTGAGGAGATTTTTTTTTCTACAAAAGGCAATTTAGGTCCCCTAGCCATGACATGAAAAAGAAAAAAATAAATAAATAAAAAAGAAACGGCCATCAGAATCAATGATTTCTGACATCTGTGTCCATCGAGTGCTCCGTAGCCGCTATATGTATTAATGGAGTTTGTTTGCCTCACAGCACTTTTCATTTTCCAGCTGTGATTGTCACACACTGGTGTTGCTGTCTGTTTGCGATGTGCTGATAGGACAGATCTGAGATAGATACCCCCCCCACCCTCCCTCCGGCTGCACGCCTCAGAGACCCCCGATACACACAGCAGCTAGAAAGGGCTCACCCCTGCCACCTCATAAATGCTGGCCTTGCAGAGGCATCATGGGTGGAGTAATCTCTCTGCTGAAAACATGCTCAGATATGCCAGACCGCCTCATTCAAGCGATAGCACACACTGTATAGTGTTTGCAAGTGAACGCAGCTCTTTAGGGTGTAATTACATTCTGTTCTGTTCCGGGCTATCTATAGAGCAATTATGTTTCCAAACAAAACACTGTTATTGCATTATTGTGTGCAGATTGCTGTCCTCAGAGATGATACAGCATCTTACGGCGAAATTAATTGGATGGACAGATCATGGCGGGGAGATGTGTCTAATGTGTGTAAAACACTAGGTGTTTTTTTGTGTGTTGTTTTGATAATTAATCTTCAAGGAATTTTTTTTTTCTGGCCGGCTATTTATAGCCTACTCATTACTCTGGCAGCCCAAGGTCACGCTAACGAACCGCTAAGTGACTCACCGTTAGCCAGCGCCTCCGCTGAACAGTCAACTTATCATGAGTTTCAATTTCCTAATTATGGTTACCATTAGTATTCCACAACTGAGCCTTAATCTGGTGGGCGGCGTATTTTTTTTTTCTTCTTCTTCTTTATTCACCGTGCAGCCTCCTCTGGCCTCAAGTGATGTGACACATTTTGAGAGTCGGCCCCACTGTTCCTGTTCAAATAAATGCATCCTTAATTGCAACGCGGTAACGTTTTGAGGAACGTCCACAATGAAAACGTTTTGTCACGTCACAACTCATTGAAGTTGCCGAAGTTTGGAGACAGCCAAAACATTACCCGAAACACATTCTGATTATGAAACAAAGGAACTGCTTACTCCAGCGATTTTACTCTATGAAACGAGAGTGTAGGTGGGTCCCGAATTCGCTTTGATCTCGGTGAGTACCTCCGTGTGCAGACTGGCAGCGCTTTCATAATTAAAACCCCAGATTCAAGCTCACCTACATTTCACAAGAGTAAGAACATGAGTAAGTAGCAAGTGCTCGAAAAAATATAGCTTCCTCCTTGATGTAACTGCTGAAACTTGTGAGTACAAGAACCAGCTCCTGGTATTAATGTCTTGTGCTGTATTTCTCATTTATATACAATATTTTCTCTCTTTTTTTTTTTTTTTTTGCAGTGTGTGCAGTTTTTAATCTCTTTGAATTTGCTTTGTTTCTAAGTTGTGCTTTATAAACAAACTTTGTTGGCCTAATGAGTGTTCATCTGGCTGCACATATCTGGATCGTACACATTTGCATTCCCGGGCAGGCGTTAAGCCGACGTCCTTGTCCAGAGTGTCTAATATGAATGACTAAAAACCGGCTCACTTTCTTACTTAAGGATACTTGATCATGACTCACTGACGTAGACGGACACTTTGACATGAAAAATGTTTACTGCCAGACGCAAAGTGCTGTCTAGAAATACTTTCAAAACAGCTCCGACCAGCCTGCAGTCTCTAAGGGAAATCATTCACCATTAATAACTTTAAACGCTGCAGTTTTCCATAGATTTCTATATGATCGGACTACTGCCTTACTGAAAATGCAGCTATTAGGGATCCTGCTGTTCAGAGACTGGAAAAGGCAGCAGGGCATGTTGCCACATGGCTGAGATGCCACACCGCTCACAACTCAAAGTCCAGAGGGCACGGTACTATGTGCCACTTGCCTGTTCTGAGGTCAGCTCCCTGTTTACACGCAGACAAGGTCGTTCTAATCTGATGCGAGTGCAGTTTTTTATTTTTTTTCTGTTAAATTTTGAAGAAAACACCCACTGCATAGTGACTGTGCACCAGACTTATTGATATAGATGTGCAAGGTTATACTTTGACAGATAAATAATCATGCGCATGTGATAGATTAGCAGCACGCCGACAGAAAACGAACCACATTTTTGGCGTCCCTATAGACACGCCAAGCGTACGTCCCAAACAAGCAGATGTAATTGCTTTTTCCTCTCTCCTGGCACGAAGGAGGATTGTGCTCTCATGGAAATCATCCAGTCCTCCATTAGTATCTTCCAGGTGGAGGGATAGGATGTTCTTTCTCAAACTTGAGAAAATGAAGTTTACACTTAGATGTCAGAGGGCATGCCTCAATGTGGCACTGCAGTAAGAGAAATTGGGGTAATTGGAGATGCAGAATCTCTTGGGATTGTGAAATTGTATGGATAAAAGAAAACCAACCTTAATAAGTAGTTATTGCAAGCCCAGTCATTATTTGTATGTAAATATGCGTGTTTGAACGGTTGTGTAATTATTTCACAAAAAGCCAGTTATAAGGTGGAACTGTAACAAAGAGTTAGCATAATACGCCTTAAGTACATGTGCAAAAATGACACAGTACAAAGCAGTTTTAGTCACTCACAGGATGTCTGCACACATGTGTTTTGTCTGTCTCTCATGCATTACCCAAGTGGCTGCTACAATTGACTTATGCTTGTAACTGTATCATGTGTTGGACAGTCAGCCGCTAACTAACAGTCCTGCTGTTGAGAGCATCCAGTATGGGCACCTATGGAGGAGAACAGTCACCGCTGTTGATGTGCTGATGTGGCCACGCAGACAGCGGCGTTAACAGTGTGTCACCGAGGTGTCGAGAGTAGGTGCTTTGAATTATAAGGCAGAGGCAGCTGGTTGTGTCTGGGCATTTTTTTCCTCTTTTATTTGTTGTCATTTTAGCGGATTTATGCAAAAAAAAAAGAAGTGAATTGTCGTGCCACGTTACAAAAGTCTTCTTCCTGGGACCTTTTCTTCCCACACTAGGAGAATACAGTATGTGCAACCCCACTGTGAAATGTTGCCGGACTAAACTAATGATATGACTCAGAATTCCTGTCTCGGGAGCAGCGGGGGCCAAAGGATGGATCGGCCCGGTCTCTTTTGATTCAGGGCAACTACCGGGTTCTTTTTAATTAAATGGGTGAGCCTGAAATTCCCTACATTATTGTGTAGTGGGCTGTGAGCCCTGTCAGCACGCGCATATCAGCGCTGTGGCTGAATTGATCCGGCGTAACCCGAGCCAGTGCAGACACTGACGGAGGACTGCTTGCTGGTTCGGTGCTGCTGACATGCTGCTTTCATGCCAGCAGCGCAACAGCAACAAGATGTCAGGAGAGAGACCAAATCTCCATCAATGAACGGAGTACATTTTTTTGTATGAATTGGATTTTTTTTAAACAGTTTATGCAAGTGTCGTGATTAAAACCAAGAAAAAAAAAAGCTACATAGATTTGTTGTAATTAACAGGACACACTGTGTGGAAATTGTATTAAATCGGGATGTGAGTCTTACAGGGTGGTCACAGAGAACGCTTCTGCAAGCTATGTAAAAAAAGGATAATGGTACTTTTGAAATTACAATAGCTTATACAACAATTTTATGAGTGGCCTAGCATGAAATTAGATCCTACTCAAGCCCTAAAACTGCATTATTGAATTTCATCTGTGCGATGGTGTATCTCGCAAGGCCCCCCGATGCCAGTGCAGGGCCAGATGTGATAGGAATGTAACCGATATGGAATGAGACGGCAGACAGAGATTAACAAATTCAATCTAGATAATCGAATAACATAAAATAAAGCCAGCGCGGTTCAGATGCATGCGTCAGTGTAGATTTTTGAGCAACGGAGCCCCCTTCCCACCTTTCCAGTGTTTCAATGTTGTTCTCACCTTAGCCAATATCGCTCTCGTGCTCATATTCTGTTTCATTGCATCAGTATGCCGGGTCATGCACCTCTCGCCCAGCCCACCATCTGCCATAGCGTCGCAGCTTCAAACTGGATGAGCAGCGCGGTCGTATTTGTCCTCACAACTGGTCACTTTACTGTTGTGAGGTGGGAGGGGTAAGTGGTGAGGGCTCGCGGGGGGGGGCGGGGTTGGGGGTGGTAATGGCAGCAGATTGATGCACGATGAGTGTCCATATTATGCTAATGAACTGCAACAGCCTCTTTCATATGTTCCGCGGAATGAATTGTGGTTAGCGCTAATGGCTAAATTCTGCATAGGGTAATGGGAAAATCCAATGTAGTTGCCCTGCTGCAGCAAACTAACACAATGGATGAAGCTGTAAGTTCATAAGAAGTGGCATTTTATTCATAACGCTGATGCAAGACTTTATTTCAGCATCTTGAGGATGGCTTGCCCCGTGAGAATACATTTAATGGTTTAATGCACAAATTGCCATTTTATCATATATAATCAATTGACAGCAATAAATAATGTGCTACCACTGACCTCATATCAGTTCAGCGAGGCTTGCAATTTGTTAATTCTGATTCCAGCTCTGCTTAACAATTCAAGGTGTTATTGAATGCTGGCTATGCTTCTTGTCATTCAGTTTATACCATCAGAAACATCAGTCATTTGTGACACAACATTTTATGATTATTTATTTTGAAAGGATAAAACAAAACATTTTTCCATTCAGAACTCAGACACTGGCTGTTGCAGTCATTGCTTGCCTACCTCTAATGCTTTAACTTCTCACCTAGCCGCAATGACGTAGAGTTATACACCAATATGTGGTCAATGCACCATGACATCACTGCTCAGTGTGGCCACATATACAAGGAAGCTCCCAACCACATGCAAACAGAAGTAAAACAGACTTGAAACTTGAAATGTTAAATTAGACTGAGTGTAATTAACATGTTTTGAAAGATGCATTGCTTACAGGTTGTCCTGGCACATTTACAAAACAAATAAAGTGAATAAAGTCTGATGTTTCTGATGCATGTCCACCAAAATGTAAAAAACGCGGCTGCTGAGGTCGTAATTCTTTTGTTTAATTCCACCGATTCCACAAACATTACAACTCAAAATACAGTCACGATCAAAAGCACCACAGGAAACAATTCACGTAAACCATAAATAATATCAAGCAGCCTTTACACAGGTGATGTGTTTATTAGTCTTTGTCTCCAATTGTTTTGTTTTAAATACAGAACAGCCATCATTTGATATTCAATATTTATTTGAACATTTACAGGAAACTGTAACTACCACCTTTATATCATAGAACACAATCCAAATAATTCGTGTTACGGTGCAAGTAAACCATGATTCCATGCCAAGTGAAAAGAATGCTGCCTCTAAAGAAAATTTTCATTTCACCTTTGGTTGAAAGGTTTCGTTCAACTAGAACAAGTGTCAACACTATTTACAGACTCTACCTGAGGTTTTATTCTCTCCTTTGTCCTTCTCTGGTGAAGGCGTTCTTTCAGCGCTTCCACATGCAACCCTCAGAACAAGGACAGCCAAACAACTCCATACCAAAGAATGCAAACTATTTCGCTACGCTCTGTCCCGGCGTGAACCTCTGTGCTGTCTGGAACAAAACAAGTGAATATTTGTCTCTTGTCTCAAGTCTCATGAGTGCGAGTCGAGAACAGACGGGTTTAGCCCATTTCTGTTGTCGGAACACGTGCCTGTAGCATGCACATGTATTCTCATATGCCTGCAAGAGCATGAAATACAACTGATACAAGGAACCAGTCGTGAAAATGTTGCTCTAGAGCACAGTAGTGGCAGATAATTACACAGGGTACCTTCAACCTGTAGAACAATCACAAGAAGTAGGTGGAAGCTGCTATTGCTGGAATGGCATCTCGCTTGAAAAACCCACAGACTACCTGTTGTGTATACAAACATATACACTCAGTATTTAAATGCACTTTATGTCATTTCTGCCATATAGTCCAGGCAAATTAACTAATTTTGGAGCCAAAAAACAAACTAATTGTAAAAGATTTTTTTGCAGCTTGCATCATTTCCATGAGGTGTCCAGAACAACATGCTAAAAGTCCTAAGAAATCCTAGTGGAGGAAATATGTTAAATTCTCATCAATCCGAGATGTGTGCCAATAAGGCCAGACATCTAATACCCCAATGGGGCTATTTTTTTCCTTTACTCCTATCAAAATAAAACTTTATACAATGAAAGCACCCATGAAAAGTTATAATAATATAATAATATGTCACTCTGTTGTATCCAGTCTTTGCCTTAACTATAACAAGGTAATGAGCAAAGAAGTTAGTCGAAATAACAAATTTTGCAGTGAATCTGTTTTGTTGTGTGAGTTGTAACTTTGCAAGTAAAAAAAAAGAACTAAAGAATAACTTTTTGTGCCATGACATTCTTTCAAGTCCTGGGAAATCAAAAGTCTTTCCTATTTGAAATCTTGTTTATTCTTGACGTTCGGTGTAAATACTTCCTAAATAAATTAATCTTAATTCACCAGTGATTGCTTGGTTGTGTTTGGAGTTCCCTGCATTGCATCCTTGTGGCTTCTTCATTCCCACGGGCCTGCTGGTTCTTCACACTACTATCCTCCATGGACTGTAGGGCCAGAGGTTGTACTTTGTCCTGGACACTGAGCGTCTCCCCTGCTGTCACGAATTGCAGTTTTCGAATTCACGGGTCTAGTGCGGCCGCAGTGATCTGTTTGCTCGGGTGATCATCTGCGATGGCGACCTCTCTTGACCCAGCGTGCAGTGGCCTCCACTGGAGCAGCTGCACAGGGGCTGTATCATAAGCAGCAGTGTGGGTGGACTTCAAATGTCCTCTGACCAGAGGAGGCAGGGCAGAGACTGTCAAATAGCTTTCACCACTTGAGTAGGCTGTGGCACATCCAAAGGCCTGGTGAGCTTTCGCCAGTTCCTTCAGCAGGGTCCGCTGACCAGCTTTGAGGTCTAGATATTGTTTCCCTCGCTGCGTTACTCCCCAGTCAGGCAGTTGTTCCAGCAGGTAAGTCACCATGATATGTGCTGTTCCACCTGGAAGAGACGTCTTTGACATGCTTGTGTTCCCTTGCTTCAGTCCGTCTCTGTTTGGTCTTCAGCTAGCTTGAAGCCAGTTCACTTGATTTCTCCACAAGACACCTCCCCTTCTTTTAGTGCTTCACTGATTTGTGGGTGTTTCAGTTTATGATTGATCACCAACTGTGGAGAATGGACAGACATCCACCCATGTTTCTTTTTTTGGAAGATGTTTGCCAGCACAACATTGGAGCCATTGTCATTGAACATCACCACAGTCTTGCTTCAAAGGGTCTCAAAACTTTCCATAGGTTTCAGAACCCATGCAGCAACGTTTGAATCGAGTGTGCCGGTCTTTTTAGTGGCATGGCTGTGAGGCAGAGGCTATAGAGCTTACAGTCATCATCACTCATAAAGTGACCAAAAAAATGCTTTTGTTGCAAACCGGTCCATGCATCATAGTCAAGGCAATCTTGTTCTTTGAGGGCATCTTTGACCTCAACAGGAGAAGCTTCATATTTTCCCTCCATGAGCTTTGTAAGATGAGTTCTTGAAGTTACGGTGCAACCTGCTATAAGCCTTCATCTTCAACCATGGATATTCATTCATCCATGCTCGGAGGGCAAAAAGGTTTTGATGATCGAAGAACCTGTGCTGTCACAGGAGTTGTAGCTTTGTTCTGTATGCAAAGAAATGAATTGTTGTTCTTTTTTATATATATAGTCCCATATACCATGAAAGTTTCAACTTCCACTATACCTCAAGGGCACATTTCACATATTTCACATTTTTGCTGAATGCTGAATGAGAGATTGCACCGAGTCACAGAAAGTAGTGAAACTAACACTAGCC
>JBCAUF010000072.1:2807459-2817870 GCA_038406115.1 Haemulon aurolineatum | reverse complement strand
TATTTTCAATACAATAAATGAAGATGTGAAGTAAATCTAGGCACATCTGGAGCAATGACCTGAATTTTATTTTATTTATTTTTTGCTGTGTTTGCTGGGCCACAGCATGGCACAGTAAGTGATAAGTGGCATGGTGAAAGAGTCGGAGGGATTCATCTGTGGCATTGCTGAGTGGGGAGCTGATAAAGGGGTTAACACAGATGACTTGTTCTGACAGTCAATGAACAGAGGAGGTGGAAATGTGTTAACAGCATTATGCAAAACAGGAAAATGTATTTAATCAGGTGTTGATGGTAATGCCATGCCAAATTTGTTATCTGTTGATAATCACAACTTGTGTTACTTAAATATAGCTAAAATTACTGAGAATTAAAATATTATGATGCACAATGTATATAATGAGCATTTTTTAATTAGTATACTTTGTTCTACTAATTTCATGGATCATTCAGAATATGATTGGTTGCTATGTTGGATGGAAACAGTGTAGCATGCTTGGAAACCTGGAAATTAAATATATCAGCAATGAGAAACACGTATAATATGGTTTTCCTGTTTGGACTGTTCATGGTTGAGATTTATAATAACACCTTTTCTTTGGACAGGGTTTTCCAACTGTGTTTTTTTTCTAATGTTGCCTTCACTGTTCCTCTAGTCTCAGACAAAATGTGTAGAAAAAGTTTTTTTTCTGAGAGCAGGTGGCCATCATGAGGATGGTCCGTCTGTCCAATCTATCAGGTCATGAGTTCCCTCTTGGAAAATAACATAGTTAAGCAGCAGAGCAGAGAGAAACTGATCAGGTCACTACCCTCAGATATTGATCACACCTTTTTCTTGTTTTCTTGGCTGCCTTTGATCAGAAAGGTTACTTCTCTTGTTTGAGAAAATAAGGAATAGAGATATCATAGGATTCCATTTTACGTTCAGTCTCCAGTCTTATTTCCAAAAAACAGCTCTACGAGAAGAGCAATTAGTGTGTTCCAAATGCAATTTCCCCACTCTCATTCTTTACTGTACTTTAATTCATTCTAATTATTACAGGGTTTACAGAGTAATTGCTTTTGGATCACAGGAGCTGAAACATCAAAAAGTAATTCAGACGATCTCCACACCTACATTGAGAGGAGGGAGTATGCATTTGCCACGGTGACTAACATGAAATAAAACCATTGAAAATCGTGTGATTGGATTGACCTTTCGGGACAGCACAGCAGACACTATATCTGTCAAGGGCTCACTTGTGAGTTAGCGCATGTTAGCTTATTAAGTACCCATCTATACCGTTAATGGTAGACATTGTTAAGCACCAGGTTTTTTATTTTGACGCCATTCCATAACCTTTCTGGCAATCATCTGCATATAACTGGGATATAACTAGTTGACTTAACATATTTAGCTAAATGCCAGTAATGTTCAAGAATATAGGCATATATAAAAGGTGCAACCCCTTTTATGTATTGAAGCTAGTTTGCTGAATGACCTGTTAACAGGAAATGTCTATATTATGTATTTGAGCAAATGAGTTGAAACTGACATTGCTAGTTGTATGCATGCTCAGTACTTACTCTCTTGATCAATTAGGTTCAGTATTTTCAATATTGTGTAGTATTTATTTTCACTATAATCAGCAGCTTTTTGTGCTTGTTTAAAAATTGCTTTGTCATTGTTTGTGATCAGAGGAATATTCTAAGCTGTCCTCATCTCAAAATTATTCAAGGAAACATAAAATCCTTGATCAATCCTGGAAAATTAGTGTTTACAAGTGTAGCCCAAACAATTTTCAGTGGGTTTTGTTTCCTTACCCTGACCAGGCTAGCTACAAACGAAGTGAATTGTTTACAAGATTTAACAGAAGGTCATGACAATTAGTAGAAATACAAAAATGAAATCCAATTATAGCCTTACAATAAGTTTATTATAGTTCCGATACCTTCAAGGAATGGTTCCAGCGTTAGCTAGTAAAAAGACCATGAGTACATAAAATTTTAGTAGTAGTACTTTTTGACAATTGGTTTGTTTTATCTTGGAAGGTTTGTTCCAAAAGTATGTAAAGAAGTGTTTAACTAAAACAAAACGTGAGGGGGCACCAAACAGTAGGGTAACGGCTAATACTCAAATCATAACCTGTTACATTTACTACCTTATGCAATATCCAGGCCTCGCAAATGGCAGTGGAGAAACCTGACGTGACATTACCTTACACATATTGTGTGTTTCTGCCTCAAACCTAGTTCCAAACTTACATTTTTTGCTCTCCAATGTTAATATAAAACTCACTCTGACATTTATTTAAAATCCAATTTAGCTCAGGTGCTAGGGGGATATCAAGTCTTGATGGAGTTTTGTGTCACCTCTCTAATGAAGGAACCAATGCAAGGACTTAGAGGCTGATGAATATGAGCAGATGTCAGAGAGTGATATGACACATATTCCATCAATTTCGCCATGTACCTGCAAGGAAATAAAATGTATGAATAACTCATTCGGTAAACAGAGCAGCTCATATAGCACCACAAAATTGCATTAAACAAGAAGCTGAATCACTGTGTGCGTGTGTGTGCATATATATTTGTGTGTGTGAGGGTAATTTTGATAGAATCTGTCATTTGGGGAGAAAAACACGTATTCTTGATCCTACACAATATCCAATTTTACATATTTCTCACAGGATTGTGTGGAGTCCTACCTCAGAAGTTTTAAGGAAACTACCAATTATCTGTGCAAGATGGAAGCAATGGATTAAAAACCCAGAACTTGAAATGCACTCCAGACAAAGATGTAAACATAAGATGTGTGAAAACCTTCTTAAAATGAAATAAGCCTATATGATTCCCCTCATAGAAAATGCCAGAATTTGACAGAAAGGCAAAACAGTATAAAGGTCTTATCTTGATGACCTGCTTAGACTGATATAGCAAAATATTGGCATTTTAATAAAAATGCCTCCTGACATTTCTGTCATTTTCTAATTCTTTTCTGTCAAGGTGACCTTTTCTTCGCCTCTACTGTGAGCGTTTCCTCATGCTCACGTTATCAAGATGCTTTGGTCTCTCTTGTACACTTCCAGTGGGTGTATGCTAGGTTTTATAGTACTGTAGAGGTGCACTGAACCTTTGTACTCAACAAAAGTGCTCAAAGAAAGACATAAGCACTCAGGAAAACCTTGGGCAAAATGACGAATAATTGCAGTGCTTTTAAAGACTTAAAATCAGTTTATTTCTTAAAGGTCTCAGTCATTTCTAGGACTGTTTGCCCCAGATGAGTGTTGCCTTAATCAAATCCAAATGCATTCATGTTCATCTGTCTATTACTGTCTGTCTCTCATATTAATCTGCAACATGACCTTTATAGCCATCATTTGTCATGTGACTGAAGTTCAAAACAGATACAAGTGTTCGTGTCTGTGTGTGAATACTGTGCATGCCTCATATTGTTGTTGTTCACTGCATTATTGTAAATCATAAAGAATGCTCAGCCGTAGCTTAAAAACTTTCTTTCATTATTGAGACATTCAAGCATTGAATATTTGTCAGCTTGTTCCTAGACACATCAATGCACAATGCACACCAGTCGCACGCTGCTTGAAAGCCAATTTAATTAGCCAAGCCTCTCACAACATTCTTAAACAAGACATCTTAAGACCTAATAAGACGTCAAACAATTCTGGCATATTGTCCCCAGGAAATCAGCCACATTGTGTCTGAATGTGTGTTGGCAACCCTCAGCGAACGCACTAGGCTTCATTCCTCAAAGCTTAAAGCACTATCAGTTTGGCACAGTAGCGGCGTTCTCGAGCGTGCCCACTTCCACGTGACTCCGTGGACAGCAAGTCAATTGGCACTGGAAAACGAGTGAACTTATTCTGCCACATTAGCAGATCCCCGCGCCCACGCTAGTGGCGAGGGTCTAGGGATGGCAGCGCTGTTTTGGTCCAGACTGAAAAGTCTCAACAGCTAATGGATGGATTGCCATGAAATTTGGTTCACGCATTCATGCCCCCCCCTCAGCTGTACCTTGTGTTTAGTGCTAAGTGTTCGCATGTTAACCTGCTGTAGGGCTTTGTGATATTGAATTAGCATGATTTTAGTGTGCTATAATGGCAAAATATAACGTGCCTTATCTATCTTTACTCAAATTCCCTACTTCTACGACTGCACATTGCCTAATGTTAATCTTCCACAGTGTGAAACTGGTGTGGGCACATATGGATATCTGAATATGCCATAGGACTTTTTGAAAGTGGTCTGCAATGCACTTGAAAATATCTTAAGCGTGACCTTCCTGCGTGACATCAGCATCAGTTCTCCTACATGATATAAAGTGGCCTTTCATCTCACTTGATGCCTGGTTGGATGACATGCGGAGTGGCATGTTTCCTATGGCATGGAGCCTTGTTTGTCTAAAGAAAGATGACAATTTGTATGAAGTCTTAAAATAGATACAGAGGTCTGTGGGTGTCATCAAATGAAGACTGTATAGTAACATATCAGTCAACCACTGATTGCACATACCTGTATACAGCTGCTTCAACCAAGGAACAGATCTGGGTAGGAGGCAATCAAAAAGAAAAAAAAACATAATATGTGTTTGCAAAGAAACTATGTTCGCGATCAACTTTTACACTGTAGAGCCACCAGCTGTCTTTCAAATTACGCTCACCATTCACACCATTTTCTGAGCACATGGCACTTAACCACTTGTAAATGAAAGCTGCAAATTAAAAAAAAAGAAAAAAAATCCTTACACTGAATATTTTACACCAGCCAGCCACTCAAGAGGCCACATTTACATTGCATTTACAAATTGTCATGACATGGTAGATCTCTGCCTTTTTATCCATTAGAGTCAAGCAAAAAAGCAGTTTATTTTTTTCTTTACGTGGGAACATGTGACTTTCCCACTCTTTTTCCAGTATGGTCCATAGTCGAGGTTTAGTGCGGATCATTCAAATTATGGGAATTATTGTTGCAAACACAATAATTGTTCTGTTTTGGGGCATTATTTTGAGGGGGAAAAAAGTTACCACATTAGACGCAGTGTTTATCATTTTAGAAGGGCTTTATGTGCTGTGATAATACTGCTAGGCAGTGTTCTCAGGAAATTTGGAAAAGGTCCCTGCGTGATGCCCATTTTTCAATAATTTCATTTAAATGTCTCCAGTGTTTTCCCCACTTCAATATCATTGAGAAGATGGCTCTGTCATTCTCTTTGCTCTCACCAGGCTCTGGTTTTTATAATTGCCTTCTACTTATTCTAAGGCCAGAGGCTAGATGGAGCTGTATGTTAATTGTACGGGCCTCTAGACATTGCACTTAGCAGTCACTGCCAATGTGGCGAAACTAATAATATGAGGTCTCAGAATTTCCAAGATGAAGTTAGCAGATGACCTCCGAGCTGTCATGTGTTTCCTTTGTTTCGTGTTGTTTTACTGAGCAGTTTTGAGTATTATCAAATGTATCATTATCAAGCGATAACAACAGAAAAAAAAAAATCTAAAATCAATGATCAATTGGTACGAGAGGAAGCTGGACAAACTCCACTCAATAAGTCATGCTCAACTCAACCTAATAAATAATACATCATATTCCATTATTGAATCCATCCAATCACATTAACGAATAACAATGAGAGCAAGGGAACAGGTGAGTGGGAAGCAGCTCAATTCCATCCCATAAATAAGGGTGAGCTGACCAGCTGGGGCTTTTGCAAGTGGCTACATCAAGACTGACAGCTGCCAGATAGCTTACAGACTTGTCAGAGCCACGGATGACCTCAGATGTCTGGCGAGTATTTTCAGGAATGTGAACGGGGGCGGTTATGACAAGGTCAGATCTAGCTTTTCTTTTTCCGCCCCCTTTTCAATTTTAAAGGTGCACAGTATTTCGAAGTGGACTTCCTCACCTATTTGTTTTAATCACCAAAAAAGCAGACTGAAATCTAAATGGTGTCTATAAACAACCACAAGTATGTTGAGCAGAAACATATGGACTAAATCTGCCTCTCTTCTGTTTCTTTGATGCAGTTTGGAACAGTTTGATTTTCACTGCAAAAAATGAAAAATTTAGCCTTAGTTGCAGTTTACTTTTTAAATCTTGAAGCCAAATGAAAACTCAACAGATGCACATTGAAAGAAAGAGTGAAGTTAAAGTGTGGGTAGGTAATGTGTTTCTGAAACACTTTATATCATGTTTGTTGAAATCTCTCCATATCTCAGTAGCCATTAAAAGAGACGGAAAAAAGAGAGGAAAAGTCTGGTGTCCATTGCAGGGCTGTAGCAAATTCATTCAGATATTTAACATTCAACACTTTGCTGGTGTACCTGTGTATGACTGATTTGCCTGCCTGTGCACGTCGGGACCATGTTCTCACTTCAACAAAGTGTAGTTGACAATACATTCATGTATATATTTGACGACAGGGATGATGGGAGGGGGTGGGATGTATTGGTTGCATAGTCTTCTCTTGCCAACATGACCTAGCCTAGCAGAAAGTGAGTGAAAATAAACAAATTGTACCAGTTGTGGTAGCCAATATACAGTAATGACGCCTTGCTCCCTTGCTATCAAACTACACAAATGCCAACTTACAGTGGGTTAGCCGAGTTGCTTATTGCTAATTTCGTAATTCACTGGCTTGCTTGTTTATCTTCCATGATCATGAATACAAAGATCATTAATAAAAACAATTGTGATCTTATTCATGAATTCATTTCATTAGATTTTCTACAAAAGCTAAGGCTAACCTAAACAGATTTTCAACCAATCCAAATCTTCCATTGTGTTTTTGCGTCATGCTCCTGCGAACATACATTTTCCCCCTGGCATGCAGAGAAGAACATTAAAATTGTATGGAGTCAGGCTGAAGTACATTGCTGTCATGCAGAATACCTGATAGCCCAATTGTCCTTTGTCAATGCTCCCACTCGAGTGAGATAAAATTTTCTGAACTGGCAATTGTGAGTGATCATGTCCTGAGGCAAATCACTGTCATTTGTCATATTCAGCTGTGGATGTATCGCTGAAAACACATTCATTCGGAATATTTTCAGAGAGCATGGGATCACAGCTCGGGAATATGTTAGCTGTGTTGATATGAAAGGATGATATACCTCTGTTATGTTGAGACACTGTCAAGGCATTAAAGATAGATTATTGGGGATTTACTTAGTGTGAAGGATGTGAATCAGAAATAAGGTGTGTGCTGCTCTATGATGACATCAATGGTCAATTTAAATGCTCCACATGCACTTTCTAGGGAGCTGCTGGTTTGTAATGATTAGGATAATATTGACTAAGATAACACTGTAGCTGTATTGATCACTTGATATTACTCAACCAATAACATAATGTGGATATATCTATGTATTGATTAACCGCATCCCTGTCAAATGTAACTGGACCAATTTAATCAATTTAAGCTTCCAAAACACTCAAGATAGCCATGGTGGTGTCTTCTTTTTCATTATGAAATAGTCTGTTTTAAGTATATTCAACACTGTGTTTTACAGCCCCTGTGAGATGATTCTAGTTTGCGTATTTCACTACCTTCCCTGAATATTTCTGAAGCCTGTATAAATTACCGGTCTACCAGGATTTTATTTTATTTTTTTTTTGACTTAACAGAGGATTGAGTGCGAGAACTCCCAGACTGGACCTCGTGAGTGCATAGGCAGACATTTAAATCTAGTGTGATTTTTTTGTTTTGTTTTGTTTTCTAACAGTCACTGTCACACCCTATTGCTTTCATTAGAGCTGTCACAACTAATGACACAGCAATATGCCATATTAAGGCAAAAATCGAATGTTTTTCATTCAAGTTAATTATATTACTACCTCTAGCTGATTTGGATAAGCTAAAAAACAGAGGGATGACAGCTTCAATATGTGTATTAAAACTATAATAGCAAAAAGTACTGAATTGCAGGAATTGTTCACATCAATTTATGAAATAACTGTGCCTCAATCATTTCTTGCACTAAAGGTCATTTTTCACTTTTGCAAGATTGGCAATTTCTCATTGCAGATCTGATATTTGCAAATTAAGCTCTTACTTTGTGTACACCAATTTTCAGTCGCCGTTCATTCCAAACAAATTTGTTAAGTAGAACGGAAGCCTTAATCATAACATTACTCTACAAACTATGTCCAAATAACCTAAAACATATTTTTGTATTCTACCCATCGAGCCTATAATAACACATATGGCATTTTCATTTTCTCCTTTAGTTTGGTTGCCTAGATACCTTGTTTCTGTAACACAGTGATTAGGCGCTTATGAGCATCAAACAGCAACCAGCTTTGACTTCTTTCGCCTACTTTATTTCAGTTATTGCATTATTTACCCATTTACTTGTCATTAATGATTACGCAGTTTGGAGATTTTAAGTGCACTAACTGCGTAGATCAACAACTTTAAGGGACATTAAACAATTTCAAGAGAGATAATCACATTTAGGAGCAATCACTAGACAATTACAGCGCAGTCTCTGACAGGGTTTAGCGATGCGAAACAGAGTATAGAAGATTTGTTTGTGGTCTTTGGTACTGTCAATTCTGTTGCACAGACATTGTTTGACATACATATTAAGTGGACAATAAATAACAAACAAAACAATATTAATCCATGTACAACAAAGACAGAGAGCATAATGAAAAATAGAATAACACTACACCAGAGAAGGCTCTAAATGTGCATAGTTTTGTCACTTTATTGCTTAGGTAACCATTTGTTGCTTTCATTAATAAATTTGTGTTGTTAATATTTTCATAAGACTGCTGTGTAAAAAGGGCACAGGCATCCAACGGCATACAAATGAGTTCAAATTTTTCACAGTCGTGTGCCGAATTCAAAAAATAAAAATCCACGGTTTTTGAGTTGAATATTTTTAGCATTACATCAAAACATCACCAGTAGCCAAATCACTCTCTTAATTGTCTGTTGGAGTGCTATCATGTGACTTTCTATGGTCTCACCAAAGGAGGCTCAGAGTGGTTTAATCTTACCTCTTCAAGTTTGATTTGTTTAACCAGAGTTGCGAGTCAAAGGTGAGCTCAAGTACCACATGACACAAATTAGGTTTTAGTATTTCAACAACTACACTGGTGTGCTAATTCAACATTTCCTGTTGCTCCTCAACTGTGGAATGGTTTGCATATCACTCCGAATCTCTCCTCTCGATCGTTATCCTCAAAACAGATCAAACAACCCATCTGTTTTCTTCAGCTTTTTGATAGTCATCATGAAGAGATGCCTGATCTCACTATGTTTTTATTATTCATTATTCCTTGTGCAATATTGTGTTTTAATAATGTGTCCTTAATTATTAATTCTCAATCCATTATTCATGTATTGACTGATTTTCATAGTTGTTTTTGTGTGTTTTTATCTTGATATAATTGTCGATTTTCTCTCAAACACTTGTTTCAACGTGTGTTGTGTTTCAATGGGCTCTATAAATAACCTTGTCTTGTAGGAGTCAGTATAGAAAAACGACCAATATTTCATGAACATGTGGGGATGATTACACTGCTGCTAACAAAAGTTTCTGTAATAATTGATCTGTGACCTTTGAAAAGAAAGTAAGCTGTAGGTGTGATCTCACCCTGAGATTCCAGAGATTTGTCTTATTATAAAATATACCATTAACTACAGTGGCGGAAGAAGTGTTCAAATAATTTATGAGTAACTAAAAGTAGCAATACCACAGTGTGCAACAGGGGTTAAGCTGCACAGAGATTTGAACATTTGAGTGACTGGTGGTAGCAAGAAAGCCGGTCAATCGATTATTTACATGAGCACAAATAAAGACGCCCACACGCTCCTTAACCCTGCGTCTTATACCCAGTAACCCAACACTGCAAAGCCTGGTTCTGCTGCCGTATGTGCCCGACTGAGGCAGAATGCCGCAGACCCACTCTGTCCTCTCCCCATGGTTTATAACAGGCTGCTGAAAAACGTCATATATATCATATATTACACCTTCAACTAAAGTTATAGAAGCAAACAGGTACTCAAGTACCACAAAGCATAGTCATAATGCTGAGTGGGTACTGCTAGTGTTATCTTAATGTATTATTAGATCGTTATCACTGACTGGTTTTAATATGTGAGCAGAGAAATTTGTAGAAAGTTGTAGCTGGTCAAGGAGTTGTTTTTTTTTTTTTAAGTAAATTTTTTTGGGCTTTTTACACCTTTATCTATAGGACAGCTGAAGATAGACAGGAAATGGGAGGCAGAGAGGAGGGGAGTGACACGCAGGAAATGACCATCCGATGCGGGATTCGAACCGGGGACCAAGGTGGAGTTGGTTTTAACCTTTTTATACACTTTTGGTTGTTAAATTTGTAGCAATGGATCATATTTCATAAAATAATCATACTTTGTGCATGCAAAATCTTAAGAGGGCAAACTA
>JBCAUF010000072.1:2781012-2802329 GCA_038406115.1 Haemulon aurolineatum | reverse complement strand
GGTCTCAGACAAAGCATATCCCTCGACACTTTCTACGTTGTGGAAATCAGTGGACATCGTCATTGATATTCAATTGCAGAAATAGTGCGAGGAATATTTGGGATTGCCTTTAACCATATAGTTGCTGCATGCATATGAGATGGGGGGTTTCGGGCTGTTTTGAGCAGCCATGCACATAACCACAGTGTACTGCTCACGACCGCGCATCTTACCCGAAGTGGCAGTCTATGCTTGAAATATTGATCATGCATTCTTGCTCTGGCTGAGCAATTCGGAAAGGCCATGGGTGAGAAAATCTGAACCCTTTTAAAGGGACTGACCCTTTAAGTCTAGAAGTTATGTCGAGAAATCAAACACATTTTAACCCTGAGCATTATTCAATCGTATCTGTCTCAGTAGAGTAAAAATAAATATTTGGCTTCAGATGCTCCAGTTTGGTGTGTGTACTTGGGCACTACAGTATGCTGGTCGTGCCTATCAATACAAGGAATGAGAATCTTGTCCACATATAGGTCTTTTTTAGCATCAGTAATCATTATTCACCATTTTCTGCATCATTGATTATTTCCCAGAAGGAATTCAAATAATTGGCATGACTTTAAACATGAACAGAAGGTAAACATCCCATATTAAAAAAACAAGACGGCAGCTCAATGAGGCTACTTGTAGCTGCGATAGTTATTGCATTCACGTTTTCTCCCCTCTTCCTGCTAAGAATCATAATGCAGACTCAATATGGCAAATGACAGGATGGTAACATGTTATGCAACTGAATATGTGGCGCTTGTCTGATATTTTCTCCAAAGCGTGCCATCCATTTTATTACGTTTTCTAGAAAATACATGGAACCAAACCCTTTTTCCTGCAGGCTAATGAGAATACAGCCACATATTTGGCACGCCCTGTGTTTATGCCCATGCACCGCTAGTACTTATTTTCTTCATATTTGCATGATATTCTATATACACGTTGAAATGTTTACTGTCTGCGGAATGGTTTTCATTATTTTGTGTCCCAATATGATCTCTCCTGTAATCTTTCTGCTGCCTACAAGTCCACTAAATTGTAGGCTTTTAAACTTCGTACTTCATCTTTTTAATTTTCATAATATCAGGTTACATGCTGTATCCTATAACTTGCACCTCCTCATCATCATAGTAATTATGTTGCTTTGTGGGGAGAGTGGGAGTAAAACCCTTGGTTGTGACCACTCAGTGGTGATGCCGTTCAGTTTGTGTTTGGAGAGCAATAAAGCAAACTACTGCTTCATATCATGCAGATGTAGTCTTTAAATAAAGAAAAAAAAACCTTGTTGAAGGTAACACAGGAGCGGGGTAACCTTGCATTCAGACTTTCCCATCACTGAAGGGTCAAAGGCACAGCAGACAGCATGTGTCCATCAACAACGTGCGTCCTTGAGAGAGACACATAATAAAAATGCCTGATTAGATTGCTTGGATTGGACTGCCTTCTAAATTCTTCAAATGAAACCAGGGGGCGAATATTAAAATGTATTTTCCGTCTCGTTCTGTTTGCCGACCTGCATTGTGTGTTATTGTGCGCAGCCCCAAGGTGCTTTACTTCTGCTCCGTGTACGTGCTAATTGTTACCCACCACAATGCAAGGACTTAATGTTTCGATAACAGCATGTGTGCACACCAGCCACAAAAAGTGTGATCACACCAGGCATGTTATATTTAAAGCTGCTGTAATGAGTATTTAAGGATTTAATATTTAAGGATCAATGTGGTGTGAGATTTGGGCAGAATTGAACGAAAGTAAACAAAGTGGCATCATGTCAAAGATGTCTGTTGCAGAGATAACTTTCACGAGAGCTCTTTTTTAGTCGTTGGCGTCGACTCTGGTGATGCACCGACCTCTCTGGGTTTGGGGTGACCTTTGGCAGGTAGCCTATTGTTTCATGTAGCTCCTTTGACATTGGGTTAAATGGCTATGTGTAATGTGAAAGGGGTTGCTTTTGGCAACAGACCCACAGAGAATTACCATGTGACTCTGCGGCTCCCCTCAGCTGTGCTGTGTGTATTCATCTTGGCAGAGATGGAGAACAGAGCTAAAAAGGCGAGTAAATATTTGACTTGGATTCTTCAAGGGGGCACACATGACCCCATGTAATATGCAATTTTGCTCAGTGTCGGCTGGATGTATAAAAAGGCAACTTAAAACGTGACAATGTTGTGTTTACAGCTTGTTTCCTTTGCCCCAAAGTGGCAAAAAAAACCCAAACAGTTAATGCAGCTTTAAGGTCAACATTGGCAGGTGAAAAACAATTGGATTCAAAACGAATAGAACTATTGAAAGCATCAAGATATCTAAAAATGCAGGTCTTTGCTTCTGTGTCCCCACCACCTTCCTGGAGAACATTAATGCATATGATTTAAATAAATTACAATGCAAGACTCCCTAAGATTCTCACATTTGTCAGTTTCGTCTTGTACTCCAGAGTGAATGCTCCAGACGAGACTCACAGGTACGGGACGGTGTATGGTACAAGTGCAGTGGGATTGTGCAATTTAAAAAAAAAACAAAGTGGACCTTAAAAGTTAAAGTTTGCGTGTGCCAGCTTGGCGCACACAAAGCCAATTACAGGTGTGACCATGCCATCGGATGTGGGAAGAAGCACATATTCATCGCTGTGACAAAGGGACTTTTAGAAAAATTAACAGAAGCCTTAATAATGGGCTGTTTGCCCAGAGCTTGAACTAAATCCTGACCCCACTGTAGACTAATCAATTATGTATTGATGAAGTGTTGTAAGTTTGTATCTCATCATGCCACCTTTTGGCATTGTTACAAAGGGGAGGAAGGTGCCAGAATAGCTAAAATTAAGCAGTGTCTCAACAACTGTGACTCTCCCTCCCATGGATAGTGCCAATCCCCGCTCTGCTTGGCAGGTTCTTCCTCTCGTTGCCTCTGGTAAGATCCTGCAAGCCAAGAAGAAGAATAAACACAAAAATGGTATACTAGAGGCTCCGCTTTATCTGGAATGAAAATCCTGGCTGACTTTGACAAACTGATTAGCGAGTAGACGGGTAACACAAGATTAATGTGTGTAATTATCATCAACGTGGCTTATTTCCAGAGGAGAGTTTTTTGCGACAATAGGATGAACTCAGAGTATATCCTACACCAGTCTTTGTCTAATGTGACAACATACAGTATTGTTCAGTCTCCATCGGTAGAAGCTTTGGGCTTTAAGCAAAGCACAGGGTGGGAAAAAGTACAGCAAAAATGAAAAGAATTGCTAATAAAAATGATGTGATAGAAATGAAATATTTGTTTCATTAAAGTCTCTAGATTCAGGCAATTTACCTTACTTTCAGCCAGCAGACTGTGTGGCTGCAGGAGGTTAAAGAAACTATGTTTCCATCTCAGTTAAAGTGTTGATTTATGCTTTTTGGAGAAAAAAACTAAACAAACACCATAGCTGTTGGAGAAGTTTCCAATTCCTAGCAGCGATAAGCTATGTCAACATCTCACACCTGATTGTTTGATATCCATTCAAGCCAATGTTTATGCCAGTGGAGATTTGCATGTCCCTAGCCATCAGCCCAAACATGGAGCTGGTTTCTGATTAAAAACAACCACCCATTCACTAAAACACAAATATCCATCGTGCCCAGATGATGAATCCTAATGACTCTCCCACTTGTGCACATGTGTCAAACTCGAGGCCCGCTGCAAGATGACTTTGATTTTCCGTTAATAGCCTATAGGCTATTTCCATTTCCGTATTGTACACAACACGCTGCACGACAATCCCCAGCAACATTCTTCGTTCTAAACCAGCCTGGCCTCCTGCTGAAAAATGTAAGAGTGTGAGACAGCTCTGCGTGAGAGTTCGCCATGGACACCTTTAAAAAAGTCGTGTTGTGACAAGTCAACGATCACTCACTCACTCAAAAAGACTGCATGCAGATATGCACTTAAAAGGTAACCATAAATTAGCGTCCTCCAAATTCTTTTGCCCACACAACAGTTTGTTACAAAAAGAATAACACCATAAAATGTACAAATATGTATCTTACGATATCTTTGGTTAATTATTCTGCTATTATTATTCTTAAAATGGGTTTAACATGATCTCCGCTGTATGAAAGTTCTGACTATGTCTCTATCTGCCTCAAAATGTTTTAATTTTTTTAAGATGGACCGGTCAGTGATTGAGTTTAAACCCCCTGATCTAGTGTGACCAACAAGGCGAAAATGTCACTTACAATTCAATGTCAGTGCACAATAGATTTTGGACATTTTGGACAGACATCTATGCTCCACAGATGATGAATCATATCAGTCCATCATGACTTTGGTAATAATCAGATTTTTTTCTATTCTCCCCATGGTTGACATTTGTCACAATATTTAACTCTGGTGATCCCTTATCTTTGAATGTATCGCCGTCAGTGATAAAATGTTAATTTCAGCCTGACAAAATTCACATTGGCATGTTTTGCGTGGTCATTGTGAGCATCACAGCATGCCGGCATTAGCATTTTGCTCGAAACGCCACTTTAATTGCCTCCTCACAAAGCCTCCGGCATGGCTTTAGGCTCCCAGTCTTACTATAATACATTGTTTAAAAATGCTGTTTTATTAAAAAAACGTTTGTATTGCAAGATAATTTGTTTATTAGATGCTTACTTTGATCAGCTATACCTCAATGAGAGAAAATGTGACTCAAAAGAACAGTCTCAGTTTATTAAAGTTAAATTAAATATAACGTACCAAGACAGTTTGACAGTTTGTACAAAGCTATGGGACCACCTCTGTCATACTAAAGTTGGTCTGTGGGTGAAATAAATCATGAATGAGACATTGTTATTTGAAAAAAAAGAGTTGGTAGAACATTAGGTAAGCCGCCCACTTTGTGTGGCTCACGGTGATAGTCATAACTCCTGCTGTCTGACTTCCTCCCGCTGTGCCTTTCAGCCCAAAAAGAGGAGCAGCTTGGTGCGGACAACCTGGGACCAGAACGCCGTCAAGCTTCTGCCACCCACGGGACAGAGGTGTTATTAATGTAATATAACACATAAACCAACAGGGGGGATGGAGGGGTTGCCTTTGAACGTTTCCTGGTAAACTGTGTGTTGTGAATGCCTCCCTATATCAGCCACACCAAAGACTCACAGGCATATACAGTGAAAAAGATCAGTAAAACAACAGCATTAGACTCGGGATGTTGTTTGTCTATCCCCTCTCTGGAGGTGGCCGCGAGAAATGAATGATTGATAGTTGGGTGTAGTTAGGTTCAATGTCTTTCACCGCCTTCCCAGAACAATACCTTCAATCCCGCCTTATGCAATGACCCCGCTGACTCGCTGTTTGAGAAGTATATCTATATTTATTCATTCAATTATTTATTTTTGCCTCTTAAAAATACAGTGCGGCTATTTCTTCGCTGTCTCTTTTGTCAGTGTAATATCTGGTTCTTCCTTTTATCACTGAAGAAGTGACAACTTTTTTTGTCAGCGTGATGCAGATGGTACGTCTCGTTTTAGCTCACAGTCTGTTGTTGGACATAAATAAGCCTGCTGTGCCACAACTACCATTTATATTTGACAATTATTTGTTACACTCTTTAATACCCCATTAGGTAATAGGTTATATAATGTGTATAATACATACATAAAATATATGTTTTGTGTCAGTCCTTTTGAACACCCAAAATGGAAGATTTAAGTGTTTAAGTGGCATAATGGTATGAAATGGCATGTATTGCAGTCTGAAGTATGCCTGTGTGTTCTCTGCTCAAACTCTGGTGTATTATTCTGCTTTAGCCGTAGATCAAGAGTAAAGGAGTGAAGAGTATAATAATAGTATAAACTGATGTGGGTTTTTTGAACATTGCTGTGCATCTGTACATTCACCACCAATAAACCCAACAGAGGATCACAGACCAGTGCAAACGTCTGAGCATCCCCGAGGCCACATTAAAGCCTATTATGAAGAGATGAAAAGACTTTGAGTGAAATCCAAATCCATCTACAACGGTCTGTTCTCTTGAATGCAGTGTCCAGACAGGAGAGCTTTTATTTAAGACCAACAAGATGCAACAGTCTAACGACGCCACTCTCTGTTTGGAAATTAGCCTTGCTAAGTGTGAAGCTATGCATTCACTTCTTTGTGCTTAATTTCAGAAATTGGAGAATTGTGCGTTACTATGCTGTGGCATTTGTACTACATTTGTGCACTATTTCTATTCTGCAAGTAGAGATCTCAGATCCAGCTCATGTTTTCTCTGTAGGAGGTCTGCTGCTAATGCTAGCACAATTCGCTATATATATGGTTAAATGGCACATATGGCACCTAAAAAGCATTATCCTGATCTTGCAATTGATTATTTTTATTAACATCTGCCGGTCACCCCTAATACAGTAGTTCTTAACAATATGGTCTCCTGTCGCTGTAGGTGAAACTGCAGAGCAGGGCATATAGGGGGAAGAAATAGCCATCGCTAAGTGCAGTAAGATTCTTTGGTTCCATTAGAGTAAAATGGGGTTTAATTGAGGTTATTTGCCAGACAATTTCTTGGCTGGGCACGGTGACATGGGGGTCTCCATTGGTTGCCTGGCAATCTTGTGGTGACGACAAGACTCCAGCAAGTTGCCAAGACTGTCTTTATATATAGAACACGATATGAACTAGTGAGCCTTAGAGGTGCTGGGGGTTGGATGCCCTGAGTCCGCCCTTTATGCTAAGCTAACAGTCTTCTGGCTTTAGCTTCATTATGACAAGGGAGATCTGAGACTAAATCATATCATCTAACTCAGCAAGAAAGCAAATAAGTATGTTTCCCAAAATGTCAAACTTTTGGGCTCATCGCCATAGTATTTAACATTTTAAATGTACTTTTTGTTTTATAGAGAAGGTGTGAAGGGTGTGTGTGAGAAGGTCCATTGCATAATTAGTTTCTTGGTATTTGTGCAGCTGTTGTTTTTTAACGCTTAGTGCTTGCAGACAAAAGGTCACTGTAAGAGCACAGGACCGCAGAAATGTACATAAATATGAAATATACAAAAATGTTTCTGCTGCCGTTTATTAGCAGTGAGCTTTAAGCTTTCACACTTAAATTTATTTGAAAATCTGGAGAGTTTAGGTTTTATAACTGTAAGGTGAAGCTTTTTTAGTGAGAGGGAAATCAAAAGATAAAATGTGCTCCTGTACTGTGCTTTTAGGTGGATGATAGATATATAAAATATATTACAATGTAAATGCTGTATACCTACATAGTGTAAAAAAAACAAAACATAATCAGTGAAATGACTGAAAAGGACAGAAAGGCAAACACAGTGGACACACCAGACAGACAAAAACAGACATTTCACTCCGCAGAGACTGTTAAAAGTCGGGGGTTGTCCGTGCACATCACCTCACTTCTGTGGGAGCACCGGAGTGGTGTGAGGCTGAGAGGCCAGGAGTTAACTGGCCGGCACAGGATCGATCCAGGGTCACCGCAGAGGCAGCCAGCCAGTATAGAGGTCAACTGACAGCTATGTGCTCCTCCTTAACTTACTGATTTCTGCTTTAACCCTTTGACTCAGAGACTTTTACCAGTTCCACTGTATTCTGTGTGCTTCTAAAAAAAAAATCTATTCAGAGTGCAGTTTGTGGTTCAGTCGATGTGTTGACTTGGCCTTTTCAGTTTGGCCTCAAGGTAAATAAATGGTGCTGCACACTTTAAGCGCCTTTAAGGTGCATCCTTTGCATATTTTCTCTCGACCCTGAATAACCACCAAAATGCATTGGTCAGACAACTCTGCCTCATGTTCTCCTTGATGTACAATAGCCTGGTGAAGGAGTTCATTGCATTTAGGATGGCTGAGGAATCGGCGGACACTTCATTTGCACAGCATCACTCTGGGGGTTGACTCCTCATGGCATTTCTGACTGCAGCTGTGTTACAACTGTAGCCCTAGAAACCAGATTATGCAAACGAGGAGCATTCTCCTGTGAGCCAAAGTTACATCCAAGTGCAAAATTAGCCAAGCACTGAGAGACAAACAAGATCATAGGAAGTGAGAGCAAAGGAGGGAGCAGTCGGGGTTGAGGAGGGGAGTGATATGTAGATGCAAGCTAAATATGCCCACAGTTTATTGACCATAATGATTTGGTGAGCCTTGACTACCCTCCGCTCCAAAATCGCTGATTCTGATTTGATTAGTGAAGTGACTCGGTGGCAAAAGCACATTTCCCTCCCTGACTGTCTTGACTGAATGAGTCTATCAAAGGAAATGCCTTCTCAGCCGGATGTGCTCTCATTGGATTTGACTGATATTGCACAATGAGGCTGCCAATATTTCTGTCAGTCTTTAATACCTTAAACCATGGTAACATGTATTATTATTTGATTTTACTCTTGGAAGTTTTGCTGAACAGTAATCTGGCCAGCGTTGTTACTCCAGCTTCATTTATGCCCAAGCTAATGACACTGAAAAAAAAAAAAAAAGAGAGAGAGACGCTCCCTCGCCAAGCTTAGCATATTTACTGGAACCAGGGGAAACAGTGAGCCTATCTCTGTCCAAAGCTTACTAAATCTGCCCATCAGCATCCCCAAAGCTCACTAATCAACATGTTGTATCTTGTTTATTTTATCTCATCACCACAAGGTTACCATGAAACCAACAGAGACTCCAGAAAGTCACCACTTCCTTGACATGAGCCCCCCAGAAGACCACAATTTATCGTTGTTTTTTTTTTAACTGTTCAGATTAAACAAATGAGATGCAACGTGTTGGTGTAGCTTTTGAGGTGCTGGTAGGCAGCTAGCTGCTAGCTGTGCAGCTTCATATTCAGTAAACAGGTATCAGAGTCATATCGATCTTCTTCATCCGTCTACTGTAAATCTTGCAAAGAAAGCGAAGCATATTTCTCAAAACGCCCAACTAAAGATCAATGACTATCTTCTCCCATTCACTGGTCGAGGAGACTACTTTAAATGAAGAATTCATGTACAAAAAAAAAGAAAACCTGGAGCCTTGATACAGATTTTCAAGATATTTTTATAGATTGCTGTTGTCGGGCATGAAACTACATCATAGTGTTGGTCAATATCTGGATTTTTTATGGGCCATGTAGCCCACACTGCAATACATGAAACAAAGAAGGTATTCATTAGAGTGAGATGGTGCAAGGAAATGCTGTGCACACTAAAAATAGGGAGGCTGCACTGGAATATCAAGGACTCAGCATTAACATACCGGCCCCCTATAGACAAGTTACATAAATGAGCGAAAGTATGCATTGTTTTGAAGTTTGTGGAGCAGATGTGACAGATACAGTAGCACAGATGCAGACAATGTAATTAAGCCTTTTATGAATCACTTAAGCATTCAAATCATTTTTTTAAGGCATGTGTACATCAGACACTTATCAAACCCAACGGTTCGCAACCGTGGCAACTTTGATTTTTCTCTTAAATGTTTTCAGACTTTTCACAGTCTCTTGGCAGATGTCGAATGGCACAAAATAAAAGCAACAAACAGTGTAATGACAGCTTGTGATCAAAGTAAATGAGTCATTAATAAGATGTAAGCCGCGTGCACTGTCTCTATTTTGTTCCCCCATGACAGGATATGAAAAGAACTTTGAATATTTATCAGGCTGTGTGTTAATTGATGTCACTATGAGAAATAACTGGGATAATACCAGTTGAAAGTGAGAAAGTTCTCAAATAGCACGTCTCAAACCAATATCGGGGTGCTATTTCTTTTAAGTGATGTGTCACTGTCAATTTTATTTTATATATAGGGCCGAAAATTACAAATTTGCCTCAGAGGTCTGCATAATTTGTGCATAATTCTACTTCCTCTCAGTGTCAAACTGCCGTGTAAGCGAACTCTTGCTTCTTTTCAGTAAGAAGTCAGGAAAACGTCGGCATTACAAGATTTAGATCCTCATCTACACACTGTTCTCTTCGTTTCGTTTTAGCTGTCTAGTATTATAAAGACATTGGAATGTCAAGTGGGCGGTCAGTCGACCATTTGGTCCTTACTGACAAAACTGAACAACTAATGAATGGAAATTGAACATAATGCATACATTCATGGTCCCTAGATGATGGACCCCTTGACCTCGTGCACCACCTTTAGGTTTACATGCTGTATGTGTTTTTAAATTCTTTTTTTTTTTTGTCTTGTTGCCATGGTTTCGGGAAAGGTATCTTATACTAGTATTGTAGCGGGAGCTTAAAATGCTGCATGCCAACAGCCGAGTAGACCTCAAATCTCCTTGCTACATTAACAGAAAATAACCGGTAGCAGTATGAGATTACCTGTCACCAGTTTTCCACGGGTACATCGGAAAGCTTGCTCGGAAAACGGAAAGAAATGGAAAGTTTCGGTGTAGTTTCATTAAAAATGCAACAGCTTCCCCAAACTGCCACACGGTATGTTTGCAGATGTATGCCATATGTTCTCAGAATAAGACAACAGATAGCCCTCAATAATTATTAATTCCAGCTGTGTGTCTCTCTACCGCAACACACTGTAAGTTACTACAATATGCTCATGACTTCACAAGTGGACTATCATTTACTTCCACATGCCTCACATTATTCTGAGACTGCTGTTTTCACCATTAGGGAGATGAATCCATTCGCTGATGATTTGCATAAACACCTGTCAGTGCTTTGTCTCCCACTGATACCTAATGAATTTCAAGCATTGACTGTTCTTTGCTGTTCACTTCCCCGTCAGTCACAAGATGTCCTTTCCTGACACCGGAGTGTAGATTTTGTCTCACTTTCTTCTTGAAATTGTGTTTTGGCAGCTTGGTTCAGGAGCATTTTAGCCTTCTGTTCATTCGATCGTGTTCTTCTGCGCTAATGTGTGCTCCGTCTTTGTTACTGCTGACGACAAATTGATTTCAAGCATCTACTGATACGACTCATTCAGCCTGACTCTGTCATAACTTCAATTTGGTTTTGAAAGCCAAAATTTACAATGCATGATTTATTACAGATCCAGGATGCACAACAGGGTTAATTATACATTTCTCTTTTTTTTTTAAAATCTTTTTTAATGCTTTCAGCAGAACTGATTATCTTTAAGGCCTAACTCATTCCACCCCTCTTTACACCTCATTGGCATTTCCATAGCTTAGAAATAAGCATTAAGTTTATAATACGTTCACAGCATATAACAAAACCTATGCGGGTGCACCCGGAGACCAAGGATTCTCAGGTCTCTGCGGTGATGAGTTGGTTGCTGCCTCACATAGTTTGTTATAAATACTGCCTGAGACTGACTGGCTATAGGAGCCATGCATCACCTGGGCAGATAGGCCAGTAAAGCGATGATGCGTGTGTCCTTGGCATGGGGGGTGAGAAGGGCTCATAGCTTTTATCTCTGGCAAGCATCAGCAGAGAATAGCCATCACAAGGTCAGCCTTGAAGGTGAAACATCAGTGGAATGCTTTGCTATCATAATTCATTTAGCGGACGTGTACTGTAAGTAGCTGCAATGCATTTGTGCAATTTGTTCAAATGAATTTTACGGTTGCCAACGCTCGCTGAGAGGTATTTGAAAGCTTTGTTCATCGCTTCTGCTGAATGATGCAACAAACTCGGTCGCAGAGGGGAAACAAAGGTAATGCAGTGAGGCAACGGTGTTAAAGAGAGGCTTTATTCATATTCATTGCACTGTAGCTGGATATTACTGGCTTTTTGGGATTGACCTCATGCAGATTTGGAATAGGTATTTCAAGTATGATTGAGTGAGCGAAACAGAAAACTGCTTCTGTTCCTTTTCAGACTCTATTGCTCACCTACCTGTGTGACATCCCAAGGGGTTTCTCTTCGAGTTTGAAGTGTTTGTCCTGAAAATAATTCCAATTCTTTGATCCTAGAGTTGTAGTGTAATGGTATATATTCATCTGAATGTTGGAGTATGATGAAACACTCTCTATATTCTGTTACTGACATGGCATTCATACTGTTTTTGTAGATAATGCTAATATTATCTGCCTTTCTTCATTAAATAATACATACTCCTGTTGGCTAATGCCATTTTCCCTGCATAGCAACAGCATTGACAGGGTGCTTTTTCAGATTTAATTATATTATAGTTGAATTAGTTTTTTTTTTTTTTTTCAAACGTAAAATATTAGATTCAGGTTTTATGTCACCTAATTATGGATGAAAATAGAATACGTGATGCTTTCAGTCTAAATAATTGGATTATAGACAGCTTTGAGAAATTTCTATTAATCATACCTCCAAAATAATCACTGCACACATTTGATATTTTTCCTTTTTATTTTATTTCTTGTGCAATGAATGCTCATGGCAACACCATTCCAGATATGATTTATGTTTGATCAACAAAATGCACTTTAAGGTTAAGGTGAGAAAAATACCAGGGTCACCACCACACTATGGTATTTTTAGATTTTATAAATTCCACATGCATGGAACTATTTCTGGGGAGAAATGGAATCAAGTTGCCAGAGGATCAGTGAGTTGAACTTTTACCAAACTGCTCATCTGTGAACAGAGCCCTCCAAATTAATATTCCTATTGACAGGCAAGGGTACAAACAGGTTAAACTGAAAGGAAGGGCTGCACATTTATTAACGTCTGTGTCAGTCCACGTAGAAATTGTTTGCAATAAATAAATGGAGAAACAGAAGCGGGCGAATCTCCTGTAGAAATGAACCTCTGCCATGCGAGCTTCTCAAATGAATTATCGCTTGATCTAACCGAAGCAACCCAGTGGGGTTGAATTAGAGGGGCAAAAGGAAGGTGACGGCATTTGGCACAGACTCCGTGTTTGCTTAGCAGTGTAGTCAAAGAGGCTCGAAAATACAGCAGATGGCCAAACAATAACCAGAAGCAAAATGTGCCGTCCTAAGAGGGCTCGCGATGAAAGTTGTTGGAGGAGCCGGCGTTCTGTACCTCCCCTTCACCAGCGCCTGGCCTTTTTGATGTGTTCTTCCCTGTGGCTGTGGTCATTCTAAACCAATAAATCACGGTGACAATAAATGCTGTGACATCTGCCACACAGCATCTGATGGCTGACAAAAGTCATCTGTACCCTTGATCTGTGAGGGGAGAAGACAAAAATAATGTGCAGCAGAGAGCCAATGAAATGAGCCACCCCATGTGTGCCACAGCTGATATTGGCAGATCAGTTGGCAAATTAGAGCAAATTGAATCACCATTTCTGCTCTCAATTAGTAGTGCCACTGCGGCTCAATTTCGACCTTGACAGTTCATCTGATGATCATGAAGATGCGCATAATGTTAACATTATGCAAACTGATTACAGAAAAGACACTTAAAGACACTTGTTAATTATTGCACACCTTTTTCATCATATAAATAACCACCATCAGTCGTTTAATCACACAGAATATTTGTTTAATACCAAACACTGAAGCTGCATTCAAAAGTAGCCCCATAGCCAGTGAACTCATGTCAGCAGGAGAATGCACTTTTTCCCTGTTTTTATTCCTCCTTGTAGATTACTGTATTGTCAAAATAACACCATCTCCTGTTTGACATCTAATTCTGGAGTCAAACTGCTCATATTTTCTACCGTTTCTTCTGTAAAATCAGCGCTCTTGGTAAAGTGAAAGCCGGGTTCACGCTGTGCAGAAGCGACAATGAGCGGCGACTCCGCGACGAGGCTCTCGGGCACAGAGGGAACAGATGGGCTTGAGGAAACACCTGGGCATAGGGTTCCACACTGTAAAGCCACCGTGTGCAGAAGCCAGGCTGTTGTACAGAAATAGGAGGACTGCAAGGGATATAAAAGGGAACAATCGTGATGCATGGCTCAGTGTGTTTACATGCACAGATAATTCTTATGAGCCTACATACTGGGTTAAAACATAACTCGCTTAAGCTCATACTGCAGTTAAAACAAGTTAATATGGAATGTTGCTCAATTAAGTACATAAACTCCAGCTCAAACAGTGCACTTTGGGTGCAGTTCATGCTGAAAAATGCACATATTACTACTGGGATCGTCGGCTTCCACCTGCATTTGAAGAACCCCAGTGCTCAATTGAAACGGGTACTGTAGCTAGCAGCAGAATATTTTCATGTGTTTATGCTGACTCCCTGCTCACTCTCTGGGTGGGAATATATTGTTTACTGAATTATTCGTATCAACAGTGACAGTTGCATCAAATGTTGAAAAAAAAAGAAAAAGTACTGCTTGACCTGACTTCAACTGTTGCACTGAGTTGCACTAAGAAATGCCTGGTGTAGTTAATTGCAGTGATGAAAGAAATACTCAGTGAAATGTAAAAAGTAATAGTCGTCCTACTGCAATGTATAAATACTGTGTTACAAGTAAAACTGACACATTTAAGATTTTAGTGAAGAATTGTTGAAAATAATATGATTTATTTGTGGATGATATTTTGTACTGTTAATCATACTCTGTAGAGTGACTAACTAGAGTTGTAAATTGCATGTAGTCAAGTAAAATGTTAATTTGTATTCAAGTAAATTCAACTCCTTACTCTTGTTACTCACTACCAATGTTAAATTTGAATGCAGTGCTTTGAGGTAATTTGAGCTACTGTAGCTAGCTCATTCACAGCTAGCCAGATGATGGCAGCAGAAAAAAATAACAGAAAATAAAAATACTTAACTGCGTGAAGCAAAGATGCATATGTTGGCATTCTGTTGTGCGATTTATGCTAACCGCTCATGTATAATTCACAAATATTTCTCAGTCTTTCTTGCAGTTTTGATCATGATGACATTAATATTTTGCTGACCAAAGAAATGTTAAAGAATCACCCACAGTGCCGTCCCAAAGCAGCTGTATTTACACGTCTTTTTTTTATATATATATAAAGTAGCAGTTCCATGCCATTACATTCACCTCAGTGCCATCCATCAATAATGTCAAGCATTACTGGACCAATTTATTAAAAGGATCTGTATTCAAAATGCTTTGCAAACCAAGATAAAAAATGTCACTTCCATTGAGCACAGCGATACATCATAAAAGCTGTCTAAATACAGTATTAATTTAGAGAAGTGTTACTGTACAACACGCTTCATGCTGAAACCGTCCCTATACTTTAGGGAACTACTGCTGCATCAATTCTCAACCTTTATTGTTGATCTACTTAAAAGCTGTTTCTCCTCTTAAACATCATAGATTACACAGGCAGTTTTTACCGCAGCAATATTCCTATAACAGGATAGAATAGAAAATCAGTGGCAGTGGGAATCCCACGAGGGCCATGGGACAAAAGTGGGATAGGTCTGTGCTGTCAAGGGACCACTGGCATTTGATATTTCTGTCTGCATCTTGAGAGTTGAAACTAAACAGACTGTGTCCCACGACTTGGAAGAGTTCTCAACTCAAATAAACAAAGCATGAATTTACATTTATTAATATTAAGTAAAACTGTCGGTTTCTTAACAAGGCTACCAGCGTGTGCTAGGTGTTTATCACAGAGATGATGATACAGAAGTTCATTGTTAAGAGGTTACTTCTTGATCTTGCCACATGTCTTTTAAATGTATATTTATGAGGACCCCTGGCACTTGAAAGCAAGCCAACTCAAGCCCCAAGCACGTAATTCCCCCTTAATTAATGTATTTATTCAACAGCATGTTCAAGCTTTGGTGTGCCCTCTCTTTTCAAACTGCCCTTTTTGAAGATGTTGTTATGCACTTAATAGCTAAGATGCACATTGTTTTTATTTCTGTTGCAGAGATAACAACAGTGCCTATTTCCATTTTGCAAGGACAGAGAAGAACATGTGATTTAAGATATGCATAAATAGAGACTTAAATTAAGTGCCAGAAATAAATATGTGCAAAGGAGGAAGAAGAAACAGCTTTCTGGTGGGAATCAGAAATGGAGCATGAAGCTTATGAAACAGCAATGCCACAGGCTCATACAATTATCTTTCAATTCCCATGGCAAAGCAGTGTTATTGTTCCAACAATATTTTCTGCTGAAAAATTTCTGTGAAATTGTTACCAATTTACTAGAGGATCTATTGCATCAGGGTCGAGCATGCATTGTTAATAGCAAAGAATGTGGAGGGGCAGAAGCAGCAGTGACTTGACAAAAGGTCAGCCTGCTGAGATATAAAACAGTTCACCTGTCGGACATTTAGTGAGGCAGAAGCTGGTCCTACTGTGCTTCTAATTTTCACATGTCACCAAACGGGATATTGCACTGTGAACTACAGCTTGAAGCCATTGCTATACTGGTAATGTACTAAATGTGTTCATTACATTTCATTCTAAATTTATCTTATAATTTTTTAACTTATCATTATTATAATTATTAGCACTTTCACCCAAATTCAGCTAATATATCCATTAGTTTTAGCAAACCTTTTCAACTCTTCATCCATTATTTTTTAACTGTTTTTTTTTCAGATAACCCATTATTTTTCACTGAACTTGTGATTTTTGTTCTACAAATCATACACGCCATCATTTATTACATACTATTTCCATATCCTCTGGCATATCTTTCCTACAATAGAGACATATGAATGAAGAACAAACCAAAAACATCCAGTCAACCATCCAAAAAAAAGGTTAGATAATGTGTTTCTGAAATACTTCTTATCATATTATCAAATTCTCATTATGTTTTGATGAGCATCAACAAGTTTAAAAAAAAAAACAATTTTATGTCTGAATCTATTGCAGAACAATAATGGACATGTGGCCAATCATTTCATTCAGATCCAATGAAATTATCTGCTGCACACTTGACAAGAGAGCCAACAGGAGGGAGTGGGATGTATTGGTGGCATCTTCTGAAAGTGTAGCCCCTCTCTTGCTAGTTTTCCAACATATCCTGTCCTAGTTTCAATTTTTGACCTCAAATCATATTTTCAAAGTAGACAAACCACTGGCAAATGTAGAAATAGCGCTGACTGAGAATCAGTGTGCTATATGTCACAATCTGTTTGAGTAGTCTTTCCTGTATCTTGTGTAGCCTCCCTGAGTTCTGTGTTGACAAAATTGTAGCACAACAGACTGAAATATGTATATTGACAGCTTAAAGGAGGACAGCAATTTGTCTGAAAGCCAAAATTGTAGGTCCTTTGCTCTTGAGTAGCATTGGCTTTGAATATCTCTTTCACACTCAATGTACGGCATGATGAAACACGCTACATCTCCCTTCTGTTTTTTGGATTGGAGCTGCACATTTCATGAGTGATATTGATCTGATTATGCGTTCATTATGAATAAACATGCATAAAAGTGAACAATATCGAGGAAATGCTTGTTATAATCCAACAGTGATCCAACCAGTGACTCTTACAAGATGTTATGTATGCACATGATTATGTATTGTTTTCATCTGTTTGTTGTCGTATATACACTTGGTGCGTACAGCTGGGCCGTCGTGGTAGCATCAACTGTGGTTGCTAGGCAATCTGTCGTCTGGCGCTTTCTTTCCTAGCTCAATAGTCTGCTTTACATTTTGAAGCAGATCATCTTCTATCACTCTGATTAAAACACAAAGATAACTGTTACCAGCTTTGTGATTCCATCTGACAAACTGCTCCGCCTGATCGGCACACCAGGCCTCACATGGTCTTTCTGGGATATGTTTGAAGGGGTTTCTCAGCAGATTAACACCTACGTGTTGTGGCTCAGCCGGCCAATTTTCACATCTGACTTGCTTGGCTCTGATTTCCAGGTTGTAATAGTGTGTCCTTCTCCTCACAATGCTCCGGGGAACACTTCTTGCTATCCGTGGGGGCGTTGTCTGTTGTAGACGGAGATTGCCCCTGGTCACTGAGTAGGAAGAGAGCCCATTACAGTATGACCCAAAAGGGTCATTTAGAGGGGGCAATCAATCTCCAGATGAATATGTCTGCTACCTTTCAGGGAGGGGAGCAAAGGATATTGTCAAAGTGGTAAGACAAAATCCAGGACACAATAGAAAGGGAAAAAAAAAACAACCTCTCTCAAGTCATTTGTATGCAGTTTTAAAATAGTCTTTATCTCTAGTACAACAAAAGAGATTGTGTTCAATTTGTTTGAAATGTCACTTAAATAATACAGTCAACAACAAAATAAAATTATTCTTGCCAGTGATACATGTCACATGACTTAAATAAGATAAGTCTTTCTGGAAAAAGGCCAACAAGAGGAGTAAGTATCTCCCGAGGTCAGTGCAACTATGGCTTTATTTTAGACAATACATCCCCTTGATAATTCTCTCTGAACCGCCATTGTCTGTGCCAAATGTCATGGTGATCCATCCAATAGCAAACTTTCCCATGATCCCAGGGACTGAGAAAAAGTGCCTGCTGATAACTGACACAGTTGTCTCCCTGTGTGTGTGTGTGTGTCTGGGTGCGTGTGTGTTCACGTGTGCGCGTGGGCCAAACTGTAAGCAGGGCTGTCCCTTGGCGAGCGGTAGATTGATTAGCGATGAGGTCATAATTGCTGACTGAATCACGCCCATAGTTAATCAATCTTTGGCTGAAGGATAAATTGGTTGGGTGAAAAAGGACAATACTTCATGAGGTGATGCACGGTTGATAAAGGACATATTCATTCATCACGGGTGGCTTTACTTGATGGATATGCAGGCATCAATGGTGGGCCCATCCATCAATCAGGAGAAAGGGGAGGTCAGCTTTGAAGATCAAAGTCAAGCACCCAACTAGACCATACGGGAGATCTACAGAGGTACAGTATAGACGTAATCGGTTTTCAAAGGGATGTAAGGATATAATTACCTGCTTTACTCCACCTTGAAGTATCCATTTTGTCTCATAATCTCTAGGTTAACTAGACGTGGGAATAGATTAGGTGTTGCTTTCTTGTGCTCGACGAGTTAGCTTCCCGGGTCTCTGCAGCATTCACCACCAAACGTATTCTCATTGAAATGGAGTCGATTTAAAGCTATTTAAAGAAATGGTGCATTGTTAATTGGTGGCCCCTGCATGCAGGAGATATAAACCTGCACGGTGCACATTTTAGTTTGCCCTCTTTTGCCCTATAAGCCCTGAAAGGACGCCTAACCCGGAGAGTGACACGGATCTTCAGTAGCAGACACCTGCTTTCCACATGCAGGGAATTCCTTTCATTTTAATGTTGTTTCTGACATTCCTTTTCTGGGTTCACAATGAAATACACTGAACCTCTCGAATTATGAATCTCTGAGCAACCCTTTGATGTCAGCTCCTTTTGAACCAAATTCAATAACCATAATAAAGATGAAGGGAACAGAAGCAATTTTTCACTGTGCCTCTTGTTATCCAAAGCATTGTACTGCCTACCACACCGTACACTGCCCCACTCCCCCTCAGAGACTTGCTCAGATGCCCAAAAGCAAATATTATTTCCTACAGATGGCAAGCTATTTCCACACCCGCCATAATGGCGCTAAGCTCAGAAGGTATACATTAGCCTGACGTCACCACCTAAAGTGCCCTATTTGTCTACTACTCTCTAATGCTTAACAAGCCTGCCCCCAGTCTTTTTCCACTGCTTCTACCTTCCACTCCTTTATGTTTTTGATAGGGATTTTGTGAGTCACATTGCACTTTCTGATTACATTAAAGAATCCCTTCAAGCAAATGTGTGTGAGCATCCGTGTGCATGAATCCGCTCATCGGACTGAACTGGCGGTGCAGACTTTCCTATTTACAATTTAGCCTGAAGCCATCTTGGCTTGACGGGTGTGCTACTTTGATGTCGCAGCAGTTTTTTCAATTATATCAAAGTCACATGAGATCATTTAATTGTACAATTATTGACAAAATTATATTTAATGTGCCCATGCTTTTGGGGTAATGAATGAATTCAGTGGAACCTAAGTGCTTAACCCAAGATTGAGAACAGATACGGATCCTTGCGCTCCCTCTTGCCCATATAATCAAATTACTTCATAACCTGAGAATAAAATTAATTAAAGTCATATGCAGTTGAATATCTGGGTTTAATAAAAGTTAATGGAAACTTTCTGTTCATCACCATGAGCAATGCAAGGTACCTTTCCCTCAAGTCAAGTGGCCGCAGTCAGGGGAATATGGTGACAAGGTGACTCCTGCCAATCTGCCAGACTCTAATGCAGCGAGTTTCAGGAATCACAGTACTTTCTGGGAAGACTTACGGAGATGAAATAACAATCGCTGCCTCTGTCTTTCAACCTGTAGAATATAAAATTACATTAGATCAAATTATCATAATTGTTTCTCTCTCTCTTTTTTTGTCTGTGCTTTCTTTATGTGAACTAAAATTCTTTCTAATGCAATCAATACGACAGCGGATGCCTTCCTGAGAGTGAGCCCTGAGCAAAGTTTGCATTAGATATTACAACATGAGCAATGTAAATATTGCAGTGGAGTGATTCATCACCATCAATATATAAGAGAAAATACATCATGGCCCCTCTCCACTTGCTCACTAATCTCAGGCCAGCTCATGTGTTGTACTTTTAAAGGGATAGTTCAACATTTTGGCAAATTTGCCCATTGCCATAATCCATATAGCCTTAGCGGTAGGTTTGTTAACTTTAATTGCAGGTGCAAGAGTTGTTGGATTGTGTATTTGATGAGTTTACAGGGAAAGCTGAATCTAAAAAAAAAGCTTGCACCTAAAGTTAAAGTTAACGAACCTACTGCTAAGACTATATTAATTATGGCAATGGGCGTATTTACCAAAATGTTGAACTATACCTTAAAGGGGGAACAAACAAATTGCTCATGATAATGCACATGAATTAGTGTCTCTCCATTCCTCCATGTCTAATCCAGCCGCTCGTTGAAAACAATTACGCAGCAAAGCTAGCATCACTCCCTCTTTTTAATTTCGATTCATATTAATCTGCGCTTTCACTGCCTCGGCTCCCACAAGTGAGCAAGCGAAAAAATAAAAAGTAAACCTGTCCTCCCCTTAATTAAATGAGGCATGCTCGGGCGACTTGCTCGTAAAGTTTGACTGAAGATTCAAAAGGCAGTCTACAGTCTAGATCACCAGAAGAAAAGCAGGCTGTGTTTGTGTTGCAGGCTCAGGACATTACATCAAAAGGGTTGCCAATGCAAAACACATTAATTTCTTCACTTACATGTTCATATAAATTTTCATACAGTCTCTGCGTTTGTACTTGACCCTTAACTGGGCAGCAATTACCCCGCATGCAGTTTAGCCCTGAACTTCACTTGAAACACTGAGCACAAAATATCAGAAACATTTAAAGCTCTACAGACTCTCAGTAACATTTCTAAACAAAAGTACAAAAAAATGCATTAAACATGTATTAAAAACATATTTTTTCTTTATTTTCCACACAGTTATCCTCTTTTGACCTTGTTTCACACCTCAAACTGCATGAACTATT
>JBCAUF010000072.1:2729442-2763600 GCA_038406115.1 Haemulon aurolineatum | reverse complement strand
AAGTAGTGGGTTATTTTTAGATGATGGCAGCATGTGTCATTGTGATGTTATTAATCCAACACTTCCTTAACAGGCCAAAATATCATTAAGCCAACACGTTTTCCCAGGCCTTTCTTTTACATCTTTGAGTTTAAGTTTTAAAAAGGGACTATGTACATGCATATATGATCCAATTTTCTAATTCTTGGCTGCAGAATTATATTTTAGTAAAACCAATTACAAAGACATTGGTGAATGTCTCGTCTCCCAAAGGACCTCCCACAGCTCTGCTCCCTCTCGCGCTATGCTTCTGGGGTTGCAAAAAGCAATTAAAGGCGCCACCTGTTTCTGCATTCCTTCTGCCTCCACTGTTGGGTAATTGGAAACCTCTGTCTATTGGTGCTGGTGTTCGACCTCATCTGCAGGTTGATATTTCACACAGCTGCCCCTAGAAGCTCTAAAATAAGACAAAATGCTGAACTGTGAGGCCGTTTTTAAGCCTTTAGCATCATTTGGGAGGACCGGGTGGAGTGTTTGGTACTCCAACAAGATCTTTTAAAATATACTATGCAATTTGTTGATATATGTACAGGCTCGTCTTTCATCACACATAATACACCATATTTATATCATTGTTTTGCCAACATCAGTTCTCAACTGTTGTAAGGTCTTAACACTGACATTGGTATTCAAAAAGTATTTTCTCTCACAATTGGAGTCCTTCACAATGAAAGGCTAAAGGTTTCCTCTTCAGACCTATTCACTCAGCTACTGAGAGCAGAATTAGTAAGGAATGAAGAGTACTCCAAAGTTAAGAGAAAAGACAGGGTTGACCTTCTTGCTTGGTGATGTTTTCTAATTAATTAATGCACTCACTATACCTGCAGCCGGATCCTGATTGGTAAATGTATCACTAAATAAATAAAGCAGATGGACAAGCAGTGTTGCCATATTCACAATTGATGTGTTTGTGTGGAAGGAGAGTAATTTGAGCCCAATTAATGGGCAGTCGCTGTCCCACTGTCCAACATCGAATGATATCCACACGGGACGTGATGGCTCTTGAATAGCAGCCTCAGCTGCGGGAGGGTGCAGGAATGAGTAATAAGAACAACCTAGATTTGGCAACAAGCCAGAGCACATTACATTACCAACTACCTACAATCTGGTGCTGAAACACCCTAACATCCGGCATAACTGGCAAAAGAAAATGCAAATTAATGTGTTTCCATCCGCTACTATGAATATTAGGAGCTAGAATGGCAGTTTTAATTTTCCAGTCAAGTGTCATTAAACCATTAGCCATCACAGGAAGAGAGCACCAGAAGATTTAATTTAAAAAAGTGGCAGTCAAACCTCAAACTGACTAAATCAGTGCAGAGAATGTGTTGGAATAATGACATTTATGTTTGTTTTGTGTGTTTGTCTGAGGAATATTACAGTCTCCAATATTTTGATGGCTGCACTTAAAATATAAAACATGAAAGCAAAAGTACTTATTGGGTGGAATGGGTCCCTTTCAGCGTGTTATTATATGTGTAAGGGATGTTATTGGAACATTGTTAATGAAGCTGTAAGCAGCATTTTAATTCTACAGTTGGTGGAGGTGGGGCACATTTTTGATCACCTTTTGTTTATGAAAACTAAATCTGTAAAGGAACTAGCATCTCCAGTGATCATGCACATGTAGCAGAATAATGTAGTGGAGTATCAAAATTACACTTCAGTACTTGAGTTAAAGGTTGGATATGGAGAAAGCTTATTCAAAGCTACATTTTTTCAAAAATGTACATCGACGAAGCATTTAGAGGGATGCAAAATAAAAGCATAACATTTCCTTGAACAATTATAATTTGTCTAAATTAAATAATTCAAGAAATTTTGATGGTTCGACATCGTATTTACTTCTACCGGCCAATAGCGGCCACCATTGCGGGTTGCCATATATGGTCTCTGTGCTCGGCACAGCGAGGCTGGCACTGGGTAAAATGGCGGAATCTGCAAGTCCTGCAGCTGCTTCAGAGCCTCGTTGACCGGTGCGTTATCCATCCCAGCAGCAGAGTGACCGGAGAAGGGCGAAACCTAGAGTCAATATCGGTGAAGCTGACACTCAATGGACTCTGGTAAATGATTTCCACAGCATCAAAAGGCGGTAAGCTAACTCGCGTGCTAACTCACGTGCTACCTTAGCTAACGCTACCTGTCAGTCAAACTCCTTTGCGATACTTGTTTTTATTATATCAAGTTGATCTTAGATACGAGACTGACACATGCTTGACACACTCGGCAACAAACCTGGCAACCTGACTGCTGGAATTATTTTTATGCAACTACAATCTTGAGACACCAGATTTCGATATTCTGCTCATTCGCCATATTCAACCTTTACATATGAGGATTTGCTCTCGTTGACGCCTTTCATTTTTTTCGTTGTGAATGCACACACCTGCTGATTCAAAGCCAACACTTTGAAGACATCCCCTCTGGCTGTAGTAAACTCTGATCGACATTTTTAGCTACTTCCGCCTACAATTCTGTGTGTTAAGCAGTCTAAAGTGACAGCTACCCATGGACATCACAGACTCTCTACACGTTTACTGTGTTCTTGGTGGACTGTTAAAAAATGCAGAAAAATTAAACAACCTCATAATCTGCTGAACACTGCTATCATGTCTCAGATCTTAATGATGTACAGGTCAGCAAATCTTTTTATAGTGATTTGGGCATCCATATTACCAAAATGTCACCCCTGAAGAGTTCACATTGCCATTAACCTTTTCAATGGACACACTTTAGGCCTCATTAACATTTCCCATCTCCACAAAAAAAGAGCACATTTTTCCGCTTTCTCACTCACCTACATTGGATTTAAACAAGTACAATACCCGATCAGCCATGAAATTGAGCACTTACTAGGTCTCAGTGGTGACAGAGTAAAATCAAGGTAGAATTTATGTGGCTGTTAGTGCATCCGCAGAATCTTATTGTCTGGACTTTGGATTGGAATGAAATATTCATTGCCCAAACATATTGGTTTTCTGATAGAGGCTGCTCGGAGAGACATTGTTCACGTTGGATCTTTTGTGTTAGCACTGCAGTTATGTAACTGTGAAAACATAATCGGCTGCATATCCTTAGTAAAAAGAATAATCTTTAGTACTTTTGCGCCTTTAAAGTGGGTAAATAATTGCTCTATTTCGAAGGAAACAGATAATCAATCAACCCTGATGTTACGTAGTGTTTTCTAAATATGTATTTTCATTTGGTTACACCAGAATGAGTAAAATGATCCCTTACAGGGCAATTATTAGCTTCAGCACTGTCTGCAATTCATGCTTCCTATTCTAATCAATTTTAACCCATCTAAAATTGACCCTTTTCTTGCACTTTCAACTGAAAATTACTCTCTCAGTGGGGTGTTAACTCAGGCTTTGGCACCATTTCATTTCTCTTTCAACTATGCTCAGCAGGCCTCCAATATAAATCTAATAAAGAGCTGGAACTGTTGTCTTCTAAGAGTATGTCAGCTGGGTGGTTCTCAACCATAATATGCAATTCTGCTTGTTTCCCAGTAGCCCGCCACGCCACTGTTACCTGCTGTCAGGGTCCACAAAATCCCTTAGTTTTGCAAGCCATACAGAAAATTCACACTAAACTACCAGGTCCCTTGGCATCCACCTCAGTAATGCTTACACTATCTCTGCACAGGATAGTATGAAATGGGACCCGTCAGAGGGATAAAAAAAAAAAAAGTGTAATCATGAAAGCTGGCAGAGCAGCAACATAAAGCTTGATATTTTCTGATACCATTAATATCACGTTTTGCCCCAAAGGTTTACACTGAAAAGCATTTAAAATGTGGAACTTTTATGCAGAATTGAGTTCAATTTGTTTCTCTCTTTTACATACATTCAATACAGAGAGGCCCCAGCACAGACTATTGTGTTACCACTGATTTGTTCCAGATCATTGAGTGACTGTTTTCCCTTCGCATTAGTCTGCATATTGAGAAAGACTGGAGGGCTGCCTCCTTGCCATGTCCTTTGGGGCTCCAGGAGAGTGTGGTGAAAGCTTTCTCTCTACCTTCCCGTCTCCTAGTGGCGTCTGCTCCACCAGCTACTAAAACCGTGGCCATGCTGTTGTCTTGATGTTCAAATGTGCTTTGATCGGCAGAGAAATGTCTGCTCTTTCTAATGATAATATTCCAAGCATCCAGGACGGGAATGTGACGGCAGACGTGCCTCAGGGTAGAGTTCGGAGCATATCCGAAGGCCCGCTGCAAATATAACACTTCCTGTCTGTTAGGCTCACCGACGCGGACGTAAGAGCGCTGATGCATCACACTGTACCCATTTGTCTCATTTTGTTGTGCTGTTTTAGCTTGAAAGACCACACACGACCCACTGCTTTCCTGTGGCATAGATGATCCATCCAAAGCCAGGTCTTTGTCCAATGAACAAGACTGTAGCACCCAGTGCTGCTTAGCCTTCCAGTGATTAGCTTGCAAGTAGCACTTGATTTTTGAGGCAGATGTTAATACTGATATGAGGGAGTACAAAAATCCAGATATTGATATATCAGTCTATATATCTACATACACACACACACACAAGTCAACTCAACTGTGCTATACATGCTCGACATACAGCACAGATGAAATTTCAGTCCCCTCAGACCCACGATGCAAACAGGCAAACATATTATACACGCTAAAATAAACACTCTAAACCTAAGATTCACAGGAAAATAAATAAATATAAATAGCAGAAAACATTGTAAACACTAACCAGTAAATCTCGCAGCAGAATAAACAGCAAAAACAATAACACACAAACGTTGTTTGCACGAATCCCCTTAAATTTGGATATTAAACACTTTTGATATGTAATGGAGGATGGATATTTTACATTCTAAATTACATTAGTCAACATCATTTGAATTTGATAATTATAAATTGCTAAAAAGCCTCCTTTTCTGTATTTTATTCTCAATCCTCATTTATCTGGGAAGGGCCAATATCAGTCGGGCTTTACTTGCAAGTGTTGCAGCAACTCTGTAGCTAATTGCTGTCGACCTGCACAAAAAAAAAAAAAAACATTTGGACACCAGGGTATGAGAATATTCATCTTGACAACCTTAACCTCAAGTCTTGCTAAGGATGTTTGAAGACACACTACTGCTTCACCTCTCTTCTCCTCATGATCAACTCAGAAGATGAGTGCATGGATTATATATTGGGTGAAGCAAAATTCTACTTTGCCATGAACCGGACGGTCAGAAACCAAACAGATTCACATTTTCAAGGACGTTCCTTCAAGGCAGTAGTGCATGGTGACTGCGTTGACACGTGCCTTCCTGGTCTTATTGCCCAGGAGCTGGAATCTAGTGGGTCTCCTGCACCCCAGCTCTTGCTGACAGCTGTATTCGTGTCTCACTGGGTGTTTCAGCGTCTCCCTCAGTGTCTGCTTTGAACTGTGGCTTGAACATCCTTTATCATTCTATATATAAAGTCCTCCCATAGCGTTCTCCATTAGTCCGCCACATGGCCCCTTTTTCAACGTCAATAAAATTGCTGGCAGGAGAAGCAAGATGACAACTGTGGTGGCACTTACTTTCTATAAGCCTCCAGTCAACCGGACTCAGTTGGTTTGCTCTTTTTGGTGAGTGATCTATTCATATGACCCTTACCCCCCCTGTTCGCACACACAGACTCAAACGCTGATGGTGCAACAGGCTGCCATTCAGTGAGAGCTGAACCTCTTTTAAAGATTTCTCTGACCGTGCATGAGCAACAATCTGGAAACAAGAAATCATGCTTACTTATATTTCTCTGGCAAACGGAGGCACAGATGTTGGGGCTGCTCCTTGGGTGTGCAGTATCAGTGTCAGGACCAGATACGCACGCATCAAGCTACGCTCCCTAAGCCCAAAGAGCCCTTTTAGAGGCAAAGCCTGTGCTCAAATATACATTAATTATGTGTTTAAATTTTAGCACTACGAATCCGGACCCCTCAACTCCACCACTTGATGCTACAGCGTGGGGCACATTTAATTGGACAGTGGCGGTTGGTGCACAACCCTTGCTATATATTTAATTTAAACTGTGTGGCTTAGTGAGTGTGAGAGTTTAAACCCATTGAACCCCATTAGAGGGCCTCACCTGTGTTCATAAAGCTAAAATGATCACACCTAATCATTGTTATGATGATGCTGCATATTCTCACAGGTCTGTTCTCGCTGTGGTTGACAGTACATCGCAGTTGCTATACATATTCCCTGCTGTCGGCAGTGCTGTGATCCCGCTATTGAGTGATGTGAGGTTGTGCTCTTTGACTGTAATGTCTCAGACTGAAGCTCACCTGGTCATGACTCCAACCAGTGTTTCCGTTGTCCATTAATAACTGTTCTTTTGCTAGGAAAATCAGCTGAAGCCTGACATATTTACACCCTGCAAGTCAAGTATTGTCATAATCACTGTCACAACTGCCTGTCTGCCCATGTGTGGAGAGAAAAAGAGAGGAGAGGGAGAGCCAGAACTGTCCTTGTTTCGCGGCGTTATCTGTTATAATGTGATAAATTTGTTTTATTTTCGCTCGGACTCAATATCGTAGCCTGCCGGACCACAACAGTGGCAAAGAGTGACGAGCAAGAGAGAGATCAGACGCGGCCGAAAAGCAGACCTTAACAGTTAACACTTATGACAATGACGGCGATGAGTCAGAAGTCAAGTGTGCGAATGTGTTAACATAGCCCGGCTTTTAATTGCTTTTATGCTCAATAAACACCGTAGATAACATTTGGCCGGGACATTGAAAACTTCCTGGACTCGTCGTGGACCGGCGCCATTTTTTTTTTCTTTCGTTTTTTTTTCTAATGGAAACTCCCAACACTGCACCACCGTCACTATGGCAACCCTTTGAAAGACTGCGAGCATCGCTTCCACTCATTAGCACATTGTAAAGGTGGTATGTTGTTTCCCAGCCACAGCTGTCTCCACCACCTTTCATTAAGCATTGTCTATATGAATTAGAATTGTGTACGTGCAGAAGAGTTGTGTGTGTGTCTGACAGTTGTATACTGCGGACTGAAATAGGCATTAGTCAGTGTGAGCGGTGGGCTACTCTTTCATCCATGCTGGAGTCGATGCTGCTCAGCTTTCATTATAAATATCAGAAAAGTGTAAAATATATTGCCGGCTAAAACAAAAGGTCAGCAAATGCATTGCAATGCCATTTCTTGATAATTGTCTGACTTGACAGTGGATGCGAGCTTGTGAAGGTCTTTTGTATTGTTACAGCAGCCAGATGAGAAGACAAACATTACGCTTGCTTAAGCTGCAGTGTTTGAGAAACACGGCTCAACATTTTTGATGTTCTGTTGAGAAACAGGAGATTGGTGGGGAAGGCACAGCATTTTAAATTGCCCGCATTTCTGCAAGTGCAATGTCCGAAAGAAACGCAGGACACGTTTCTGACTTTCTGAGCAGAAACGCTCCTTCAAAAGACTTTTTCGAGCACAATTTACGTCCTCTTCGAAACAAAGCGTTACGGGAGTAAAACAAAAGTTAAAAACGAGGCGTTTGCTGTAAATTCACTGGTGAGAATGACATGATGTGAAATAAGGGGGTGAAATATGCTCTGCAGAGTCATATTGCGGAGTCATCTTCTCCTTTGATGTGGGAGCTTTTGTTCACTCGTGAATTGGAGGTTTTGTTGTTTTCCAGAGTTTATCACTGGCTGGTGTGCATACATCACTTTCCACTCCGTAGATAATGAAGGTTTATCTGCGGTATCTTATTATCTTTTTATTCTTTTCAGTAGTCTGTTTTTTTCACGCATTTCCCAACCTCGGGGCTTAAATTCACGTGCGCACAAACGCATGTGTGTGAGTGTGTGTGGTTGGGCAGTGCCTGTGTGTATTGCACGTCTGCCTGTCCTCCAGAGTGTGTGAATGCGTGTCTGTGTTTGCACTGTGCACCGTTCCCCACACTGCATCTATCTAATTATGCGCCGAGCAAAGAGACTATGAGACAATTCAATCTTTTGTAGTAATTGATCCTTCCACCTGAGGGCAGTACTTTCTAATCTAATATCAGATAAATCTGTTTCACATCTTCAATTAAACTACAATATTGAATTGGCTTTGAGATTGAGCTCACTTGTTTTAGTTAGTTCACCTCCTACTGTTTGGGGAAAAAAAATCCAATACAATGGCTTGTAGTTCCATCTTTCCCCTGCAGGATGAAAACATATGCACTTGGATAGATTTCTTGAAATATATATTTCTTAGAACTGGATGCCAGTGTAGTGTTTGAATTGTGCATCACTCATTGAAATCATGCAGTGAGGGATCAGGGACTGTGTTGTTGTTGTTTTTGTTTGTTTGTTTGTGTGTTTCTTTTACAGGGCAGTTAAGGATGGTTTAGTAGCTGTTGCAAGCATTGAACCTGTGAATTTCTTTTAACAGGAAGGTCTTTTGAAGTCTCCATTAGTGTGTGCCATGTGAAGGTCTCGCACTCTTTTTTTTTTTTTGCTTTCATGAAGCTGACCCTATTCAGAGTAGATGTGTACAACTCGAGCAATATCCCTAAACCCTGCGTCTTATTAAAAATAATTCATTTTTATTTTCTGAGGACTGCAGGCAGTTTGTTTCTGTCTCACACTGGGCTGTGATGCATACAGCAGTGCTCCGATGCTGCCTTTCTGTTCCCTCTTATTCTCTTCAGAAACAATTACATTCTCCTTTTACACAATTCAATTATTTTCACTGTTCAGAAACACGTGCCCGAGGCCTCGCTTGTCTCCTCCTCCTCATCCACAGACAATCTTTTAGCTGGTGACATACATAGCCACCTATCACCACTGAGGATAAGAAAATAGTTTTTCCTCATAAATGAAAAACAATAATTTGAATGGCTTATGTTGGAGTGACAATTTAATTTAGTCTGTGGTGTGGAATTTATACCCAACAGTGATATACCATACAGCCAAACTAAATCTCTTCTTTTTGTCTTAGTGGCATGGAAATAAAGAGAGAAAAGAATTGATGCAATTATTTGAGTTAATCTGGTGCTGTCAGTCCCTGTGGATAGATCAGAAATTTCTCCTTGAAGTAGCACTGTATGTATTTTTAAACAGGACAAAAACCTTCCTATGGAGCTCATATGAAACATGTCCAAATGCAGTAGAAATTATTTGGGTTTGTTCGATAACAAACAAGATCTATCTCCAATCAAATGTCAAGAGAACAAAATGTACTGGTGGTTCCCAACCACACAGTCCCTGTACCTCTGTAACAGTCACAAAGTTGTTTTTTTGTCCATGTTCATTGTTGTGCATTTAGGAGCTTCTTGCTACAAAAGCCTTATTGCCCCCATAATCCAAGAGTCAACACTTCAGTCCACCAGTAACCTTCACGTTAAAAGTTTGCCTCTAAAGCTTCAATGATGAATGGGTGGTTGAGTTGGGATCTCAACCCGACTGGACTAAGTGAAACTGTGTTGAATCTAAAATAGAGCTGAAACGATTAGTCAATTAATCAAATAGTCTTTGGGCAGGAAATTAATTGGCAATGACTTAATGCACATGATTAATTAATAGGCTTTTTAGGCAAAAATACCAAACAGTTCCCATATTGATCACCTCAAATGTGAAGGTTTGCTGCTTTGCTTTGTCTCAGGTGACAGTTAATTGAATATGTCTGCTTTCTAAGACGTTGGTCGGACAAAAAGAGACATTAGAAGACATTACTTTTGGCTTTAGGAAATGTTTCACCATTGTAACGCCCGTGTCTAGGGTTATGAGAGTGTAGCATGAAGATGAGGCATAAAATAGGAATGAATGTAAAAGTGAGCAATTTATTGCTACAAACACAGTGAGCTTACTATTTACAATAAATGGAGCTTGACTCCAGGCTGAACCAAAGACAGAAGAACAAACAAAACCAATCTATCTGCTGATGAGAGAAAGTTATACCAAAATAAACAAAAGAAAGCAAATAAAAATAAATTCTCAGAGACTGACCCCCTCGGCGAAACAAAAACAGGACAAAACAGTATTCAACAAAAATGCTATTTCACCCCTATGATTAGCGTACAATGGGTACAAGAGAGCTGTCGGCGTTACAATTAAGTTTAGCAGCGTGCTAACACAAGCAAAAATTAGTTAGACAAGAAACATATAACCACCAGAGCTAGTAGAATAATACAAGCACAAATTATCTCAACATGAATTCCCTTGATAACACAAAAAAAGACTGGAGGACGAGTGGAATTGGGCATTTGCTGCTAGCGTCGAGCCAAACAGGCCAAGCTGAGCACTAACCAAGAACCTACCAAACCAAATACGAGTGAGAAAACCAACTGAAAAAACTCCTAAAAGTGGATTTGTTATGCACAAACACAAACCTGCCTCGTCCTTAGTTGGTTTCCACTGTACTTGCTCTACTGAATTCCCCATGAGTGGTGTACAGTACATGGCCAAAGGTGTTACAAACCACACAACCCATCAAAAACCCAAACAACTCTGAGCCTTTATGGAGTTTCCCTCTAATGTGTCATTATTACCCAAATATTATTATTACAGCTTCATTAGTCCTACAGTGTGGAAATTCAGAGTTGCAGCAGCAAAGTGGGTAGTGAAAAAACAATAGGACACAACAATTTGCATAATATACAGATATAGTGGGCGAGGGGTCTACTACGAGCAGTGCTGGTTGTTGTGCAGTCTGACAGCAGCAGGAAAAGAAGGACCCTCTCTGTAATATGTTTCAGTATGTTAACTGAAAATTAGAAAATGCACCAACATTTCTGATTGAATTATTTATTGTTGTTGTCTTCTTGGCACTTTGTAAAGTTAATCAAGTTACAACATTGTACATAAGGGTGTGTTTTTGTTTTTAGTGGAAATATAACTCAAAGACGATTTTGCAAAACAAAAATAACTTTTATCTTCGTTGGGTTGCCAGTCAGCCATGTCTTTTGTCTGCGTATGTCATTGATTTAGTTTCTTCTAAGAACATTAATGAAGCAAAGGCAATATGACTTTGTTTGATCATCCACTAACAGGATTAGTGTTTTAATAGAACAATCCTTTTAATAAGTTTGATGATAACAGCTGCAGATTAAAACCAGATAGTCTTCTTTGGAAGACCTAATCAACTATAATTCTCATATTGGGTTGCAACTTAAGTGGATGGGGTTGTTATCGGGAAGCTTGATATTGTGTGACTGCTTCTTAAAGACGTCGAAAAGTGGTTAAAATGTGCGATGAAGCGACACATATCAGTCGTCTTGAATCCAAGGCAACGGTTTGTCCCTTTGTTGTGATCTCTGAGTACTGCATACTGAAAATAGAAAACAAAATGATGTTATGTGACAAGAAGTAATAAAACAAACAAATAGAATGTTAAAGAAGTAGTTAAATGGAGTAGGCACGTAGAGAACCTATTGATCTTTTTCCACCTTTCATATATTAGTATGATAGTGTAAAAGTTGCCATCACGTAATAAATTGGTTAATTGTGTGATATTTAATGTATGCTTGTGTCAGATTTAATTATGTGTGAAATGTGTAGGGAGGGTTGTCAACCTGAAATAGAAAAAAAGGGGAAAAAAAGACTGCCTTGCTGTACTTTTCCAAAGGCAAACAAATACACAGACATGTCCAGATGCTATGCAGTCCCACGGTGCCCAGCAAGGTGTGCAGCATCAGCTGTCGCCGTAGCTGAGTCTACTACTGTCCTAGAATAACCACATATTTAATGTTTTGTCAAAAAGAAGGGCCCCACTTAATTAATTTCACTGCTTTTGTGCCAAAAAGTCTTAGAAAACGCAACGTTTGCCTGTAACCTGCCTCGCCAGTTTTTTAAACCGGCAACTTTAACTCAAAGCATTATCTGGCTGTTAATGAAACATTCAATGACAAGGCTGATCCCTGTTCTTATGGCACCTGCACAATGTGAGACTGGGCTTCTGCAGCGCTGAAATCCCTCAGCGGGGTGGGTATCAATTTGAATCAGACACGCAGGGCTTTTTGGGGGGATTTTGGGCAGACCCCCAGCCCGCTATCAACACGACCTGGCCCTACAAGGTTTTGGTTTTATACATTCCCTCATCTGTATGGGCTGCGTCTTACATGGGATTTTTTACAAACTTTTGATTGGGCCTGACATGACCCAAGAATCCCGAGATACTAAAATAAAACTGATTCTGCATATCAGTCTGGCAGCCAGCATGCAGGTTTATAATGTCAGAGAATGTGCTACTTTAAGAGCATTGTGGCATGAAAACAAGGTTAGCACACCTGACTGTGCCATTTTAAGACAAGATGTAAGAATTTGTGACTGATATATGATATGGAACACACTTAACAAAGAATATTTATGCTTTCAAAATGCCAAGGGCTGCATGCAAATTTGGAGAAAACTCTGATATTTCTCCCATCTTTCCAATTACACCCACACAAAGAGGCAGTTAAGGTCAAACGACACTTTTGACACAAATTATCTTTATTTTCCTCCGTGAAACACTATCCACCATTGAATCCAAATGATTCCTACTGACTGCGTTTCCATTCAAGTCCATTTAGTCCACAATTTTAATGTTATACACACGGCTGGATTCCCCCGAGGAATACAATCTGAAGCTCTCCTCTTGTAGTATGTGCTTTCGCCAATCTACATCCGTGCACGTTGCTTTAAAGGTACTTTTAAAGCATGTTGAGGCGATGACTTTTTGAGTGTTCTGTCTGATATTCAGTTTTTGTTGATTTTCCTGTTATCAAAGCTGCTGACAGATCAGATCGCCAGCTTGCATATCAAAGACGCCCATTCAATTAGAATTTTTTTTTTTTCTTTTCAGTTTAGAAAATAAAAATCATGCTTTGAGCCGGGAATGTGCGTGGTCATGATAGATTTATTCAGATATAAATTATTTGTTTGCAAGTCATCCTCCTCTACCTTCAAGGTTATTGCCAGTTCCCCTTATTTGATCACCAACACAGTCCTGTGGCGTGCCACACGGATAAAAGGAAGGAAGGAAGCCAGCCGTAATCAGATACTGCAGTTTGTCGATCTCAGCTTTTAAGCGTACTCTGGATGAGCAACCTAATTTCTATTCAGTGTCCTTGCTCTCATAAAATCCTAAATGAAAATTGTCATCTCTAATTGATACCACAATTAAGGCCTGGGCAAGAGAAGAGGAAAGAGAATGAGCTGATAGGAATAATAATCTTAAAGGCAATATCATTACTTCCATTGTCACTATAATAATACTTTGAGGAATGCTGCTTATGATTTACTGAATGAGCGAAGCCCTATTACTGCAGATGGTTGTTAAAGATATTTGGAGGACATCCATGCCATACACAGTTGTAACATTTAGTTAAAAGCCCAGTCGATAAGCAATTTGGGCTAGGCCTCCAGTTTTTGACATCAACTAATGAAGCCAATGAGTGCAAAGACAAGACAGAGCGATCTCAATTGGAGCAGTTGCGCAGCACTGCTGTTATGTGTGATTAAGAAGACGCACCGACTCAATTACAAACATCCTTTAGTGCTTTACTGAGCTGAGAGCCCGGAGAGTTTAAATGTTTTAACTACAGTAAATAGTGGAAAACTAGCAAAAGTTAGTTAAACTGTGCATCTTTTCCAAATCTATAATCATGCTATATTATTTAAGAAATGTATTCACTGCTAGCTCTTTTATCACTGAAAATTCTATGTATTAAGAATATACTATTTACCCAAGTTTATCGGCCAGTACAAAATTGTGAGTTGATTTGTTTCAAATGATACCGCATCAAAAACTTTTCAGTATTAAACATGTCTTTTTAATGGCTCGAAAGGTGGCCGTATGGAGTTTGCCGCTTCATAATAATAGCTGTTATTAGACTGGTTCCAGCAGATTACAAGTCTTTGTGGAGGATCCAAATTTTGTGCAAAATCAAAGCCACGGGTGCGATGGGATAAAAATAAAAACAGATAATGCAACATATTCAAGAGCATAGAACAATAAAGAGGGCAAAAAAAAACCACGCCAGGGCCAGATGTTAACATATGAAAACCAAGTAAATTTGTCAGAGAAATAATTCACCAGATGGAGGAAATACTATTACCAAGGGAGTCCTACACACAGCTCTAGTGGATAGACGATGTGCTGTGAATTTTTATCATAACAAATATGCCTTTCCACCCACAGAGACTAGAGTTATTTTGCCCCCTCTCATCTTCTGCTCGCACATAGACAAACACTTCTCTGTAGCTGTGATACGGGGGTTAAGTGCTTCATGTGCTCCATGGTCGGGCCATGTACCAATTTATTTATTTATTTTTTTTCCAGAAGTAGATATGGCAGGAGTTCATTAGAAATAATAGAATTTGAATACGTTAACATGAAACTGCAATGTGTGACTTATGTGGTTAATATGTGTTACAGACTCCTTAATTAGCACATCGTTAAAAAAAAGAAAATAACAAAAGGATTTTAATCCAATGTACCAGCATTTAATTAAGAATACAAATGTTAACTGATAGCATGTTCTTCTTAAGGGTTTGAGCAGCTGTTATGTGAGAACATGACATTGCTAATGCTGCAGCACTGTTTGGGCGTCACAGTGAATCGTGGGAATTAACAATGTCTCACAAATTGCACGGCGCTCTCATTTTACAGAAAACGGTCGCTGCACCGTTTTCCTAATCCATAACAATGTTGAACCTGTGCGATCCGAGTATGCACAGCAGCAGGAGCCACGGAAAACTATGCAAACTGTGAAAGCAGGTGAATACAATTTAGTCCCACTTAACCCTTTTGTGATTATGGTACACAAATCATACGGACTAATTAAAGCTATTAATAATGGTAGCTTATGCTCCGTGCTAAAACAGCTCTACCCTTATGGGAGTGGTCTCTTCCAGGATTACTACTGTTTGCCATCATCCCCAGGGTGTTAAGTGATTCAATGGTCGGGCGAGCATAAAAAATGTGTAAATACCATGGCCACCTTGGACTGACTTGAACGCAATTCTTATGGGAGTATGAAGTGGCACTTGTGACAGCTTATTCCCTCTCTTTACACCAAATGGTGAAATCTATCATAGGGAAGTGGTGTCACCTTCAGTGTTAGAGGGAGTTACCTTTATTTTTGTAGTGCGCCTCGTTTGGAGGGGGGCGCAGATAGAAGCCCTTCAGTCTGGATTTTCTTTCCTTTTCATGTATGATGCAATGCAGGAATGTTATGTTCGGCGGAAAGTCACAGGGTTAGTAATCTGACAGTCTGACAGTGAGCTGCGAACGTGTCAGATGGAGCTTGAAGGAGCAAGCTAATACAGCAATACAGCTAATAATAATACAGTAATATAAATCACACACTCTTATGTATAGGCATATTTTGATCAATTATCATCCGCTTGACAAACAGATTAATTAAGTCCTTATTAGCATCATTAATATTAGTGCATTTCAAATGTGTGTAACTTATTATAATCTCACCTGAGGCTGACTTGGGAAGCTTGACAGTGTCTTGTCAACCTATTGTTGAGTCCGTGATGCATAGAGGGTGCAAAAGTTTGTGAAAAATGCAACGATTGCTCGGTGGTGTGACCTGCAAAAAAGAGCCAAATATCTCTGCCAGTTATCTAAATCAAGTTTGCTCTTCGGCGCAGCGTGGCGCATCCGTCCGCACAGTTTGAATAACTGACACGTGGCATTAAATTTTGAGCACCCTCCCACTCGTGTTTGTATTGGTTATAAAACTTTAATCAAAAAGAATAACAATGATATGCCATATTGTTAGAAAAGAGGAGATGTAAAAGAGGAACCGGGTGGCATTCGAGCTTCATGTTTGTCTCGTTCGTCTAAAAGAAGCAGAGAGAGAGTTTAACACAACAATTAAACATGCAAGAGTGAAGTAAAGTATTACGGGAGACTTCTATTTCCTGCAGAAAAAAAGAAAAAAATATTCATCATTACATCTGTAACTCTTTTTCCACGTGGGAAGAAGTAGTATGTGGGTAATTTTGCTGTGATACAGTGTCAAAGTATGAACAAGAACAAATACGTTGCTAATTTCACTAACATTTATTGATTCAAATATCTATTTGAGTCTTGACTGAACTGATGTCAGTGATTCGTCTTCTTGGTGATTCACCATCGTCCGTTTGGACACCATCTCCGTCATCTGCCGGAGACGAGAATAACGAGCGTTGCCTCAGGTGAACAATGTGACATTTACTTATTGTCACAGTAACACAGGGAGGAAAAAAAAAAATCAAATGTTGATTGGAGTGTTCAAATACAAGTCAAGTCTTATAGGTCACATGTCACAGGATCCAATTTTGTGCAGCACACCCTTGTGTTCCCAATAGGAATTAAAAAAGAAACGGAGGTGCGGCATTTCAAATGCATCTTGCCATTCAGACTGAAACACGAGGTGTGTTACATGTGGCTGAGATCAGAGATTACAATAAATCCACAATGTGAACAAAGCCACAAGAGATTATTATACCTTTTTCAATGAACCTCATCGCTGCCATCAAAAAGACAGAGAATTGAAGAATTTTTAGTCTAGTTTTCTGTTCTTGCTTATGCTTCCTGTGCTTGTAGCATATTGTCGCACTTGTTTGTGATTTATTCTAAATGCTACACATTGTGTTGTCAAATTGTTGCAGATCTTTTCTTCATTCGCTAGCATTTTGTCCATTTGTGTGTGCCTTTCAGGGCCACCACGCTGTCGCCTTGACACTCGATGACACGAAAGTGACAGCCTAAGATAACGTTCGCCTCAAGAAATGTATTTTACTGTTGAACTGAAGGAACTAACTTTTTTTTCCCTCGACAAAGTAATTTCACTAATACAAAATCCTGATTTGAATCTGCTTGAAAGTTTTTTTTTTGTTGTTGTCAGAAATGGTATATAGTGGACGACAGTGGGCCGTAATCACTGACCATGTAAGTTGAAGATCGAAGGTGGAGAAAGGAATAAACAAGTGAAAAGAAGATAAAACAGAGTGAAATCAGATCTCCCTTTTGCCTCTTGGTAAAAGCCAACACGTCTTCATGCAAAAAAGAAGGAAATCTCACTACATCTTTCACCTGGGTTTCCTGTAGAGCTCACATTTCACTTTCAAGTGTTTCGTCATGAAACGTGGCTGTGCTTTGGCTCCGGACTGTTTCTACAATTCTTTCATCTGCGTATGACAGGGGTCATAGCTTTAGGTTTTGAGCAAAGCACTTTGCACCGAGATGGGAAATTAACGAAGGAAAACTAAAGGCATTTGTCATCAGGGCACACAGACAGTTTCAATGATTTGCCTCAGGATTTCTCTTTGAATCTCTTTTGAGACCGAGGCAGCCATTAGCACGAGAGGCATAAAGAGGAAAAATTCATTCACAAGACCGCAGAGACCCAGGGTTCACTTCCCGGCAGTGGCAGGTAGGATCTAGCTTGTTGGAAATTTCAGTAAAAAAGGTTGATAGAGTTTGTGAAATGGGGAGGGATCACCTCCTTTTCTCTGCACTGGTAACTCCAACCAGTAGGGTGTGGTGCCTGCAGAGAGATGGGACCACTGGGAACAGAAAACAAGCAGCTGAGGCCACCTTAGGAATGAAAGGAGAAAGAGGACTAATCAGCTCCTGATATGTGAGTGATGCTATTTGAAATATGACATTTTTTAACATTTGTAATGTATTTATTTATTTTGTATTCATTTAAAGAAAGCCATTTGACAGTGTACATGTTAAAGAGGTATGCAAAATTGTATTCCAGTGACGCCTATGCGCCTGGTCCGCATGCAATTTTTCCAGCATGAACCCTCTACCCACCATCTGTTCTCATTTTCCCAGGACCACAGATCACAATTTGCACTACAAATTAACTTCATATTGTGTTATTTCATGGGTTCTTGAACTCTTGTTTAATAAATGAAACCGGGAGTTTTTGGAAAGAAAAATGGGGAGACATAGGCGGTTTGCCTAAATGTCAAAAAACAAGTAAAAGCCCTTCAAGGCATGGCCTTTTCCGCCGGAGTCACGCTGAACTTAACTATAGCAGTGAACACGCTTAAATCCTTCCACACAGTTAAACCACTTAGTTAAAACTGTGACCCTGTGCTGGTGACGCAGAGCTGGAGGTGCAGGACTGGCTGCCACTGGAAGTCCCTGGTGGGTGTGCTGTGCAGACGGTGAGGCTTGTAGTCTCCTTGTGTCAGAAGGGATTTTGTGTAGGCTTAGTCTTGTGAACATTACATAAAGAATATCTTATTGTTCTTTATCAAACAGGAAGGGAGGGGGAAAAAAAAGAAAAAGTCTGTTTTTCTGACCAAGTAAATATTCAGAGCTGCCTTCCTCCTACAGTCTTCCTTTGAATTTGATGCGAGCAGAGATTTGGCAGTCTGAAAAGGGCATTACTTAAAGGTTTACTAGTCTGATGCAGACATGTCTTGCATGTAAACATAAAGGAACTATCAACACAAAGCTGACCCTCTGTGTAAATGCATATGACTTTTGGCATAATATCAATAATAGTATCAATATTAAAGGTTTCAGTTTTCATATATGGAGCTTTAGTTTCATTACTGTCTTTTCTACTTGTCTCAGGTAGTGTGCTGCTGCTGCTATGGTTAGGAGATTAGATGTTGAATTCCCCCTAGGATCAGCCACATTAATGATGGATGAATTTAATGTGCTGTAATTAGCTTTGTATAAATGGATTCACAAAATATGTGAATAGGGAACCAGTATTAACCTGTTATTACCTCATCAGAATCTGAACAAAGAAAAGAAGAAACAAAAAACACAACCACTGTGTTAGGGGTTGCTACCGTGCAAGACAATGCATGAGCTGATTAGTCTGCAAATATGTTTGGCAAGAGCTAAAATAAGGTCAATGTTTAAGCAGAAATGCCAGAACACTTCTGGTTTCAGATTCTCAAACACGAATATTTGCTTGTTCTCTTATTTTCTTATGATATTAAAACGACTATCTATGATTTATGTTTGTTGGAGAAAAGAACATATTTCAATCTGACATCTAATTACGAACATAATTGTCACATTAGTCAATAATGAACATGATACCATACATTATTACTTACAGTAGAATACAACAAAATGGTTATGAGATTTGCTCCAAACTGCAAAACAACAAAACAATTTGGACTGTGTGGAAAACTTGCATTTTGAAACATCATTCATACTGGGAGGGCACAGTGAGAGAGAATCTATTTGTGAAATGTTCTGCTCAGTGCCATATCCAACAGCTTGGCTATACAATATTTCAAACTTTTCCTAATCCACGTCGATCGTTTGACAGCATGTGATGTGTTGTTTGGCCCCTACTCATCTAATCACATAAGTAAATGTTTGTGTTCCCATGTCTGAAATAAAATGAATGTTGACACGGAAACCCTCCAATGCCTGCTATTTCTTGATCGCCAAGAACACTTATGGGGATGCCGCGACTGAATGAGTATTTCTGCTCTGCACATGCTTCAAAGAATACCACATTAGTACAGTTTTTTTTTTTTTTTTTTTTTTTATCACAATGGGGCTAGAATACACTATACTTCCATATGTAGTAATGTGCTGCTTGAAGACATGGAAATAATCAAAGCAATACATCAGATAGGCACTATGCACAAATATATGAAGAAAAGAGGGATGGACATGGTTTGAGCGTGACTGCGATCCACAGCTAAATCCCATTCCCCATAGACATGGGGTGTGTTAACCAAAACAAACCTGAATACCTCATGTTCTTTGGCTCTCATTGTAATTGGAACAGATCAATTGTGCCTTTATTACACGAATGAGATGGATAACCTTGTCCTCCTTCCCTGCCATTTTAATGGGCCACTCACAGTCCCTGCTCCTTGCCTCTCGCTAATCCCTGCGGAGCCTACACACTTTTAATCCCCCCTGCAGGACCAGTAACACAATACGGGCTCATCATCCATCCAACCATAGACCCTCCCGAACACTGCGAAAAATAAGGGTTCCTAGGGGTTCATCAGAGAGCCTTAGGGTGCCTTCAAGATCAAAGATGCTTGTAAGAAGCTTGGGTTTCTTCAAAGGTTGGACGCTCCTCAGGAAACGTTGCATGTGCTTTCAGAAGTGGTCCAATTCGGACGCTTCAAAACTCATAAACTTGGATTGCATACTGTAGCATGTGCAAATGTGCCTCTTAAGAGATTCCCATTGAAAAATTAAATTGTTATTTTCAAGAAACACAATTAAGCGTGTAAGCTCGCACAGTGTGTTCCCTAAAATTAAATGAATGACATGAGAGTGTTTGTAATGATGTGCCACGAAGTATTACCGAGGTATATTTCTCTAGAGGCGCTGTGCTTTAATTTTGAGCCACAGCGTCTATGACAATTGATTTACATGGTTAATTACAATGTTCCTATGTTACAAGTTGTGATGACAGCGTGTTAGCAATCACTCTTGACTTTGTCAGTTTAGGGCTGCTACTAAGGTTTATTTTCATTGATGATGAACAGGCTGTTTAATTGTTCAGTCCATGAGATGTCAACCATTAGCATTTATTAACTCAGTTTACTCAATTCAAGCCTTGCAAATAAAGTCAATATTTCCTACCAGTTCATTTTAGTTCACTGAAGTATTTTGGACTCATGTAGCATTTCTAGTCATCTGAACTTGTGGCATGTAACATTTAGTAACCCTAACCCTAAAATGACCTTGTCCTATGTATTAAAAATGAAGTGGGCCCTCTTCCTTGAAGTCTGTTTGTTTCTACTCTACCCCAATGTGGACAAATTGGACAGTTTGACTGAAACACTCTTCACAGGAAGAAAACACATCAGAGCAATGACCACCTGGCGCATAAGAACCGAAGTGGATAAAACGAACCGCGAATAAAGCAATTTTTACAAACTACCACTATGATACTGAGCACATGACGTTCATTCAGCTGTGGTGCTATTGTTGCTGCCTATACGCCCAGCCAGCTTCAACATGAAAGACGCAGCAAAAGTTTCCAGGAGGAAGTGTTTCTTCACTGAGTTTTGCAGCAAGCTTGATGTTGCTGAGCAGAGAATATTCTCAGGGTGCAGTGCTGATACTGTTTGTTCTACTCTGCATGGTCTGTAACATCCTGTGTTTCTGCTGTATCCCTGTGCATTCAGCTGACTGATCAGAGGAGACAGACTGCCAGTGCATACACCTCTGTACATTCAAAGAATCAACACAGCAGAGGTAGAGCAATGTAAAGCCTTTTATCCGATGCGCTGCATGTGGCGTGATTAGAGGGGGCTTCTTTTAAAAATCGTTACCTGAAATTCATTCACTCCAGTGTTTCACAAGCAGTTCAGCCTGAAATATCCATATTTCGACAGAAATGTTTGAAAAGGGGGATTAGAAATTTGTAGTTTTTAAACTTTGGCCATTGAATGTTGCCCTACCATACAAAAACCCCCTAAAAACTTCTGATTAAATGATAAAATCTAAAAAGGAAGAATTAATTCCATCTTCTTGCATTTTTATGTTTCAATTTTAATGATCTAGGTCTTTGAACAAAGGGAGAGGAAATACAAGGACATGCTTTCTAAATGAATGCATTTATTCATTTAATCAAATGATTAGATGAATAATTATGAATAGATGATATTTTCTTTAAACATTTTGAAATGACTCTCCTCCCATGCCTGGGAATCACTGAACTATTATCTGTTTGTTGACCACACAGTCTCAGAGGCAAGTAATTGGGATAAGGCCTTTAATCTAATAAGCATCCATCCCCTCCATCAACGTTACTAACTCTGAATTTATGTCAAACTGTGGAGTACAAAGAGGCAAAGGATCAATAAATTGCCATGGTTCAATAAGTGTGTAACCTCAGGCCTTGGTTTAATACCAGCCCCCGTGTCATAAACCCCAATCTTCTGTACCTTGGATCCTCTTATCAGACAGACTGTTGTATCTCACCTCACAAACTGTGCCTATCGCTATACTCGCCCACTTCTAGGGTGGATACCACTGCTCTTTGCCAGAGACTAAAACTTTAAAGATGTTTTCAAGTGTGTTTGCAGGCAGCTTTTTACATTTCTAATAATAATACTCTTCTTTTCCATATATACTTTATACTTTATTTTCCATCTGTCTTTAATCGTAAGCAAAGCTTTCACAGTTTTGACTCAAATTTCCAAGCAACCTTTGCTGGTGCCCATTGGAGATTTTACCGGTCATTAATAGTGACTAAATATAAAACAACCTGGCAAAGAGAAAAGCAGATACACACACACATAAAAAGAAGATAACTGTAGTGTAGGTGGAGGTCACTTCTGTGATGATGAAAGAAGAACTGTGTGGGGGAAAAAAAACACACGTAGCCAACTAACAAGCTTGCTGGATGCATAAACCTAAAAATAAGTTTCATTTACACCTTTTGTAACTCTTGATTTTATGTGTGAGATGAGTCCTTTGAATTTCGCATTGATTTCTTTATTGTTATAGACAATTACTGTGTCATATTCTGGTACTATTTACAGTGAAAATATAGAGTTATCTCACTGTAGTTACAGTAAGTATTATTTTGAGAAGAACGTCTTTATTTCTTTTTCCCCTTTATGATGAAAGTGCAAATTTTGCCTTTATCTTCTGTTGAAGGACCAATACAGAAGATTAAACAACTGCAACTGCTGTATGTCTTTCGTGCAACCCTGTCACTATGATTTGTTTTGCCAAATATGTTCCGAGGGAAATTAAATGCTGCCTATCAGTGGTCCCCAAAGTGGGTCCCGCAAGATTGATTTTTTTTTCCTGCTGTATATTTACTGTAGGCTCACCATTTTAATAACATCCACTGCCATCAGACAAACAAGGGGACTTTTACAACCAATTCAAAGCAAACTTTGAAGTCACCATATTAAAAACACTGTCGGACAGCTGTTGGAAATAGAAACTGTCAGAGCAACTGATGTCAGATGTGTCACTATGAAGCCAAAAGAAAAGCTGACACTTCTTAGGCCGCAACACTTTTCATAACAACCAAACCTGAGTCAGTTAGATCTGTAATCAGATGGTACCCTGAGAGCTATTCTTATGACAGGGGAAGCTAGCTGCCCCACACACCAGAATGCATCATCTGCAGGGGGAAAATGTCAAACGCTGCAATGGGAGCAAGAGACAGCTTGATACAAACACTCCTTTTTACCAAGCAAAGATACATGAAAGGTTGCCATAGGAAATGCTTAACACTGTGACGGGGTATGGGGCATTAAATGTTGGCCCATCACTGCCTTTAGATCATGCTCAGTAGCTTTATGGTTTTTCACCGCATGCTTTGCTCCAAACCATGAAGTGCATACAAAAACACAGCCCTTTTTTATGCAAACGAACACACTTTGATTAAAGTTTGGAAGAGATTGTGGATTAAGGTAACACATCCTGCTAATACAAGGGAAGTCGCTTTTGACAGTGTTATGTATCATGATTTTCAACTTGGTACATATTTTCATTAAAATCAGCTCATTGTCTTGATTAAAATGTAAGCCTACGGGTAGCATCCCACATCTCTGTATCAAATGTGAAAAATCATTAAAATGAAAAATAATTATTCCACTACCCATCAACTGTTGATATTCTTCCCTCTGATGCAATAGTCTGTGGAAGCTTCTTTCATTCATCAAATCTGCAGCAGGTCATTCACGGCAAGGCTATACTTTCTGGGAATTACATTATTAATGAATCGGATAACTTAAAATCATAGCACCCATCACGTCTAATTACACCAGAAAATAATACATAGCCTTCATTATCTCATACACCTTTCATTATCTCCGGACACATTTCTGAACTCAATTAAACAAAAAAGTGCAACACCGCTATCGCTGCCATAAAAGCATTAGTGAATTATATTTTAAAACCTAAAACAGTCTGTAATTTAAATTCAGATGGGCATGTACAGATACCAAAAAGGTTAATGCCAACTCATTAAATATGTTTTATAACCTGTTTTGCATGTTTATAACTGTCTTCTGAAACCTCCACTGTGCCCGAGTGCCATATTCGAGGGACCAACTTTATCAGCCACATCGATTTCAGTGACAGGCTGATAATGCCTTTTAGTGTTGTTCTTGCCAAATGCAGCAATAAACGGAGGGAGCGAGAGAGCGCGCAAGGGGCAGAGATACAAGGCTAAAATAAATTGATTTGTGTGATGCAAGGAAGGACAGAGCTCTAATAACTTTATTTTAAAATAAACCTCAGGAAGCAGGAAACAGATCAGTTATCCTCTTTCGGCCTGGGTCGGATGTGTTCATGGTTTCTGTTAAAGGTGTTTTCATTCTTACTTCAGTTTAATTGAATTGTAATTGCGACAGATCAACAGGAAAGTTCAAACCACTAAATTTAAACACTATCATCTTAACCCTATGTCAGGTTGGACTGTCTCTGTTGTTGCCAGTCGTTTGTTGAACGTGGGTAGCGTTAGCTGCTTTGCTCTAGTTTTGTGTTTTGTTTCTCTTTCTGAGGAATGACAACCAGTGCATGTCCACAGCAAGGATGTTTTGTGGATGACCCTGAAATGCTGTTACACACACATACTGTACACATATGCATGCACATTTAAATACATACATATGTACATGTAAAATAAGCAGGAATATGCCAAGACGCCATTATTAGTTTGCTATGTGAGGGACACATCAAATACACATTTTGTATGCTAATTATAACAATGCTGTTTCAGTAAGAACAAAAATCTGATGTTGTTGGCGGGGGAATTAAGTGCTGAGAAAGCCTGATGCATTGCAGTCCTGACACACATCAACATTCCTATTTGATGAAAACAGACATTGGTATTCACCCAGCATTTGCCTTTAGAATAAAAAAAAACACGGCTACCCAGGAAAATATATATTGTATGACAGGCACGCCATATTACCAAGTAAATGCTGACTGATTATATTTAACATGCAGCACTAGCGAATCATAAATTGCTAACCTGATGTCAAATTGCTCCCAATGGATTTTAAGACGCAATCACCCGACAAATGTGCAACATTGTGCAACCAGAATGATATTCTTATTTAGTGGGCAGTGATGTGTGCTTGTTTCCCCTCATATAAATGTATTTGTTGACAGGTTCTGCCTCCATACATACAAGATGTCTATTTTAACTCACAATGTATTACAGCCTGTTCTTATTTGTTCCTTTATCTGCACGTCTGGTTGGAAATCAGGGCTTTCACTTTCTCTAAATGACCTTATTATCAATTCATAAATACATGAGCTGTAATGTTTATTACGGTCTTATTCGTTTTGTTTAAGCACAACAAAACTCAATACAGGATTAAAACCAAACTAGCGAATGTTTAGATGGAGAATGATAAATACTTTTTCCCTTTCAGTGAAGATGAATAAAAAGGATGCAACCAGAAGAAGTTCTATCAAAAAGTACAAAACGTTCACATGAAGCAAAATAGATAAAAGACTTCAAGAAGTGTTTGCTCTTGATCCAGCTGTCATGGTTTTAACATGTCATCCCACCATCAGTCAGATATCTGAGGACAGAGATTGACACCTGGCAAACAATGTGACAGGTCAAAGGTATATAAAACCACATACTCTACTTAGCAGCAACATGTTCAGGCAGCTAAGAAGAACAAAGAGTCGAGTTCATACCTGGCTTCCTTTTACATCATTCAGTGGCTGTATTGTCACCCCAGTATTGTTTACCTGCTCATGTTCAATAGGGGCTCTATTGAACATGAGCATACAGTGTACCTGGTAAATACTGCATTGTCACTAGCTATTTGCCCATTTTTTTCAATTCTTTATACTCTTTATAGAATGAATCTGCAATGATCTACAATCTTTCAGCCTCTTCCCTGCTGTGGAGGTTTGTAAGTGTTATATTCTTCACCGTTGTATTCATTGATTGGCCTCAGCCACTTGAAACCGTTGACCATAGCGTTTTATGTCAAAGATGATAAAAGATCAGATATGGGCCTGTCAGACCAAGATTTTGGTTCTCAAATTCTGGTCTCCATTGTGTGTAATTCAGTGGTCCTTTTCCAGCTTTCTTGATTTCATGAGAGGTGTGCCCCATGGTACTGTTTTAGTACCCACCCTTTTCATTTCATTTGTTGTCAAAATATCAATACATCTGTACATCTTTATGCTGATGATACTTTTGTATATTGTTAAGAATAAGGTGAAGGATTGCCCCGGTTGTAGCCAAAATGACTGATCACTCAGAGATGCATTCATAAAAAATATTTTTAAGTTGTGAAATCCATCAGTCTTTTGAGTACAGCACATACCAGCCATCATCTCCTAGTTAATTATCTTTCCATTTGATCCTGAATCGCAAAGCACTTTGTAAAGTCTTGAAATGATGACTGAGCTATTACCGTGATGATGGTTTACAGGTACACGTGATGAATTAGTGGCCCAGGCGCTGTAAATAGCCAGAGCAGTGTGTAATAGCAGCTGTTCCATTGGCAAACCTTGCTGATGCAATGCCATTGGTTAAACTGCTCTCTTTCTTCTTTGCAATTCTTCTCACTGACAGGTCTAATGAGTGGTGGATTGGGGACATGTATTGATATGCAAACAGATGTTTAAGTGTGTTTCTACGTCCATTTATTGATAATTGTGGGAGTGCAAATGAAGCACATGCACATGCGCCTGTTTCCACAATGTTTGGAATTTATACAACACAATCAGGCATACAAACGGCTTTATAAATCTGACGAAAATAATGCATATGCATGTTTCGGTCTTTGTGCGCACAGTTTTACCAGCACCTGTTCCACTTCAGACCAGTCTTAAATGCAGACAAAACGGCCATGCTTTTTTCTTACAAAAACAGAGTGCCAGCTGTTCTCTGCATTATGTCTGCACAAGGTATTATTATTGTCATTGTGACCAGCTACAAATAGGCATCAAAACGGATGAAAGCCTTTGTTTTACATTGAATCCTCTAGGGAAAAATTAAACTGGTTAAATTGGTTGTAAACAATGCACACGTTGTTGCTGGTCATCATTATCCATGTGCTGAACTTTGCACTGGGAAAACTTCATTCATAAGTCCATCCTTGGACCGCTGCCCACTTATTTATCCACTTACAGTACATGTCACGTAAGAAGTGCCACCATAGCCTAAACTCTCAGGGCTGTATCACACTCACTATCCCCTCAGTCTGTACAGAATCTGGTTTAAAAAAAAAAAAAAAAAAAGACCTTCTCCTGCTTTGCCCCCTCAACCTGGAACATGCTACAGAGGGAAATGAAGCTGTTCAGCATGATTCTCCTGGGGGATTTTAAACTACTTCTATGAAATCTGGAGAGAGCATCTGTTGGGGTTTGCGCTTGTACAGTATTTAAAATCTGACGACCACGTGGGCACTCATCGCTCTTTTTGATTAGTGCTCTGTTTTGCCTCTGTCATATGAAAAACTTTGCACAATTAAATGAAGACAAAAACAGTCAAGACCTGATGTTTGACGTGATGGATTGCTTATACACAAAATACAAAGCTATGATATTACAAACTATGTTGACCATATGTAGACAGGAACTACTAGACTTACTTGTTCACAGTAAAAAAGATTTACTTTGGCCGAAAAAAAACACACCATGAAGAAACCACATGTACCTGTAAGGATATTAGGTAATATTTACTCTAATGTACATGTGCTTTTGTGTGTGTGTGTAAATGAGCTTGCTTGGGGTTATAGCTCTGATCATAACCAAAACCTGGGCCCTGCATAATTTTTGCTCTTTTTTTTTTCATCCACTTCTCACATTTCAAAATGGTTCTAATGTACTTTGTCTGTAGAAGTGCATCTGGTCCACTAAAGGTCTGGTTTTATATTACATGAAAAAGGTCACGGAATAAATGAGATCACTCAGAGGAACTTCAAAGGTCGTAATGATGTTGGTTTTTGGGTTTTTTTTTTCTTTTCTTTGCCAGGATAAGAGTGTCTCTTGCCTTAAAACGGCCCAAATCAAAATCTGTCAAACCTCCACGGATAGCTCACTATGGCCTAGCATCCGGTAAATCTCCCGCTAAATATTCTGACACTGAATTAATGCTTACTTAAGATGCATCTTGGGATTACTCCTCACCATGGGCAAAGAAAATCATACGAGCACATTCAAATGATAGACAGATTGATTGACACCCCATCAAGCCATGTCCTCACACCATATGCCAACTCATGTTGATAAGCTGCAGGCAATTCATCATAGTCAGAAAGAACACATCCCCAGCCTGCATGCTTTAATGGCTTGTAAACTCTGCACTGCAGCTCGAATACGAGAGCAAACTATAGGCAGTTTGAGCCTAAGTCTCAAACGAACAACATCTCCCCTCAAATCAGCTGGATGTTTGTTTAATTTAACGCTGCTTTTCTACTGTTACTGTGTGAGTCAGCCAGCATTTGGGCTCATGCCAGAGAGCTGTGTTGATGTCAAATCAAATGTGATTATGGCCTCTAAATTTACCATCTGATTGGCCAGATCAGTGAGCAGGAGCGCAAAGTCTTTACTAATTGCATTAAACCTCTGAAAATGGAAAGGGCAACTGTGATTCCAGTCTGCAGTGCAGGAGATGTTTGCTACGATGAGCGCAGTCTATTTAGATATAGATTATACTGATCTACTTAGTGAAATGAGTCAGAAATATTGAGGACTGTTATTGAATGAAAGCTGGAGTGGGAAACACTGTTGGACACAGGTTCATAAAGAAACACAGATGTACTAAAGGGTTCCCTTGCTGCACAGTATCCGACTAAAAAATTTTATGTTCGAGGAAATTGAATGTGACAAGTTTGAGATTGTTGCCAAGAATCGTTGTGGATAATGTAACAGATCTCAGACAGCTTGTCATATTTGCCATAGGAGGAAGGAGTTGAGAGCAAGGCTGCACTCACAAAGCAAAGTGGCAGCACTCGTCTTTTCAGCAAACGCCTAAAAACAACATTCGCTTATATTCGAGTGACAAATCCCTCCAGTGGCCCTAAAAGTTATGACTCATGTCTGCTGTGAGCAAAACATGGAACAAAGTGGCATTGTTATGGATCCCCAAACAATGGAGGTTTAGTCGACTAATTGGAGTTTGGTGGCGAGAAAAAATGTTTCCGTATGTCAGTTTTCTTGCGACAGTCAGTGCTGTAGTTATCCTAACCCCTGCCATGATATGTCTCAATCCTAACAAAGTCATTTTTGGATATAACGCTGACTAAACCTTAACAAGATTGGCGTCAGATTAGAAAACTGCTCATTTCTGCGGTGGTGGCTCGTCATGGTTTTTGACGTCATCCAGTCAGTACATCAGAAAACAATTAATGTTCCTGAGGGTAAATACAAACAATTCAATTTGTCGCTTACATGTAGAGGACTTGTTGACATGCTGTATAGACAGCCTCTAACCTATGGGTTCCACTAGATTATTTTCTTTGTATTTAGGTTGTGATTTAATGCATTTTTTTTCTGTTTGACCACCTGTTCTAGTTTGTAAATTCAAGGCTGTGGTCAAAATCTTCAGCTAGTATCTGTAATGAAAATGTAGGGCATTTCTCTTCCCTGAGAACATGCATGTAGATTTATTGCTTTCCTTTTTCAGGCATTTCACTGGGGGTACACTTTGTTATGACCTTATAGGCCATTCCAGATGATAGATTTTGGTGGTAATAGCCATTTTAATATTACTGTTTGTTACTAAGAGCATCTGAGTCAGCAGGGCATAGCTTCAAAGGCTTAATGGGGCAAAATAAATTGCCACACCAAGGGAAAGATACAGCACTAATCACACCATTAACATTGAGCATCAGCCCAAAGTGGCCATGTTTGTTTGAAGTGTCGAGAAATGAACTCGGGTCAAATCAAATTAAGGGCATGGGGACCACATAAATAGAGGAAGATATGCCCCCCTTTCATTTTTGTATTTTTTTTTTTTCACCCTCAACCTCCTCTCCATTAGATTTGTAAAACATGGGATTTTCTCCACGTCCTTCAACAGCTTTCATTGTGTTCGGCTGTCTCTCAGTTCGCTCACTCATAGGAACTGAGCTGTAAAGCGTTAAGTATAGTTGTAATTACTTGGAGCCTTTGTTTTATGACTCTCTGGCCAAATAGTCAGCCTTGTCATAGAGGAATCTATTGCAGATTCACTTAGGCTTATAGTGCCATTAGGTTTTATGTGAAGACATTTTCAAGCCCCATTTAGAGCTTTTGTATATATCAATTATTTTTATATGCGGACAAATTCTACAGAAATATAATGTCACATTCAACAAGTATCATTTTCTATCGCGTGTAATAAAAATTAATTTCATTCCACACAATTCATCATGTGGGAGAGTCAGAACTCTTCTCTTGTCTGTTTTGTGTTTTCCACCAAAAAAGGCATAATGCATTGGATATGTTGGCGTTCTCAAGGACTGCACAGAAACTACTTTGGTGCTTTGAGACTTCTTTTGAACATATCATAGTAGCTGTGGCGACAGTAAGTCAAACATATGGCACACACATTTTTTTAAAAAAGGAGAACTTTTTAGAAAAGAGTGCTTTATGAACAGAGATATGACTTTAAAAAGACCTTGGACTTTGTCAAGCCAGCCATTTACAATTTCTTTCTCAGGGAGAAGCGGTCACGATGAATCCTTGACACTGTCTTCGTACGGGAGGCTTCAAGGCTAAAATCTAAAAAAAAAAAAAAAACATAATGGATTCATCTTTCTCTTACAATTTGTTTAAACATAAGGGACCATAAGCCTTTCTTAAAATATGAACATGTTGTCTGCTGGAAAGTGAGAAATAATATTTGGAAATCTCTAAAGGATTCAGTTCACCACACAGATTTAGGGGAATGCAGACGGGCATGCAAAGCAGCCCTAACAAGGACATTACTCTTTTTTAACCTGTAGTATAACTTCCTAAAAACCTCCTCTTAAGGATCAGCAAACATGCAACTGATGGACTTTTTTTTACTAGCATTAGGAAATCTAATTTCTAACTTTTTGGAGATTGAACGCATCATTTTTCTTTCAATTTAATTTTAATTTTAATTTTAATTTTAATTTTTACTGAGAATACTCAAATATGGCAAAAAAATAGATAAATAAACATGTCAAGGATATTTCTCAGTTAATACCAAGGTAACTAAATGCACTTAGTGTAAATTAAGAGACAGGATATGAAATGCTTAATCGTGTGCTGGCGTGTCCATGCCCATCCATCCACCCTGACAGCTTTTACGTGACTTTTCACGGCTCCGTAAGAATCTAAAGCTACTTCCTGCTTCGCAGTTAAATGTTGCCATTAAACATAAATTGCAGCTGCAAATTAGTCGCATATGGGTGCAATTTGTTGGAGACAGTGTTGAATTAGCAGCCCTTGTGTCACGGTATGTGTGAATGCATTAAACATTATAGAGCTTTGTCGTGTGACTGTGACAGAAGCAGCAGGGCACTTTGGAAACTCTTGGGCTAATTGATCTTAAAGATCTCTAGCATCTAATGGGACAAGCATCAGCCCCAGTTCCTGTGTGCCAGATCTGCCTGTTTCTCCTTTTTTCTGGAGCTGTGATGTACAAACATCCCCGGTTGTCCTTGATTGACTGACAGAGGAAGAACAACCCCTTCATGGTAGTGAAAGTAAGGGCAACATGAATGTATAATGCATTTTTTCACTCTGTTGTTGCCTTGGGTATTCAAATTGTGTTTGCAGGGAAGAGGAAACCAAATCAGGGCTGTGCATAAACTCCCTTTGATTGACTGTTGATGAATTCTTCAGAGATCACTGGAGGTAAACTACTGTATAATAGAAAGGTTTGATATTGACAGCTATCCAGTAAAATGCATTCCTGAATCCGGAATTCCCTCCAGGTGGATAAACAAGGATCTCCACTCAGTGCCGTGCTAATTAAATATATAAAAGTCATAACAACATTGGCTTTCTTTTGTAGGAATGCTCTCGCCATACTCTGTCTGTTCAGGCTCCTCTCTCACTCTAAATGTGGCTTGATCTGTGCTTTACAATGAAATATTCATTACTCTCTGGTATTTCAACATCTGATTTACCCTGCATTTTCACTGAAATCTGAATCTTAATACCCGTGTCAGGAAATTTATTGGTTTTACATTTAAAACACACCGTGGGGCTTATTCCCTTGAGTGGAATTCTATTTTGTGATTTATGAAGATAAGAAATGAACACAAAGGAACTAATTTCCAGCATCTTGAACTCCTGGGAGTGACATTTCATTTGGGACTGAAACAGACTAAAAGCACAACTCTGTTTTGACTGTTTTGGTTGAAGGATGATGGAGTGCTGAAAAACACAGAGGCTGACAGTTGCATTTTTATTGTCAGAAGACGTAGTGGCTGAAATTGCCAAATGTTGTCAGAAATATTGTAAAACAAACTATATATGCCAGTCACTACACCTGTACTGAGGGGCAGACTTGTGTACATCCACGAAAACTGCACTTTGTTATTTTTGTTTTGTCGCCAAGCGGAACAACTTTTTCTTTTTTTTTTTTTGGCTTGGAAACAATGTCAGCCTGTTCTGAATGAATGAAATGGATGACTCACTGGCATTTCATTTGTACTCTATTAAAAGGCTTCAAAATTTTGGTGCGCACCGGTCTCAGAAACACATTACATAACATTGTTATGCCATTGTTATTTCATCAAGCTTTGGTGCAGCCTGGACTGAACTTCGATGTTGTGAGATGAAATGGTGCCATGCTGCCCACAGTGACTGTGACCTTAGCCATCAAGGCATTGGACGCAAAATTTGTTTAGAAGCGGAGCTACATTAAATTAGCTCATGAGTGCATTAAGTTTGGTAATCTGCCATCCCGAACTGGTGCAGATGAGGAATTGTGTCTGTTTGCATGTGTTTTCTTAAAATACCAGTGTGTAGCATCTGGCTTCTATGGTAGCTGCAGGATCGGCAGAAAACATGAAAGGTCCTCTTTAGAGCCGGTGTAAGACAACAGAAAAACAACAATTCTTATTTTGGAGCCATTATACGCAACTAAAAACATATTTATGAACATTGTTTTCCATTTCTGCCAAGAAATCCCCCTGAATTCTGCTAATTATTTCACACTGGATCTTTAGGCTGCAGTGCACTGAGCTCTCACATATTATTACATTATATTTTAAGAAATAACTACATGTGATCACATCCCTAAACAAACTATATGTTGTCAGTTTATGCTCTGCAACGGACTACAATTTTAAATTTCTCAGTTTCTTTTTCTTGGTTTGGTTCTGTCTGATGCAAAAAAAACCCCAAACAGTGTTATTTACTCAACTGTACAAACATACTGAAGTAAGCAAGTGTATCTTAGAGTCGGATTAAATGGCTCCCAACAGATTTTTGAAGAATGTGCCCCCCCCAAAAAAATCACAAAATTTGAATTTAAAGTAATTGACTTGTAAGTACTTTGTGATTAATGCCATTCTGATCCAGATGATGTGAAATCCCCATGCCATGGTAAACAAACTTGGCATGAGCAAACACCTTGAGTCTTATTTGTCAGATTGAGCACAGCCCCACCTCCCAACCAAAAAAACATACATGAATAAATAAATAAATAAATAAACAAACAATCAATGCCTCATACAGGGAGGAGAACTCGTGCAGCTTGGGGATCAAAATGTCACCGAGGCAGCTCAAACCCTCAGAGGTAAGAAATGACACCGTAGTCGCTTCCTTACATGTTAATTAGTGCATGAAGTTTCACACAGCACAATAACCAGAAGCCACGCAAGTGTTAGATTGCTTTGTTGTTGCATCAGTATGATGCAGGGGTTGCTCTGTATCTCTCTGTGTGTGGTGTTTATTCATTAATTCATGTAGTAGTTTCTCTGATCCCATTTCAGAGAGAATACAAAGGCCTTGTCCTTTTTGTGCACATGGATCTAAGTCACTGTTAAAACTCAGCTGCCTTAGTCATACTGTGCAACCTTTTAAATACCTCTGTCTGTCTGTCTGTCTGCCTGTCTGCCTGTATGTGTATATCTGCTGGGTGTTAAAAAAAAAAAAAAACCTTTAAAGTGTGTAATATTTAAGCTACGCCATGATTTCTAATAATTGTAGACTTAGTGATTTGCAGTCTGTGCAAAATTGCAGAGTGTGTAATTTGTAAAGTACATTTTCCAGGATGAGATTTAGTGAATATAGAGGTGCCCTGAGAATACT
>JBCAUF010000072.1:2715605-2729081 GCA_038406115.1 Haemulon aurolineatum | reverse complement strand
AGAATACTGTTACCATGCAAATACAATTATCTGTCCTGTAATGTCAAACATAATTTGTTTTCACCATGTTTTTTTCTTAGTTTAGACATGTCAATTCTATGTTCTTCTTGTCATGGTGAAAATTTCCGGATTTCTTTTCCACAGCTGTTCTGAGGACTTCTGTCAATCAGCAACCTGTGTAGATGCAGAGACTTTGTGTTCATTTGCTATTTATGGGCGCTAATGAGATGATACTCATCCAGTGTAAATTGTGCTCAAGTTTTTCTCTGTCTCTTTGACACATGGCAACAAGCATGAAATTACAAAAAAAACAAAACAAAAACGACAAAGTAATAATCCACAACAGTGTAATTGAAAAATGGATTCAGGATAAAGGCGGTTTAACGCATTGCAAGCTCATGCAGACGTCCGCATTTAGTGTTCTAAACAGCAGCTGGTGGGTAGGTTCAAATGCCCTGACGGACAATGTGTGGGTGGCTAGCATGAGCTAAACACATTAAAAAACATTTTAAAAATAGATATCACAGCACTAGCCGGTACTCCAACAGCGACGGCACCAAATATATCTCCAAAAAAATAATAAAAGATAGGACTCTTCCTAACGATGCACTCTGCACAACAAAGTCACCACCAAAAATGAATCTTTCACACGAACGGTGAGGAAAATTGATTGCATCATGTAAATGTGAGATGGGCCCAATTTTAGGCGTGCGTGACACAATGTAAATGAAAAACAAGCATAAGAGCAGCTATCAGAAGAGGATGCATGGTGACCTTTTGATGGGAGGATGTGAAGGCTAAAGAGACTTAATCAAATGGAACCCTCCCTGCCACAGCGTGGTTTGACAGGTGCTGTGCATGAGCAGTGAACCAAACTATGAAACCTACTAAATGATTAATAATAGCCTGTAGCTTTATGTGTGATGAGACTAGAGGGAATGGTTATTGGCAATTTCTCTCGTGTCTATTTCTCTTCCACACTCACACACATGCGCATGCACAAAAAACAAAGACCTTTGGACTCCCACAACTTGCACCACCTGCAGTGTGTGAGCTCGTATTAGTTGCCAGTGGCCAAACCGGGCCCCCCCCCCCCATCACCCCCCCCCACTCTCTGCAATGCAAACTCAAAGCGCTTCCGGCCACACAGCACATCTGCTCATCCTACCCCTGAGAATCATCTATTGCTCATGTGCAATTAGGGATCAGAGATCTCAGATCACAATGCCACATGAATATACCCCCATGTTTTGATCAGTAGGGAGAGAGAAAAAGTGCGAGGTGGGTGAGTGGGTGGGTATGTAAAAAGCAGATGCGTGCATTTTTGCTGTTGGAAATACATCTCTCAATGAAAATGTATTCGCGATGATGCCCCCTTGTATGAGTTCTCAGCTCTGCACTGAAATCTGAGCCCTATACTGTGTCAAGCATATACTTGCTTGCCCGTGCAACACAATTCATCCTCTTGTCAAGCGGCACAACATCCCTGCATCCATCATATCCCATAATGCACACAAGGTCATTTGGTAATGAAGGGATCTTTTAACTGCTAAAATTTTGTGGACTGCAGGAGCACAGGCCTGTAAAGTTTGCTCGTAAGCATGTGTGTGTGTGTGTGTGCGTGTGTGCACATAATACGATGTGTGCATATGTGTTTTTGTGTGCTTGGTTGTACCTTCTTTTATGCTGCCGGAGAAGGAGCATTTTCATTCCGCTCAGAGAGCAAAAAAGCCTGGGGGAAATCAAAGTAAGCATTTCCCCCATTCTAAAGCACCACCTTTAATAGGTACAACGCCACCCAAGCATTCAGCTCTGTCCTTTGGACTGTGAACACATATCATGGCCAAACTGCCAATCGGCTCCAGAAGGTATTGCGCAAAATTTTCCTTATTCATCCTGCTAGTTCTGCAGTGACGCAACAGTAAAGCAGAAAACAAACCAAAAAAAAAAAAGAATAAAATCAACAACAAAAAACATTTCTTACAGCCGAGCAACCTCTTCATTGGTATTTATCGTTGGGTTGTAAAGTGTTTGTTTGAAACCAGTCACCACAGTGTAATTTAGTAAAAATAAAAGGAATTTGTATTGCTTCAGCGGCTCCTGTCAGAGGTTGATGGCACATGAATCATTATATACATTATGTGCTAAGTGAGTAAGACCTACCAGAACAGTTAAGTAGCATCTTGATTTACTACAGTACCTTTAAGGACAGGTTACCCAAGTTTAAAAAATGAACAGACCCACTTGCTACACTCATTGCACTCCCTTGTCCCGGGGGAACTGTGCATGGTGTGCCGCTTTGTAAAAGAGCACATTAATAAGGGAAGAGCTTGTTCCTTCATGTCGTTTAAGTGTTTCTGGAGGGCATCCGCCATGTCCTCCACGCTCTTTGGGGTTGGAGGTAGGGGTTGTGATGGGATATGTCCCATTTCTTAATGGATACTCCACACATCAGCATTCCCTCGAAGGGTTGTATGTGTGTGTGTGTGTATGTGTGTTTCCATTCTTGGCTGATGTCGTTGTACATAGGTCGTCCCTGAAATTACATAAACATTCCACGAGCAGTGTTTTGTTCCTGGCTAATTTAAAGATAAATGAATTTTATATTCATTGAATAATTTTAAAGGTGCGATAAGAAAGGTTTTTGCTCTCATGGCGCTAAAAACATGCACATTCTGTTGGGGCTACTGAGGACACTTTCATGTGGTCCAATTTTTTTCACCTTAAGTGTTATTCTTGTTTTGCTGCCAAGAAAAACTGAGGTCTGAAGAAAAAAACGTCTCATTGATGGACAAGACAAGACTAACAGACTACAGCAATATTAGCAGCTCTTTGAGGCTTTAATTAAGCAAAGTGGTGCTTTGAACTAAAAGCTAACATCAGGATGCTCCCTTGCTCGCAATAATCTTGCCCTGAAAATGGTACCATAATAATATTCATACGGTGTTGTGTTGGGGTGCTCTTTAACTTAGTTCACCAAAGTGTTGCATTAAGGTTTGTTTTGTTTTTCTTTTCCTTTTTTTTGATGATGGAACAAGGGGACAAAGAGATCAACACAGTTATGGCGACTCATTCTGAGGGAGGCATGCCATGTCTGTGCCATGGTTCATGACAATCCAGCCAATAATTGCAGAGACATTTCGCACACACACACACAAACACTCAAAAAAAAAAAAAAAACATTGGTTGTTCTCATCCTCTGGGAACTATGCACCAAATTTCATGACAATCCATTCCAACATTTATTGACATATTTCAGCCTAGACTACCACTGTGGTAGATCAACTGATGGACCAACATTCACATCCTAGAGTGAAAAATGACATTGAAGCCAGGTTGAAATCATTTCATTGCGCCAAGAAAGATAGTGAAAGAGGCCCTCATTTTTTATGTCTTTATAACCATTGCAGGTCTTGTCACCACTGATCATACTTCACTGTTTCTCTCTGTACGCCAAGGCTGATGCCAAGATGCCAATCGGCAAACGGCCCACCAAGGTCTGGTTGGAACCAAAATGGACTCTTCCCTCAATGGGACATTTTCTTTCACCCCATAAAATTTGCTAATAGACTTTGTGACAAAGGTAGTGTGTAAATCCACAAAGTCCGAACATCTCGCCCTATTAGTCCAGAGGTCCGGCGCACCAATGCAAATCTATTGAGCAGCATTTGATGTAGACGCCAAGTCTTTTAGCTCAACCGAAACCATTTTCTCCTCTTGGTTTCATGAGGTTAATAGTGTCCAGACACAGCAGCCATTAAATTAATTAAAACAAAAATAGAGTTCCAACATAACAGAGATGGATGGGGCTCTAGCAAAGATATTTACAGGTAACTTAATTACATTCACCAAATAAAACACATCTAGGTCACAAAGAGGAGAATTCTAAATAGGCAATTAAGCCAGTGGTAAGAGCCTTAATAAGGCAAGCAAAGTACATAAAATGAGGGGAAGTAAGTGAGTGTCAGTGCAAACGACTTTGCCTAACACTATTCATCATGGGACTAAGTGGTAAGATGGTGTCGGGCTTCTAAATTCTAACAGCATTAATCCCAGATAGCAGGGCTCATACCAGCCAGTATCAATAATGGCAATAATAACTCATCCATCTGGAAGTCATCCAAACCCTGACTGGTTAATTATGCTTCCCTCATGAATATGCCTTCCGGTTTTTAACAGTAGGAGAAGAAGAAGAACATGGCAGGGGGATAGAGAGCGATGAAGGGAGGGAACAATGGAGCAGTCTCACATCTAAATAGCCTTTGTTAGCCAGTTCAGAGGCATCTGCCTGTTATGTGCTCTTGATCATAGTGACACCAGCTTCAGGGACCGTGCCTTATCCCAGCTGGTGGACGTCAAGGGACCTTGAGCATCTGCAAACATGACAAGAAGTCATTTATTAGACAGCAACCTTGACCAGCTTATTGTCCCCAAACTTGAAATTGTCATTTCTGAAGGAAAATTGCTTGATCTCTTCGGTATGATATGAATAGATTTAACTATAGTGGGTGAAGGACAGAGTGAAGCCTGATGGTCTTCATTACCAGGATTACTGCACAAGCTGCACACTCAATACTAATGAATGTTTGAGCTATAAGAAGAGATGTTTATGCGACAGCTATACAGCAATGGACAGTGTGTACGTGCAAGCACTTGCAATTTTGATGCATTGTTTAAAATTTTCAAGTTCACACTTACACTTCATGTCATGAAAAATTTTGCTATTTTCACTCCACTACATTTTAGATTAAATTATACATAAAATAAAAGAAAAATGCATACATATTTCAATCAAAGTTGACTCAACCTCAAACAGCTGTGTAAAATGCTGTTTACTTGTTAATACATCAATGAGAATAATCTAATAATATGATATATTATTGAAATAAATTAGCTCAAGGGGGTTATTCTGCCCATGAACTGCACTTACATTTCATAGTTAAAGTGGGCTACAGTATTTCTGCGCTTTTACTTTGGTAACATTTTGAATGCAGGGCTTTTATTAGCCTTGTAAAAGATTGTTTTCCACATAGTTGTGTTTCTACTGTTACATAAGTGAAACATTGGAGTTTTCTTCCACCAATGCCTCTCTGTCCTCTACTGACCCCCCTGTGGACTTGGAAATATAGCTTCAGCAGTATGAAATGTCACACCACAACTGGCATTCACAGCAAACAGACTTAACGCAGCCTCTCATCTTTTTCTACTTCCCTGTTCCCTTTGCAGACATAAGCCCAGCTGGCAGAACCTGGCTAACCTCCACAAGAAGTTTTCCCTGAGAGAACTCACCACGCTAACCTAATTCTATCCTTTAAGATGAGTATCCCCTTACCTTAATCCCCTGTTGGAATAGCAAAAGGTCTCTGTTCCAAAAGTTTGATCCCCGCGGATTGGATCCCCCAAAATTTTGTCCCAAGCACAGACTAAATGAGGAGACAAACTTCCCGTTCACAATTGAACACAACCAATTTTAGAAAAAACAACGGGCACTATGAGATGTTTGAAGTGCTACACCTTGTTTGTGCTAGATGCTTTAAAAATAAAGATAGAACAGAATGGTGCATTTATGAAGTTTCACAATAATGTGAAAATATTCCTTTCCCACTTAACTTATGACTCGACTTGCCCCTTTGTGCTTTACTCATGATACATTAGTTTAACTATGACGGCTACGTCTGTTGTTTCGGTTGGAGGAACAATGATAACTGCGGAGCTGCGCTACAACTAACCTTTTGTAAAGGTCAGACGAAATAATGAAAGAGGTTCAACCATGGCTTAATGGAAATGGCTATAAGAATCATGTTGGCAAGGTCCAAGAACGGTGTCATTAACCCCTGCCTCTGTCTTATGCTCCCTCTCCTGCGGTGTTTCTGAGCACTCGGCAGAGATGCTGGATCACTTGGCCTCGCTAATCAGGTGGCCGCTTGATTTCCACTGCAACATCAGAGAAAAGACACAGAGCTTTGTGTTTGCAAATGTGTTTTTGTGAAAACGGTAATGTGGGGCATATGGCGGTATTGATACCCCCACAAAACGATTAGCTGTTGCTGGCAGAACGAGGGTACCAGGGGAGAGTGAAGAGACGTTTTCACACAGGTTTCTGCCTTTGAAAGCTTGTATTGTAAAAAAAAAAAAAAAAAGGGGAGGTTATCACCTGCCTCAAGGTCTGAACCATTCACCAGCATTCATGTGGTTTAAATTAATAATTTACAGGGACATTTTCAAGCACAATGAACTACACCAAAGTGAACTTTTGTTTTCGCCCTTTCTTTCTTTATGCTGGGCAAAAAAAAAAAATGTCTTCTCATAAAAATTACAAGGTCAGTTTCTCCAGCTGGAGTATGTCAGCATTATCTGGGCACACATCTGAATATCTTGTAATTATTGGCACTGTCCAAGCTTGGCCATCATTATCCTCTGCTAATTCAATTATGTTGACACATTTGGATGACACTGTTGTATGACTGGGAGACTTTTGAAGGAGACTGTGGTTTTAACACTTGTGGGAAGCTGTAATTGCATTGACACACAGTGAATGAAAGGTCGTTCGGAACGGAGATCAAATATTTGACGATTGTGGTTCAAAGCAGTGAGCATGAACAGTGCTGGTTTTGATTGGGGGCGCTCGCAAGGGATTTAGGAAATAAACACATATATGCTCATCAGTTCTTTTAATGCCATCATCTGTTTTGCAGTAATTGTATTAGTGTTGTTCTGTCGTAGAAACACATACACCTCAGGAAGTAAAATGACACAATATGCGTCACATTTTTCATTGGTCATCTAATGTGGTTAAAGAAACTGTAAAATTCAAAAACCCTTTCATAACCGGAATATTAGAAATAACCCAGTTCACACGGCCAAGTAAACACCAATAACCCTTTTGAAAAATGAATATGCTTATATTGCGGTTTTTAAAAACCTGAATATGACCCCTGGGTTACTCCTTTTCTAATCCATGTATTTGTTCAATTGGGGAAATATCCCCATTGAAAGGAACATTAATTTGTGTGCTGTGCATGTTGTATTCGCAGAACATTTCGTTCTATAGGAATTTTGGTCTTTTGAGTTCAGGAACTACTTGTTGTGAACATGGCGAAACGGAAATTACATTCTCCTTGCGTCTAGACGTTGTCCGTGCGTTGCTGTTTTACAATTACCATGTACAGGAATAACCCTGCCTGCATGCAAACATAGTACGTGATGCGCACTTGCCCTCATCATCCATCTGTGAGCTATGTAATATGTGGTATGATACATATTAAGTGATCACACGTCTTTTCTCTGTCATTAGCACTAATGCTAATGTTTTGACATTTGCGTTGCCACCAGTAAAGACCATGTAATCTACAGTGCATCCTTACATGGCCCAGCTGTCGACATGTTCATGCTGGTTAGCACCTCCATGTGATGAAAAGCGGGTCAATCGCACTGCAGACTTTCATTTTTAACATTCAGAGATTTCTGTGGCCGTGTTTCCACAGCACCTTTTTTTTTTTTTTTTTTAAATATATATATAATTTAAACTCTGTGAATAGCTTTAAGTGATAATAGTTGTGTTCATACCCTCTGGTTAGTACTTGATTGGTTTTCACGACATTTGCATTTAGCACGATATGTGTTTTGATGTGTACCATTGCAGTCTGTTGTTTAGCTTGCTGAATTATTCAATTGCTACAACAAAAATAAATCCCAGTCACAGAAATGTTATCAGAGCGGTTCTACCTTCTTGCACACTCGGTGCTGCTCGCATGAAATGTTATTTTGGTGAATGCATTTCTCCGTTTGTCACTCTGAGTCACTCCGGATAAAAGTCTGAGCCAAATGCCAAAAATGTCAGTGTAATGTAATGCTAATGACTTTTATGTTGAGCTTTGTGGAATCTTTTACCCCTCTAACATGGACCCAAATATTTATGCAACCACGCGTGCGCACACGTACACAGGCACACACAGGCAACACACAATAAACCACTCTACTTCAATACTTCAAAAGACCCATCTGATACAATAAAGAAGAAGACGGCGGAGAAAATGTAATCGGCAGCACCAGATTGGGTCCAAAGAATTCCTGATCTGTTTTTTGTCCTCTACTGCATTACATTTTGTCAGGTGGACAAAGTTGTCAATCAAGCTGGCAAACCTATTTTACGTTGTCAATAGGACAGAGAAGAGAGTGTTCATTCTTTCAATAGAGGGTTAGAGATTAAAGTAGGCCAAGCAGAGAAGAGGTAATTTTCTGGGGTGATGTATTGACACTAAGACTCGATCATCTCCCACATTGTATTTCAGATCTGCTCCGTGAGACGGCCAGACCATGGAGAGAAATACTGCTGCCACCCAGCATAAGGCCTTACCAGTTGCTATAAGAGTCGTTTGTCTTTTTCTTTACCTGCTAAACTTCTTTAGGCTTCATAATGAGTAGACAGAGGTGACGGCTGTGGTGAGCGTGTGATTGTGTGTGTTAGAGACTACCGTTGGGCTTACCTGTATAATGCATGTTTTTCATCTACATTCAAATTAGTTAGGCTTTTTTTTTATGCCTTTGGGCTTTGGACTGTAACTCTAATTAACTCAGGTTTCTTTTTGCAAGCCACTGATTTTCTACTGGCGTCGATTGAAATAAACAATGCCAGTGGCCAGTGTGGCGGAGTGGCAGCTTCACTCATTTAACTGGATGTGACACTTGGCTCGAGATGGCAGAGGAGGAGGAGGAGGAGCAGGAGGAGATGTGACGCGTGATGTGCGCACGCTAACATCGCAAGGCACCGCAGGAAGTTGTTAGTGAGACGCGGCGGTATTGGCAAATAACTTCTGAGTAAGTGCATGAGTCTAAACAAATTTCTGCAGGCCGCCTTGAGATTGAGGTCTATAATGCATCGATTTCAGTGCCATGGAAAACTTGTCCCAGCGCTGTTCCCCCCTTAAATCTGCATTTACTCATTCTGTAGTAAGCAGAAATGCAGTCTGCAGACAAAGAATTGGAACGAAGCTATTATTGGTGGAGAAGTGCCAAGAGGCCAGATTGCGTGAAACCCTCTTAGCGTGGTCAAAGACATTTGCTGCGTACGGGGGTTAAGAGGGGTAAGAAGCATGTTAAGAATTCATGGCATGAATATTAATATCAAAACCGTCCCGAGAACATACTGATCACAAGCTTTTAAATAACAAAAATTGCAAGCTGGGCATGTGGAGTCAAAAAGGGGTCCTCTAATCTATTATGCTCCCAATAGGTGAACAAAAGTATCAGTACTGTACTGTATGACTGTCTCTGTGCGCTACAATTTAGTGATCATGTCAGCATTTCTGTTCAAAGGGCTCACTTCTGATCAGATAAGCCTCTCGTTTCCTCCCCTTATTTGAATTCCCTTGAACTAGAAAATGGATCTCCCCCCTGTCTATTGAGGAAGTGAAACGGGATCCAAGAAGCGCTTTTGGAAAAGAATTTTGATTAACCGCATAAAAGAATATTCAGTTCCACCGAAAATTACTGGGCTAAGGAAATTTCAGAGCAGAGCTGGAACGGAAAAGGGAGCGAGCTTGCCGTAATTCTATATTAATAAAAACGTGGTGTTTGCTCTTGCCTGTTCGAGTTGTACCGGGTGATGATGAGGATAATGATAACATGAAAGTGTGATCAATGCAATAGACTACGGAGGCGAAACAAGCAGACAGCAGTAAAGTTCAAGGAAGCCGTTGAATCCCCTCATCAAAAGAGAGGGCTCAATAAGCAAAGTCAGCTAAATGGCTTCAGTCGGTTAACAAGGATTAGCTCTGAAAGTGTCTCTATCCCTCATAAAAAATGTTTTCCTTCATCGCGTTGCTAGTTTGATCAGCAACAAATTAAATGGCCACCCTTTTATCTCCCTCCTCGTCTTTTTTGTTGGCGGTGACCTTGAATGTTTGCCCATTAAACTACCGACACTCTGACAAGTATCCATCTCAGCCTCAGGGAGCTGATGCACAAAGATAATGAATCAATTGTTGCCTTTATCCATGATCCAAAGGTATGATAACTCAGAATTGAGCCTGTTTGCCTGAGAAACTCTTAAATCTCGAGGGAGTGACTGTAGGCTATAACAGAAGGGTAAATTGATGCAGAAAGAGGTCGTTGTCTATTTTCCCTGCCGGGTGCTTCCTGTTTAGACTAGACACTTTTGAAAATGTCCACTTCTTTAAATAGTGCCGTATTGTGTTGACTGTCACAGATATTCTGGAAATGTTCAGCATCAAATGGATTCATAATGAATATATTTGCAAAACATTCAGTGACCTTTTTCATTTGATTTCCTTCACAATCTGTCCTTGTTATTTTAAAATTTTTAGCACATTAACATTGTGGCTCTTAGTGTGACAATGTTTGTTGGCTGGTCAGTTGGTCTACCACTGTGAAATATCTCAACCACCGTTGGATGGATTTGCATGAAATTTTGCAACATTGACAGTTAAGGTACCGAGAGGTTGAATCCAACTGATGATCCGGTGACTTTAACTTTAGCACTAACAGATCAAAGTTTATTTATCTAGAGAAATATATCAACATCTGCTGTTTGGAGTGGCTCAGATTTTTCTGGGACATTCGTGGTCTCCAGAGGATGAATTCTAATACCTTTGTTGATCTCCTGGCTTTTCCTTCAGCCCCCGCAGCAAGTTGGCATTTAGTTTTTTTTTTCTTGACAGCTAGTGGATGGATTACCAAAAAATTTGGTCCATATATCCAAGGAGCTTAGACGATGAATACTGATGACTCTGATGATCCCCCGGATCAAGTGTACAATTGGTGCAGACATTCATGGGCTTCCTGTGCCTTCATCAGGTCAAAATTTCAATTAATCAAACCATCAGTTTAAATTTCTTTGCAATGAGGGTTATGGCCTCAGAGAGCCGCTAGCATGACTGTAGACTTGTTATGTTTTTTGTTTTCAGTACAATGCAGCAATATCTGTGGTATAAGTGCCATGTGTTACCCCTCACAGTGGTAATAGCCAGTGATTTCATATGCAATATAAAATGACAGGTACAGAGTAAAGCATAATCATGAGTTGTAGTTTTTACCCCTCACTGATCTTGGTTTAGAAACATACCGAGTATGACATTATGTAGGAAATGTCTTACCGCTACTCTGTGAGAATTAATATTTCAATGTAAAATCCACTTTTGTGACCAGAGATACTCAGCTCTCCTCCCCAGCTTGGCCCAATTAATAATATGAAACACTGCTACAAATCTCCTGTCCAAAGCTATACAGCGCTTGCATGTCTCATTTAATACATTTTAATTTCCCCGTCATCTTTAAACATCCACTCTCACTTCTGCACATGCAGTATTTAAATATACAGCCCCAGTTGTGCAAGGCCTCATCATTAAGCTTGGAAAATTACTGACTCAACCGTCTTCTGTGGCTAATGCACAACTGACACCACTAAACATTGTGATTTACATTCTGATTTGTGAATTTCTTATGTTCATGTAATGCTTACACTCATCATGTAAGGGATATTAGTGTCTCTTTCACTGAAGCCCATAAAAACTGACATTAGGAGAAGTAGCGTCTGTGGGGAGAATACCAATTGTGGCCCTCGTCTCTCATGCTGCCTCTAAACATATGGCATCTCGTTGGAAATTGTCTGAAACATGAGCATTTTCAGGGGAAGTCAATCACGATCCGTCAATCAATTATGAACAGCACTGGTGATTACGTCGGAGTGCTGCTTTTCATGCAGAGCATACCTAAGTGAGTCATTCCTTATCTCCAGGGAAAGCATTGCTTGAATTTGGCTTGTATGGAGCATCGGTACTTTGGGGTTTTCACATCCTCCATCAGTTATGAATGTGTGCGTTTATGCGTTACTATTTGATCATGTTGTGGATCTATATGAGACTGATGTTTAAACCAATATGCTGTGTTATTATTTGATCTGATTTATTTTATTTATTTCTTTTAAAGTTAGTATGGCTCTAGGGTTGGATATTGGTTTGGGATGCGGGTCTGTCCATCTGCAGCTTGGGTGGTCCACCACTTTGGTCCAAACTAAAACTATTAAATGGGCTGCCATTACATTAGAACAGGTAATTATGTTACCCAGAGGATGCATCTAAATGGCTTTGGTGATCTCTCTGACATTTCCTCCAATGCCACTGTGAGGTTGACATTTGTGGATTTGAGTGAAACATCCAGTTATTGGATGCATTGACACACAGTTTGGTTTAGAAATGTCTTCCTCAGGAAGAGGGATAATACATAATACATGTTTTCATCTTATTTAATTTCCAAAATTTTAATTTGATGATGACTTACAGTCAAATACCTGCAAAACTCATAATGGTGTCCTCTCAGCTGTACCTTATGTTTAGCGCTAATTGGAAAATGTAACCAAGGCTAAACTAAGATGGTGATCATGATATACATACTTAAAGAATGTTCACATTTCAACATTGTCATTATAAACATATTGCATGGCTCATATTTGAATTTAATATAACCTCATACAGCTTCCATACTAGCATGGCTGCAGAAATATTAACACAAAAGACATAAATAACCCAAAGAAATAACAAAAGAAATCACCAACATCATAAGACGAAAGATTTAGATATGAACCTGCTTCTGTACTGCTTGACCTCACAAGAAAAAAATGTGTAATCTACTTACTTCATACAACCAAGTCACCTAACCTTTTGAATTTTGAATGCCATCATTATTATGTGGTCCATCATACTTTGCATTTTTCATATTACATTGCATATACATGGATTAACACACGGTGCTCTAAATCTCCATGCAGTGCATTGCAATCAATCAGGAAGACGGGGAAATTCTCCACACACACACAAAAGACTTGTGCTTATTCTGCTACAGTATATGAAGTGTAGGTTTCATTAAAATCCATGTTGCAATATTATTGTTATCTACATATTGACTAAGACACAGAATGGTGTACCGAACAGTTGCTATTTTATCATATTAGCATCTTTTATATTCCAACTCAAACTGTCTACGCAGGAATGAAATATGAATTATGCACACTGAATAGGGAATAGGCACATTATTGTATAAATTATAAATTGATGGCCATGACCCCACAAACATAAAATACAACATTTTTATAGCAATAGCTAACACTAGTGCTACACTGTAGAACATATGTAAGTTAAAATGTAATGTCTTCTGCATTTAGATTTCACAGACAATTAAGCTCTGATGAAAGCTTTATTTACTGGTAACATTCAACACAATATAATAACAGGAGATAAGAAGCTAAAGCAAACTGTTTCACTGGCCAGACCTGAGTGTACACAATCTGTGCCGGATTGAGTTGGAATAAAAAAAAGTTACTGTTATTTGCAACTGAGACATGGTGTGAGAAACACAAAGCTTAAAACATAACACAACACACAGTCATGGAAAAAATGATTAGACCACCCTTGTTTTCTTCGATTTTAATGCCTGGTACAACCAAAGGTACATGTGTTTGGA
>JBCAUF010000072.1:2685918-2696653 GCA_038406115.1 Haemulon aurolineatum | reverse complement strand
CCGTAAGATCCTGTCTGTAAGAATATATCAACAGTTACCACATCAAATACCAAGTGCTTCAGTTTCTGTCCTTCTATCTTCTAAAAGATATTTTAATGTCATGCTGTGAAGTGGAGCTTTATCAAGTTGTTGATTAATAGATACTTAATCAGCAACTATTTCAAGAATCATTTAATCATTTCGGTAATTTTTCAAGCAAAACCTCCGACTGTTCTGAGGATTTTGCTGCTTTTCTTCCTTACAAATCATTTCAAACTACTTATCTTTGTGTTTTGGACTGTCGGTTGGTTAACACGACATTTGAGGATGCTACTTTGAACTCTAGGAAATAGCATAGTTGTCACTTTGGTCAAATGGGAGCTCGCTCATCTCATTTTGGAGCAAGCCTCATTAAAAGCTTTTCCCACTGTGGATTGGAATCATATGTTTTCTTATAGCTAAAACAAGATCGACCAAACTAAAGGAAGCCCCACTTGACCTAAGGGGAATGACTTACAGTAATGCTCAAACATGTCATGATCCTGTTCTGCTTATCTTTACCGTTACATAACCAACTCTAACCATACATTTGTGGGGATTTATAATCGCCTCCAGCCTTTACACATATCAGGCCTTTTTCTGTGTCTTCCCAACACAGACAAACTCCAGGGATGTCTAGTTTATATGAGTGTGCAAGCTGTGCGTCCGTCTAGCCCCAGAAAAAACTGATTGTAGCAATCAAGAGTCAAGGCCAGACCACACGGCAGGAGTCGGGTTCAGGAGAATTGGTTTAAATTTACACACACAGACACACACACACTGAGGCGCACAAACACAAGTACAACGTGCCTATGAGCCGTTCACGTGGAGTTGCACAGGGGGCGACCATGTGGACTGCTGTTGTATCAAACACTTTTATGATGTGAATGCTTGTGTTCATAAACCTGCTCCCCTGCAGCTCTTACCCCCGGCTGGTGCTGAACATAAGAATGTGTTGTTGGTCAATTTACCTTGATAAATCGGGGTTAAACTCCTTCTATTGCCTTCTATCGACCAACGCGCTCAATACCATCTCCACTACACATACACTTCAAATGCCTTTTGATTGCTAACTTACTGATTAGGTGTTAGATGGCCCTTTCTGACCATGGCAACCTCCCCAGGAACCCAGGAATCTTTTTAGGAGGTCATGTGCTTCACCTGAATTTTGATTGCAGGGACCTATTTCTAGTATTTGTTCCAGGATGACAGTTTCTGACCCCCCAACAAGTCCTTTCTCCCGGAGTATTACTTTCTGCTGACCTGGCAGGAACTATGAGAGTGGAGTTTGCCCTATTGAATATCAAACACAAGCCTTGTGAATGCAGCAACATTTATAGCATTCAGTCACACTGCTGGTTGGTCAATTACAAGCCGCTGATGAAAATTTTGTTTTTGATGCTAGTTGCAAAGCTAGCTTCCTGACTTAGCAAGCTGGGGACTGAGCGTCGGCAATTAATTCAGACCTTGTTTGCTAATCATTTTAATTCAGCACTAAACAAATAAAAGGTACCAAGCTGTTTGATTCTGTGGGGCTTTGTGAAATCCTGAAATCCATAAAATGTGAAAGAGAAACATCAACAGAACTGCAGAGCTAGTATCAGAACTAGACGTGTTGATTACTGATTTGGGCAAACCTAATAGTTAGCACTTTTTTGTTCTCTTTATGCATGTTTTTTTTTCTCCTTTATATGTTTTTTCAAAAAAAGATTTTGCAGCTATGGATTGAAAACAATGGCTATTTCAGTTAAGCTTCATGTTTACTGCATCCCTCAAGACTCTGGTGTCCTACATGAAAGCACACACCAACAGGGCCATCTGCCACCCTAACCTCCACACCCTGCTGCTTCATGCTGGGCAAAGTGCTTCCTGCATATACACATTCACACTGGAAGTAAATCATGAGGTGCAATATCATCTAGCATCAATGCAATTCCTGGGGATACTTGGCTGATTGCTCCAATGTGATGTCAGCCTAAGTCACTTGGGATGGGAGGACCCCCTGACAGCTCATAGTGTGATTGCCCTGATTAAACAAATGTTACCAGATACAATTGGGATGAACTTGCAATGCATTGTTTCTAACATTTTAACATAACATCTGATTTATGTGTACATAACTAGCAGATGTTGTCTGCCTTTATTCTTTAGAAATGTGACCAATAATTTGTGACCAATTGTATACACTTTGCATCTTCCTCTTTAAACTTTTTCTTAAGCTGCTCCCTCATCCTCATCTCCACGTCTGTCTCTGGGAGTCGCATTAAAGACTGACCTGGGGGAGGAAGAACATGTTCAACCCATTTCTTATAAAATCAAATGTTTGGCAACACCTTAGACTTTTTAAGAGCGACAGACGACTTGACAAGATGCATGCTGTTTGCATGATTAACTTAAATAAATACTGACCTGAAGCAGACATCGGTGTTTGACAAGTTAAATTGAGTGTGTAAGGTGTTATGACGGTGAGACTGGTGTTTACAGCAGTCTGCTCTGGTCAATAATAGTGAAAGCGGTCATGAAAGACCTTTCTGTGACTGAAGGACTGGCCAGGACTTTTTGGAACTATAAAAGCCTTGTGAAAAGGCCTGTTTGTGAAAGTAGTTTTTAAGGGAAAAAAAGAAACAGCATATGAGATGCTCACTCCATAGCAGTGCCAGAGAAACATATAACAGTACTGCAGAAATGTCCCTTTATTTGTTAACTCATCGGTTAATGTTTGCAAAAGAACTTTCTGTAGCATCTTGAATTGCATAGCATTACATTCTTGTGCCCTGTGTTGAATTGCATTGAATTTGCATTGAATTTGCATTGTGCATTGAATCAAATCACGTCAAATCAAGCTGAATTGCAACAGGGGTGAATCGTATCATATCGCATGATAAGTTGCTTTATGTTTTTTTAATATATCAGATCGTTTGAAATACATCAAGACACACCAGCCTTAGTGATGGAGATGTAAACGGAGATGATGGACCGATTTGGCCCCACGTGCAACTAAACAAGTTTAATTTTCACCTTAAAAAACTTAAACTTACTCTTACTTAGGCCTGCAAGATTGTCTCTGCATGATCTTAACATGAACAATACAGTAACCTTCATGTGCTGCAATATTCAGTTTTCATTTAACATATTGGATGTTCTGTAGGAAGATATCCTTTTTCTCACCCCAATTGGCCCCCTGTTGGAATTCTCCCAAATGCACACAAGAACAGATGTGCTTTTCTGCATGAGCATGTAAGAACCAAATTCATAAGTCCTTATACACAGTTGAAGCCAGTATCAGCCACAGTCTTCCCCACACTGAACAATGAGCAAGCACAGCTACCTAAAACGAAACTTTTAATGGAGAAACTGCCAAGAAAACTTAAGATAAAAGCAGGAAACCTTTCAAGGGCTTGACAAAGAGACTGATCCCACCAGCACGACTGGGTACGCAATGACTGCTGCACTAATCCTGGACACAGATTATGGGTTGATAATAAAATTAAGAAACTCTATTTCTGTGATAACTACCCTTACAGTATAGCTCCACACAGGCAAGGTTAGGCATAATTGATTGAGAGCTTTTCTCCACCTTCTCCGGGTGCCCTCATGGCTCCCAATTGTATTGGTGAGGACATGACTGAGAGACTGCTGACGGCTTCTTCTCCGTTCGTCTCTGTCTGATGGGTAGTTCTGTCAACAGATCATCCCACCCCACTGAGAATGAAATCAAACCCGAGGTGGCTCTCCTCTATCTACTGTCATTTCTCATTAAAGAGATATGAATCATCCCTGACACCGTGTAATTGGTAAATGGTAATTTCTGAGAGGAAATTCTGGGAGTGTGAGGAGAAATCGCACTTTGGATTTGAGATCGGAAGGATTATGACATGAAGCGAAGACTGGAGCTTAACTGCCTCTTCCTACTGTCTTTTTATTGTATCTGATAGCCAAGGATTCCACTTGCTTAGGAATCAGAGACACTGGTTATCTAGGTACCCTCAAATAATGACACCACTGGGATTTAATATCAGTTGCGATACATCATTCCTGTTTCTTTTAAACTCTGATTTCACAAAGGAGATATTTTACATTGATTTACCCTTAAAAGGAAAGCTCAGTCGTCCTTTATTTCTCTCGGAGAAATCACTCGGGAAAAGAGAAGGCTTGTATAATTGTGATGTGTTTTTTTATGTTATTTAAATCCAAATAACATTTTCAGTGATCACCAAGGTTCGGGAGAGCATCCCATGATTTTCTATCCTGATTAAAGTCACTCATTAATCAACTGCACTTCCTGCAAATTAACATTAACATTGCAATATGGAGATAAAAAGAAAGATAAAAAGACTGGGTCCCTGGCAATTAGGAACTTATTGCTGCACAAAGACCCCCAGAGGGAAGGCAGTCATACTAGTAGGAAGCTTAATTGGTTTCAGGTTGGTATTCCATTCGTCAGAGTACCAGTGCACCAGATATATGCCAATCTGTTGCCTCTCCTTAAGTGTAATCCTGAGTTAATCAGCTGTCTGATGCTTTCTGAAGAAGCATATATTTTCATATCCTGCATATATTTACCATGTTTCACCTCTTTCTATGACTCGTTCTGGTCGCTCCGTGGCATACTAGGCTGATAAGCATGTTCTCTTTAATGAAATCAATGGAGTGTGGAGGCCAGGTGTCACTGAGGCAACCTCATTGGCTGGGCAGATTTCAGTAGTGCTAGTAGTTCAGTAGTGGAGGCATGGGTCTGCGTCACAGATCTCTTAGCAACAGCGAGTTGTTCCATCCTGGAGACACAAGTTTCTTTGTTTTGCATTATTTGCTTCTTCAATAACATATATTGTGTTTGTCTGAAAAATCTTGATCCTAGTCAAGTCTTGAAATATTCAAATGTGCTTTAAGAGGTTGATTTTGTTAATAATTTAGGCTTTGTTTGCCACCTAGCTACCTAGCTAACCAACCCTCAGGCAGGTGTGCTAATGAGAACATGCAGCGGCTTTCACTTAATCTAATAATTGAAATGCACAAACAAATTAATCACATGATTTAACCATGTCTCTTTGGAGCAGTTAGCCATAGTATGCAGAACTGTCATCCATCACTGACTTGACAGCTACGGCTGCTTTACAGATGAGGACCCCCCAACATGGCAACACTACAAAGCACACTGTATGTCACCTGAAATCTCTCTCATGTGATGCTGGCATTTTAAGCAGGATTTGACATTTTACATTGCCATCTGAATGAGGATGCTACAGTACCAAAAGCAATGCTCTCTCTTCAATGACAGCAAGTCAGTACAAAGTAGGGGAAAAAAAAGAAATATATGCAGTTATTCACAATCCTATACAGTTAGCAACGGAAATCTTGAAGATACCCTCTATAAATGCCCTTTGCGGTACAAATGGAGTATTCAGCACTGGTAGCAAAACATTAATTAAATTCCTGATAATGTCTAAAATGTTAGTAAAATTCAATGAGCTTGAAGCGATGCTTTTGAGAAATGCAGAATTCGAACTTGTTGTGGGTACAGTTGACTGCCAGTGAGAAAGGTCTTATTCTTTCATCCACCTCACTCTTGTGTCGATATGTGTTTAAAAACTAAGTTTTCCTGTTGTGTTTCAAGTTGTGTAATATTCAATAAAGCAGTGTGAACCAAAGGCACCCTGTCTGTAGAGGACTGGAAGAATTCACTAGATACTTTATTCTCATATTAACAATTAGCCCAAAGGGTTCACAGTGTACAAAGTTTGACAGTGTCTGTGCTTACTTGAGATATTGTTTGAAATTATCATTGCAATGTTGGCAAGACCCTCTAATCGATAACCTATTAATGGAGAATGCAAGTGATTTTTCTTAAATAAACTGAGGTCAATACTTATTGAACGTAACGCTAACCGCATAAATACTGTCAAAGAGAAAAGCACTGAATGGCAAGGAACAAAAGACATGTCCATTGCATTTTAATCAAACTGCTGTTGCAGTTGTAGGCAAAACAGACAAACAATTATTTATTTATTTTCCTGCCCCCTGGACAGCACTGATGTGACTTTACTAATCCATTCAAAACTAGTTAGAATTGTCTGCCAGAACACACAGATGTGATTTAAATAATTATGTCAAAGTCACTTATAGGATCCCCTGACAATGTGTATCTAATGCAGAGCTGTCACTCCTTGCAGTGGTCAATCCCTTCAAACTGAGCTTTTGTCAGACTAAAGTTCCTGATGTGATACTGAAGAGAGAGAGAGAGAGAGAAAAAAAATAATAATGAGCCCAGCCAATCTAACCCTTGCACAATGGTTCATTGACATGATTAGAAGTAAATAAAGTAATTACCCATCCTGCAGTTTGACAAAGCTCCTGCATATAAATAGGCATCATTATAGGGTACAGTGGATGAGTTTGCTGAGCATTTCTACCTTTGGTGGTATAAGTGATTTTGATCTAAATTGATTGCTAAGGGACTATCCAGGATTTATTAAATATTAAGGCATTGACTTCCACTAATGTAGATAATTAGGGTTTATTCGAAGTCAAAATGAAATTGGCATAAAATGTGCATGGAAAGTGATTCATTACTGAGCTACTAGTCAATTCATCAATTATGATTTTCATTACATATCGTAATTAAGAATGCTCGAGCTGAATTGATGTAGTTTAAAACTCTCATTACCACGTTATTTGGATTAACAAATACACATTTTGAAATACCCTGAGCAGAGAATAATATAAGATAAGACACAGCAGCTTGAGCTCATCACTTATTGGAACTTACACATGTAGTGATCATACAAGTTGAGATTTATCACATGCCAACTGCACAGAGGGTACAATAAGGGAATGGAGAGGGGAGGGGGGGGGGGGTCATTAAAGAGACAACACCACAATCATAGTTTGCCCTTTCTGCTAGTGTAGGCACATAATGCAGATAGCAATATATTTGATATTTACACAAATCTGATATCATGATATTGACTGACTACCTTTTGATTACCACCGAAGTGACATTTGCCAGGTATTGATATGTCCGTTTTGTTGAACGATGGCATCATAACTGTGCAAGATACAGTCACAAACCTGTTCAGATGTCCAGTTGACATCAAAGTGAAGACCGAGTTCAAATATGGGTGTAGTCTCAGCAAGGACAACAGGGTTAAGAGGGAAAGAAGAAGGGAAGGGGCTTTACACTCCTGGCTCTTTTAAGTCATGGATCACTGTATCCATCCAGTTTCTAAACTAAAGACCATGTTTTGAATCTAAGGTCAATACCAGATGATTAGAAAGCCTATTAAAGGAGAAGTTCCGTTTTTTGCAACCTGGACCTTATTTCTATCATAAAAGACATTCATTTACTCACTCATAAAATTTTGTTGTAACTTTTTGGAAATACACAAAAACAAACCACGTCATCAGCAGTAGCGTATTTCCAAATTGTCCATACAAAATGACTAGTTGGACGAAGTTCAGCTTCCACAGGCTTCCTTTGCGCAACCTGGATTAACTAAAGCTCTACTGTAAGCCCCGCATGACAACAACAAGGCAACTCTGAACTCACAGGGCAATAGTGCTGGTGATTCATATTAAAGTATTGGTGAAATTAACAAGTTTTGCAGCAGATAATGCCTTATTTAGAGGCTGCATTGTCCATGCCTCTATATGGATCTAAATAGCATTTAAAGGACTCCAAATTACACCAAAATTTTATGCTAGAAATAAGGTCCAGGTTGCAAAAAACGGCACTTCTCCCTTAAATGGGCTGTGTAAACAAAAATAATACACAAGGAGACTCTTGAAATGGTTTTAATGTGCAATATAATGCAGTATTCTCACAACATGCCACTCTATATTTTTAGCATTTGGTGCTTTGTGGACCCATGTGGCGCTAAGTGTTTGGTGGTTTTTGTTTGTTTGTTTGTTTGTTTGTTTTAAATACCAGTACACTTGAGAAACAGTTTTGGAACCTCATTGAACAAAAAAGAGAAGTTTAAAGAAATCCACCATAAAACAAGTGCAGGTGTGGGAACTAAATAGCCTACATACCCACGCGGTAGAACAGCAAAGTGTTGGTGACGACACACTCGCACTCAAATGGAAATATTTTGTGCCAGTGCTGAAGTTATCAACGCCCCGGCTCTCTGAATAAATCATATTCTGAAGATAAAGTGAACATTCCATGTTCATGGCATAAACCTGTGGTTTGTGGGGTAGAGCGCCATGGCAACAGAAGCAAAAATTCATTTGAGCACCTCCTTATGAAGTGTTGAGTGCAGCTTTAACAGAAAGAGAACACAGTCTCTGAAGGAGCTGGCGGCACATCACTCACATTATAGAGCTGGCAAAGACTTGAGTGCCTTGCTCCTAGTTGTGATTGGTGATTAGTAAATGTTTTGTCCCCGCCACAGATCTGGTTAATGGGAATGTGGACTCCCCCGCTGGTGCTTGGGAGTTAATCACACAACAATGGGGAGCCGAGGAGGGGAAGGAAAGGTAAGGATGAAAAGGGATGGGGTTGGATGGAGACTTCTCAAGACAAGGCCCCAAGTTTAATTGCCTTTGGATAATCTTATTGTCTGGTGGTCTGAACGGGTGAGCCTCTCCCCATCCCACACTCCGTTCAGAGGTGGGTTTTAGAAGTCAAGTTACTTAGAGAGGCTGTTGATTCGGAGAAAATCGGTGACCATGAAAAACCAAGATTAGGTGGCAAGGCAAGTTAAATGTGGATGCAATTTTTTAAGAAATATATTTCCCATTTGTGGAAAGTTTAAGTTTCGAAAGTATGAACAAAACCCCACAAATTAAATCCTGTGTCTGGATGCAACTGTGTTTAGGTTGTTTTCGGCAGCAAAAATACAAGCTTACCATTTTGATACAAATTATTTTATTTTTAATAAATAAATTAGCATTTTCCAGAATGAGCAATGATCAAAAATTCTCTTACTTAATAAAAGATCTTCCATGAACAAGAGCAGAAAAACAGTGCTGCCAACACTATTATTGTAGGCAGCATTCTGTAAAGTACTGTATGTTGATGTTTTAGACAAGTTGCTTTTGCCAGAGAAAACATGTCACTTTGCAAAATATATAAACATTGTGACCAATGCTGTAGCAGTGATGCCACTTCTAGTCGTAGCAGTATAGTAAAAATATTACTACCATCAGCATCAACAGTAATATCTATCATTTTGTGAATCTGATGTGTTTCCAAGGGTGCAATTTTTTCTTGTTTTCCCTATATGGTGAAATTTGCAAAGGCCTTTCCTGGCTAAAAACATGACTCTTTGCGCAATATTAGGAGCAGGTAGGACCTCGGCTCATGATCCAGGTGAACATATTAACATATCATCATCTTTTAATTCTGGTCTTGTAACTAATTCGCTGTAATGAAGTAGATGCATAATTAATGCACAGGTGGGGATTACCACTTGGGTCACTGCTGTACATGGTTGTAAAGCTATAACTACAATACAAAACAGGTAATAATCATCACTGCCCTTATGAGAACAATTTCTAGATTGCCGTGCCCCATTTTGCTTTACAGCCAATGTCTAATATTTCATTCCCTCTGTCAGCTGTATTTGCATCACTGCTCTTGCTCCTCAGTTGCTCCCGTGTAACCAATAAGATTTGCACAGACCTGAATGGATTGAAGGGTGCATAAAAAAAAAGATAGTTGCTGTAAAAAAGAAAAAAAAGGAAAGAAAGAAAGAAAAATTGTTGTGCAGGCTTGCTACAAGTCTAGTGTTTACATGACCAAACAACCTTAAAATAATGAGGCTAGTAACACAGTGCTTTATTGTATAAATACCCCGTACATGACCTCTATTAAAAATACACTTAGATGCTTGCTTGATCCATGTTTTTCTCACGTTATTCCCATAATTACTGCGGCATAAATATGTTTCTGTGTAAACACAGGCAGTGTAAAAGTCAACATTTTCAGCTTCATTATTCAACTTGTGAACCATCTTCGAATTCTTTGTTATATTAATTAATTTATGTATTTATTTTATCATCAATCTTGTATTGGGATGTATTTATTAGAGCAGCAGCTCATTTCTGGCACGATCTGGACTTGCAGCGAACATACTGGTATTCTTGTAACATGTGAGGAGTTGCGGCCCTCATGCTGCCGCCCATCCAGTATCAAGAAACATGCCAGCTGGTTGATCATAATTACGACCTCGGTGTGTTTTCTGGTCCAGCTTGGACAAACCAGCGGAGAAATATGGATGCTGGCGGGTTCTTCTTTTTCTCAACATCAAGCCCTCAGCAGCTGCCAAATCCAATGAGCGATCAGTCAGTCACTCATTGTGTCCTCTTCTGGAGCATGGCTGTCTTGGAAAATGAACTTCTCCGGGATGTAAAAACATCAAACATATATTTACATTTTGAGATAAGCCGTGGTTTTGACACTGTGCAATCAAACAGGGTGCACAGGTGTTTCTCCAACCAGCTGTTTATTACCGGCTGTTGCGCTGTTTGGACATGATTCATTGTTTATGCATTGAACTGGTCATCCCATTTGTTGGCCGTGGCACAATGTGATGCATTCTTTGTTGGCAAGTAAACATCTGCGATGTTTATCCATGTCAGTCAGTAGCTTGAGCTAGTGAATGTTTAGTTAATTCACCACAGATTTTAGTCCATTTTGGCAGTGCTGAAAATGTGTCGACTCTTGGTGATAGTAAAGCCGCATTTATTTTAGCTTTTACAGTACGTGCCTCTA
>JBCAUF010000072.1:2653474-2672859 GCA_038406115.1 Haemulon aurolineatum | reverse complement strand
GTTACGGGGGATTATATCTACGTACAAAATGCCAGAGATAAAGTCCAGGTTGAAAAAAACGATACTTCTCCTTTAAGTTGATGTGGCGAACTTGTTAGCTTGTACAAGTTGTGGAGCACCATGATTGTTAATTTGGAGTCGTGTTTCTCGCCACCTGCCCACTGTAAGTCCAATATTCACTCTCCATTAGCTCTGCGTTGGTCAACTCCTGAGGGAAATATCTGGCTCTTCAGCTGCTAAATGTTCCCCGAAGTCCATCATCTAGTCTCCAACTGTGTCAATTCACCGTTTGGTGCTCAACATTTGATATATAGTGGGTTTTTAGGGCTTTTTGCAGAAACCGCTAGTCAAAGACGATGCTACTACAACTGTGACGGTACCTCATGAAGCTTTAGAGGTAATATTTCTCTGTAGGTTATTCACATTGCAGTGCACTCCTATGACATCATGTCAAACCAGTGATAGACAGTGTAATGCAGCAAAGTAAGAGATAGGGCTTTTTCCATGCACTTTTCTTCTTGGTCAAAACCTTTGTGCTTACTTTACCGACAATGCAAATGGACATCCAACAGTTCCTTTGGAGATTCTGGTAGCCTTAGCCCGCTAACCTAAAACAGAGATGAGGAGTGGACTAAAGGTCTACAGGGATGTGGTGAGCTCACTTCTTTCTAAGATATTTATTTTTCTCCTCATTTTCAAACTTGTAGTCTTTAACCCAGACTGACACTGACTGAAGTAACATCACTTGATGCAATTCATCAGATTTCACGCAGCTCCCTATGTAGACACAAAAAGCTTCATACAGCCTTTTTTCCCCTTTTTTTCCATTTACACTATGCCTCAGGACCTATAAACAGACTTTGATGTGTAAAATCAATGGTCTTTGCCTTTAACATTTACCTGAAACCACAACCTTTCCCCAACCTTAACCTGTCTCTGTTGCCTCAGGATGTGAGCCCTGGTCTCTGGTCATGTGCTTTTTATTGCCATGGTCCCCCATTGAACATAGTGCCTCCTTCATTTGAAAAAGATATTGCCATTGAGCATATGAAATATATAAACATAACTTGTCAGAGTCAGGGTTGGCATGTTTTTCACTAGAAACAGTGTGTTTCACTGCATGTTCCTAAGTGTCAGCAATTAACTTGATGAGTACAATGTCATAATAAAAACAATGGCCAAAGCTATAAAAATAAGATCCAATTAGTAATAAATCAGAATAATCCTTTTGTCAGAGAACTGCATGAAATGTATGTATGTAAGGGACAGAATTCGTTGATGAACACTTCAATTTCATAAAGGCTGCGTTACAAAAAACGTAGAGGAACAGCACTGCTTTAGACTTAGAAGCACATACGGCTCAGTTTTGTATGAACATATTTCAGTCAAACACTGGTTCCTGCCTTGGGTGCATTCCGATAAAATATATTTTTGTTATGCTCAGGCTGACCAAGAAGTCCCAGTCAGCAGTTAAATTCACACATTACAGAGGATGGCGGGTTACATTTTATTTATTGATATTGTTTGATATATTTATAAGTCCAAGCTCATGCATTATACATGTGGTCTTAAGGTCCGTATAAATCTTTGCTCAACAGGGAGAGCAATGTGATGAAAGAAACAGAGGCCCAAGAATTGTTCGGCGCACTGTGATCAGTGGGATCCTATTAATAGAAGTGACAAATCAAATGGAAAATATTTAGCATATTCATATGCATATAATGTTTAGATTGTGCTTGTTGTTGAATCAAATACTTTCAGAATGAATATGAAGCATGGAGATTTCTCACTTCTTGACAGTATACACAATTATTTGCTTAAACGCACGTTTTCCTCGCTGTTTTTGCTCATTTGCTTCAGAGCAATCCAAATAGATATTATCCAGAGTGATCCTGTATGTTGTTCATTTTCTGTCTCTCTGTTTGATTAATGAACTTCCTTCTGGCTCTAATCCATAAGTGTCAGCACTGCAGTTCTTCTGGTAAAACCAAATATACATATGAAGCGCACTTTTCTTTTCTTTTTTTGCCCAAGGAATCTCGACTGTTAATTGTTCATTACCTCTTCTTGTCAAATGTGTATCTGGTGCACATTTGAATGAGCAGCAGTGTGCTTTGTCTCAAATGCGGTCTGTGGGGAAATGGTGTGGGAGGTGCACGGAGAGAGAAGCATGATTTTCGCACTCAATACTGCATGGGATGACAGCTGCTTTTGCCTCACCGTGCCCATTTCAGTCAGGCTGCAGCACTTTGTGTGGAGTTGCACGCGTTTGAGCAGAGGTGTTTAAAAATCAGACAGTCAATTTTTTAAATTTCCTCTTCATCACGGCCACAGTCCTTTTCATCAACCTGCACTCCAATGAAGCCTTTTATTCTGCATTGGCCGCTGCTGTCAAAAAGTTTAAATGAGAATTTGAATCAGGTTTAATACATTTTAAATATGTAGCAATATGTAAAAAGTAAATGTTGGGATGTATTATTGTCATCAGTTGTCTTTTATCAAAATGGAAATGAAGGGAGGAACTGGAGGAACTCTTTGTTGTTAGGGAACTTTGAGCTTCCACCAGGGGTCACTGTTGTGAAGGGAGATTGATCTCAGCTAACCCCCTCCTGAGAAGATCAATGAGTCCAAGTCTCTATGGTAAACCGCCCCCCACCTCATGTGCATCTCAGTGTCTCACTGTGTGTGTGTATGAGTGTGTTTGTGTCTTGTATATATTTATATATATATATATGTGTGTGTGTGTGTGTGTGTGTGTGTGTGTGTGTAAGAGAGAGAACAAGAGAGAGAGAAAGAGAGAGAGAAAAGGAGGGAGAGAGAGACTGTGTGTGTGTGTGTCTGTGTATGTGCATTCAGTTGTCATTTCATTGTGCTGTCATTACTCTCGGTGTGTTGAGAATATGTAGTGCTAAGTAGTCACAGGAGAAGCAAACTACTGAATGTGAAAGTGGTCCTTGTGTCGGTGCCAGACTGGACCTGGGTACGGGTCTAGAATGTGAAATGTTGTCTGCACGATTTACATGTTGTACCCTGGCAGCAAGGTGAGTCAGTGGCCCCATAGAAGTCAGAGAGTGTTAGCCATGCAACTGCTCACCTGCAGACTCTGGACTGTGGAGTCTTGGTCTGCTCCTTTATATACCTCTCTAGCTGTCCGACTGCCTTTCCACCTGCCCCTCAGTAATGATGCTTCATCAGATAGCATCATACTTGCACAAAGCAAACCGGGGGAAGAAAAGGAATAAACAGCCCAGCACAATGTGATTTTCAATTCAAAGCTTGTACCAAGTTACTAATCCATGATCATGATTCAGTGATTTTGGGACCTCTGAGTGAAACAAGACACTTGTGTTCACACCAGCAGTGTTCAGACTCTTGTTGTGATGAAACTAAAACAAAGTAACAAGCTAGCTCGTGATTAAAAGCAGGTCTTTGTTGCACTGTTGGTTCCGCTATTGCGTCCATGATATCTTGGACAGCAGCTAGCCTCAAAGGTCGAGTGTTTAATATATAGCAGATCTATAGGTAGTATGCAGTTGCATATAATATTTATAGGTTTTCAGTAGCGTATAATCACCTGAGACTAAGAATAATTGTGTTTTTGCTCATTTTGAATCAGTCCTTTATTTCCAAGCATTCCGGCATGTTACACTGCCATGTGACTACAGAAGCCCAGAGGGGACAAACCAAACTCTAGAGAGGAATTTCATGTTGTGGAAATGGGTTGCAATCTTGCAATCTCTGGTTTTTACCAAAGACTACGTCTTGCTCAAACTGGATTATCCAGAAGAGCGTGGGCATTGTTTCTCAAAATACGCTCTTTTGAAACATGCACAAGAAGGGAAATTCCATTAACCACCATTGTACTGGCTCTGCCTTTCTTGCAAAGACACCCTTTAAAAAATAGTGATACTGTTTTATGTACAATATGTCTCCGTGTTTTGTTTTTAGTTCGTCATGCCTACAGCTCACGCCCACAGCAAATGTTTGATGCCTCAGAAAATCCTAAACATCACTGAAGCCATCACTGTTTGCAAACTGTGTCATTTGCCCATACGCTGCTTTAATGTGTGAAAACATTTCCATAAACAGAGCATTTGTTCAAAAACAGGCCTATGATAAAATCTGCACTTTCTGTAGGGAGCTACTTGCAAAAATGAAACACAAAAGCACAAAAAATGCTGAGCTAAGTGTTAATAATACATATGTCTGTAGTTTCCTTAAATGGGCAAACCATCTGTTCCAGGCAGCCTGAAGCTTCCCTGTTCTAATTGTCCCGTCTGTGGTGTTTGATATGCATAATTAGACTTTTAATAATCTTTGCTATGCAGGTGATGTTTGCCATGAGTTCACAGAGATTTGTATCTCCCCATTGGTTGTAATGGGTATTATGAATCTCCCATTCCCGGTGTCCTACTCTGTGAGTGATACTGCATCTAGACCATTTTAGACACATGCAGTCAAATTTGCTTTCCTTGGAGCTCTTTCAGTCACATTTTAAATCATTTGATATAAGTAATATGAATATAGCGCCTGGTAGTTCTTCTGTTAAAGGAGATTCGTTTTAGCTGCTCGAGTTTTTTCACATTAGCGGTTGACTACATAAATAGGTCATTCACAGTGATGAACCTCCATAGAATAATTATCTAAAGGAAGCGACTTAGTAGAGCATTTAGCAGTTCAGGGCCAGTAGAGAGAAAAAGAGAGCCAAATGGACAGTGGATATATAGGACTTGCATTCATCAGGTGGACACAAAGAAGACTCCAAATGAATGACAATGTTGCTGTAACTCTGCCCCATGTGTGAATAAGCATGTGCCTGCACACTTTTGCCATGTCAAGGATTTCTCTACGGTGCTGGTCATTGGTGCGAGTGACCTATGCACATGAAGCATAATATCTGAACTGATCCATTCATTACAGTACATGAGTTTAAAAGGTCCGATGTTATGCTGTTTTTCAGTAATTTCACACAGCTGTCAGAGGTCCAACACTGTATTCTAAATGTATTGCCCCAAACTAGGGATGCACGATAACATTTTTTTCAAACAGATAACCGATAACTTTCTGCTTCCAAAGGCCGATACCAATACCAATAACCGATAACCGATAACATACGTGGAGATAAGGACTAATGAGCAAAAGTGGATCTATGATATTTCATGACATCAATAGGCCTACTATAAATAAAACTGACATGAGCAAATAATGCATTTTTCCAGTTGTTTTTCCGATTATACTGACACCACTTGAACGCAGCATTCACTGCAGAAGCTGTAGGTCTTAACCTGTCTTACAACCACGTCTCACACTGCAGTGCTGATAAATATGTTATAACTTTCGGCCCGCTAAGTCATGATATCGGGCCGATAACGCTAACGTCATAATTTACTGATATCGGGCTGATAATTATCGTGCACCCCTACCCCAAACCCATCCGTGGTCCTTAATTTCAGCTGTCTAAAAGTCGCTCAAGTGAGCTCTACTGAGAACAGGCTGTTTCTGTGCCTGCCCCTTTAAATGCGAATGAGCTCCATCTGTCAACACTACATGCCCCTCGCGGGGAGAGGATGCCGCTTACGTTAGCAGTAGCATGCACTCATGTATACGGTGGATGCATCCTTTCGTTACGTCACGAAAGGAGCTGTATCTGAACAGCCCGTAGGAGCACCGTTTTACCAGTGGGTGGGCTGCAGAGACGATGCAGGACTGACGTTTGCTTTCCTCATTCTGGGAGTTGGACCAGTTTATATATGTAGAGACCAGAGAAAATGTGTGTTTCATAAAATGGGACCTTTAGAGTCGAACCTCAAAAGCACAATATTTTCATGGACTGACATTATGAATTGAAATAAATGATTATTATATAAAAAGATATGTGATGTGATGACAGCCATTAAGAAGCATGTTTATGCCCAAGTTACCAAGGATGACAGACTCTGTCCCAAATTTCACTGTGATGCTGTACTTACAAGTACGAGGGTTTTGAACGATGATGTAGGCAGTCAGATCAGCATCTACTCATAGTGAAAATGTTGACATCTATTGAATGCTACAGTGTGTCCTTTGGGGGAGCTGTCTATGAAAAATGCAAGCGCTTGGAACAGGCTGGAAATGCATTACAAGTACCAAACTGCAGCACTTCAAAACAAGATGTTGGCGATGTTGGACAAGACGGTATTCTGCACATGTCCAACATTATTTTAGATGATTTAAGCACAGCGAGGCATTAAAGGGATGCAATTTGATCGCTTGGCTTCATGTTTTTGTACGCGCTCGGTGAGTTTTATCAGGCGAGAGACTCCAGCACAATGGTAGTGTTGTGGCATTGCTGCTGATGCCCCCTGAATGCCCACAGTGGCAGCGGAGGTTTAAAGAGCGCACTCAAAGGACTCGCTGATCAAAGGAGCGTTTCATCTGTGAATTCTGCTGCTGCGTCGAATGCCAAAGACATGTTATGACAGAGATCTGATGCTAAGAGACTGACAGCAAGGTCTCTGATGACCCCGCTGTACAACGCATGAGAAAATAAACAGGAAAATAAAGAGAGGTAACAAATACAGTGCAGAATAAAGCACATCCATAATAAGGAAAATTATAATTACCCTCCAGTTTAAAAGTTAAATAGACTTAAGATATAGGATTCTGTTTTGGATGTTTTTTAAGCATCCGGTCAATCCACTTCTATACTCCTTGCCTTTTTTGCTGTCCACACCACCAAATCTATTCCAACTAAAATGATTATGATGAAATAAGTGTTTTGGTGACTGTGTTTCTCAGATAGCCTTGGTAGACTGCCGAAAGGGAAATGGTTACAGGTTGCATGAAATTGGACACCTTTGGTATTGTCATATTTGTGTCCATAGTGTGTATACAGTTCGGACATACCATTCAAAAGCTTGATTAGGTGCTGTCTGATGAATGAAGAGTCTTTCATGCTTTTAAGTTGCTCAAGGTCCTCTCTACAAATAGATGCTATTTTCTATGATGGGGTTTGCTGAAAAAGTAATGCCTTGTACACAGAGAACAAATTGCTTGCTTGTACAATGGTTGAACCGGACTGACAACTGAAAAAGCCAGAAAGAGACAAAGACAATACTTAGAGCCACTGCTATAAATGAGGATGTAAGAAATCACAAGTCACTTTTCAAAGAAATTGGAGGCTCAGCATCAATAGGAACATATTTTTAGCCTATAACAAGATGGAAAAAACAGGCTGGTAGCTCTATGCTAAAAACTTTTGAACTGGATCATAGAATAGAAGCTGAACATACTATGGACTGAAAACTCATTCAAAGCCACTCAATCTAACCACTCAGTAGACTGCAGGGGACCTTAAGAAAAATGGCTTATCAAACTATTCAATGCCTAATTGCATCGTTGTGGTTCACTTATGAACTGGGGCCACTTATGGTTTTCTGGACTGCAAAACAAATCCAAAATAAAAGGGTATTTGGGGATAAAAATGGTTTCAGCAGCACTCTGCCTTCATGCAACACTGTGGGAACATCAACTAAATGGAAGTTTTAATAATTGAATTCTTCCCTTTTTGGGGGTCAAAACTATTTCAAATATTAATAATACATTTGGAGTCTGAATTATATGTTAAAATAGCCATTATTGAGGGAATGACGAAAAACATCAATAAAACAGGTGAATCCATACTTTTGAAAAGTAGTGCACGTTGATGACCTTTGATGTTTTGACTGGGGGAATTAGAAGGTGTGACCCTTTCAAAACTGGCTTGACACACACAGAGTTAAAATGCTCAAGTATAAAGTTATATTTAAATTCTTTAGGTCATGTCTTTCTGTTTTCACACTTTTTGAGCCAAATCAGCTGCTAATTTTCACTTTCGCGAAGGTGAGGACTTGTTAGAGACACATTAAAAATAAAACTGATAAAGTAGTTAACTAGCCTGACATTTAGTGCCTGCGGGTCAAGATGAATCCTAAATTTCATGCAGTGTCACTTAACTGTAATGGTGTCTTTTGTCAAATCCTGCATGCTTTGTAAATGCTCACAGTTTGAAACACAGGCTATCCAATAAAGATGTGGCACTTTATGACTAAACTGAAATAACCCTGATCACACTATTTAGTCAGATATCTGAGAGCTCTCCAGAGCCGCAGAGGACATTCATACAAATGTTTTCAAAGGCTGCCAATGACAAGTAAAGTGATCTAAACTAAATATTATAGCTAATATTTAGGTAGACACATTTGGTGGGCAGATCAAGCAAGATTAGTGGTGATGCGCTGTTTATTTGATGATTAAACCCATACACAATCCACAGAGTAGCCATTGAAAAGCCCACAATAATAAAGACAAACTAAATTTCTCAAACTACAAATGCAACAGCTCTTCAACGTAAAAGCAAGAAAGTAACTCTGCAGAGCACCAATAAGTCATCCATCATTGACCCCGAGCTGAAAAGGTAACAGGTCAGCCACAGTTAACCTTATTGGCTTTAATTGTTCCCAGGTGCGATCAACCACAGTCACATTCCCTTAGGGCAACGGCAAACACATTGATGGGGTCAGAAAACACCTACTTCACTTCCTGCCCCAGTGCATTATGGAGGAGATCTTGTCACCGCCGAGACACAAATTCGATTGCGGAGTAAGAGCAAGGTTAAAATTTCTCTCAAGTCGCATTTGTTCTCATCAGTTCTGTAAACACATTTGGGTCGGGGAAAAATTTCATGCCATCCGTCAGCATCCGAGAGTACATGTGTACGGTAAACACAGATTGATCTTGGTCTTTAACATAAAACTGAAAAAAGCAGTGTTTATAGTACAATTTAAGCACCATTTGTTCAGCTCTTTGGATAAAGAAGACTAGGTCAAAACCTGGTGCATAGTTGGACCGTGTGTAATCTGTTACATGGCATAGTCAGTCTCTACAATATGAATTCCTGGAAACTAAATGCTAATCTACAATATTCTGTAGTTACTGTAAACCCAATTGCAATAAAAGTATTTTCCACTCATATCTCGGGAAGTTTAATTTGAAAGTAATTATAACTAATTATGTCTTTACTTCCTATGTTCTTGCTTCTGCTGACTGATCTGCAGTCAGTGAATAAAACCTCATATCAATGATCTCTGAGGACGCAGAAGAAGAACATGTATGGTGTAGTTTGGTGTAAACAAACACCCCTTGATGGTATGATAACTGTGTGCGCCGATTCATTCTGGACAGCCAATGGACACGCAGCCTGGGCCGATCCTGTGACCTCATCACTCAGCCACAAAGTCAGTTACGGACAAGTCTGTTATGCTAAAACTTTTTAAAGACAAGTTGTCAGATAATTAAGTGTTAAGATTATTGAGACTATTGGGTGAAAAAGGTGCTTCAATCAAAAGGCAAAGTCAAAACAAACTTTATTAAATTTTGAAGTTTGTTTTAATTTATTCATAGGTCTTGTGTAACTGATGCTATTTTTCTTATTTCCACATGAACCCCAGTTTTGCTTTGTTTTATTTTATTTCACTTTATCAGACCTTACATTGTATTCCTCTGTTTTTCAATTCCCAAACCTTTCCATCACTCTAATTTTATCAGTCAGGTGTTGATACTCCCACCTCTCATGGCAAGCCTAGGATGGATAATGTTGTAATGTATAATGAATAAAGTTTCCAAGCTTTCATGAATGTATTTCTGATTTTGGCAGCTCTCTGACAAACTTCATAAATCAGCAAGCAGCTTAATAAATCAACAGCAGCATTCTGCCTGCATCATCTGTGGAAAAATGAAAAACCTGAACCTTTGCTATTTCAAAACAATGACATATGTGTGTACAGGCTGTGGGCACTGGAGTGTGACATGCGATGGTGCTTGAGTGGGTTTTTCTAGGGTTAACTGCCCATGAAACAGCATTGTTAATCTTTGTTGCTTTGATGGTTGTGTCTTTTACTCCAGATCAGTGGACACTGAAAAACAAATTATCCCAACACACTACATTTATTCAATTCAAATGAAGTCCAGCCGTATGAACAAACAAAAAGCTTGCACTCTCCTCTATATGCACCTACACTCAATCATCGGGAACAATAGTATCAGTTTGAGGGTCATATTTTGCTGGAATATCTCACAAAAAAGGGGAGAGTGCAAAACCTGTTACAGTCTAGACATAATCTTCTCCATACAGTGTATAAAGTCAGCATTTTACTACAGTGCATTAAGACCAGTTGGGCATGACAGGCGGCAGCACAGCAGGCAGCATTATGCTGTTCAATTTAGAGAAGAAATACACCTTTGGTCACTTTTACAGACTTAAAGGCCATCAATCAATCCATGGTGCTCAGTGTATTACAGGATAAAGTGTTGTAATTTGCCTTTTTAGATGCATCTGCCGTCTCTCAGTCCACCTCGTCTGGGCTACCTCTACTTCAGTTAGTGATTTCCACCGCCACAGAAGAAGGTTATCTGTGCTGTTTATGTGTAGGTAGAGAGAGCTCTAATGCAGAGAGGGGGAAAAAAAGGAAAAAGCATGGAGTTTTTACAGACGGAGAATACTTTGGTGGTTTTGTAAATTATAAGAAAAATGCTTTTGAAGTCGGTGCTCCGGTTCACATTTCACATTTGAACGCTGACCGCCCCAAAAGAGATGGTTTTCCAAAACGATAAGTAGGTGTTTTTATTCAATCTGTTATCCACAGGAATAAGAAAAATACTCCAACAAATAACAACATAGACCTGTGAATTGCCACGGGTGTGATAGTGTATTCACCCAAATCACAAAAAATATTCTACCTCTTACACAGAATAAATTACTTTATGTCATGAGCTCTTTGATAATTCAGATAAAACAGCTCTTTGAGTTACAGTACCACACTCAGTTGCCGGTTTATTAGGTATGCCGACTGTAGCTAAGACTAATCAAAAACAGTTTGTTTTGTCATACTGTATTGTACTGCTATATTAAAAGTGCTTATAGTATTTTGTTCACTTTTTTATTATCAAAGACTGTAGAAATCTTTGTATAAGGCAATGTAGTTCAACAACACGATAAACTACATCCTCTTGCATTTCTCACCATAAACATTATAAACTTCATGAATGTCAGACTGTAATACTTTCTACTTAATCAACTGACATAGGGGTCAGTGTTATATGATGGGTGGGTTCAGTCAGCTGTCTGAAATCACATTAAATTGGATACATTTAAGAATAAACGAAAGGAAAGGAGAGAGATTTAGTTTTTTTGACATTATCCTCCTGACAAAGAGTTATAGATACTGTACCTGCACAAACTAAAGACAGTCTTAGAAACTACATAACTGTATTTTATCTGTTTAACTGTGTCTTTAAGAGTGACTTACAGTGAGGTGTTTATCAGGTGATTCTCCATTCTAACTTTCTATTAACACTGATAGATACAGCGTGTCCTTGGTGTGGCACATTTTGTTATCCAATGAGTGCTTATTGCCTATTGACAGGGGCATCACGGTGGTTATTTTCAAGGACAGGACGTATAAGCAGCTGTCTTAGCGTAAACTCAAGTGATTATATGCTCATGTCACAAGTTTCCGCATGACTGCCATATATCCTTTTCTTTATTCCAACTCACAAACATATTTAAAATCAGTTTTTTTTTCAGCCCATAAATTCTCTTGAACAAAGGGCTGTCTGTCATCTTATCCCGCCTCGACTATTGCGAGGCCCAATTTATGTGCCTCAGCCAGCAGCGCCTTATCTCACTTTGTGTCAAAATGCAGCGAAGCTACACTGCCGTCGAAGACTGGCCATAGAGGACACATTGCTCTCGCACTCCCTCGAAAAGGCTCCCAATTAGATAGAGAATCAAATTTAAAATTCTTCTCATTTGCTCCAAAGTAAAGTCCAGCATTGGGTCAGGTAGTCCAAATTCCTGCAGGAATCCAGAGTAAAATAAAAATCAAAACAATCCCTTTTCAGGAAGATCAGAAAAGCTCCTTAGACCAGCACAGAAGTTTGAGGTTCGCATCAATTAAATTGCAATGAAATATGAATAAAGATGAATTTGTTATAGCTTAAATTACAGACCCACTTGAGCACATAAAACAAGCATGATACTCCTGGATGACTGACGTGTACAAGCATGCACGCTTCCTCTATTATTAATCAAAGTAACCAATCACTGCACAATGCATTAATAACACGATAGTCTGTGGACCTCTGTTTGAATTCAATTGCGGGCAAATTGGCGTGGCCTACATTCAACTCGCCAGGCTTCAGTGCAGGTGTCAGAGCGATCCTCGCAGGGTGGGACCACTTGTGGAACAAAATCTGTCATGATGACGGATACCCGCTTAGTCTCCACATTGATGTGATAAATGTGCTCGAGGTGCCAAAATAAGGACCCGTTCAGGACTCTACTACGAAACACTAACAGGTCTGGCTCCATGCTGCAACACTGACTTATTGATGACATGTTCACCGACAACTCTCAGGTCCTCATGCCGTTGTGTTTTTTTCCCCCCCCTTTGCTGTAAATTAATAACTAAAAGTGAGCTTTCAGTTCACTGGGCCATTACATATCTATAACTCCTGTCCTTGTATATGTTTCACTGTGCATTGGTTATTTAAGTGGCTAATTCTTTCATATTGATTTAACTATTACATTAGGCTGTCAGTGAGGCTCAATGGCAGTGTGGATGTTCACTCTGTCAGTCGGTCCAGCACTTTGGCCCAGACTGAAGTATCTCAACAACTATACGATGGATTTCCATGGCATTTTATACAAGCATTCATGTTTCAAAAAAGATAAAGATGACTGTCTTTGGTGGCTTTTCCCTGAGAGCAACCATGAGGTTAATATGTTTGCTTTAAAGTGAGATGTCTTGACAACAGTTGGAGGGGTTGCTAGGTACTCTGGGGATGAATATTAATTACTTTGGCGATCTGACCTTCTTGTTTAGCGCCACTGGCAGATAAAAATCTCTTATCCATTGAAATATCCATCTATATCTACTGGGTTTGCACTAAATTTAGAGCGGACATTCACGCTGTCAGAAATTGTCAGAAAATTGGGTTTGGCCATCCATGTTCACCACTGGATGAATTGCTAGAACTCTATTGGTCTTCTTTTGACCTGTAAAACACACACACAATCAAATATAGTAAATTAACATTAACATGGTAAACATTACACCTGCTAAACTCACCATGAGCGTGTTAGCATTTAGCTCTGCACCTCTGTGCAGCCTCACAGAGACTTATTTTTCTGTTTCCATAAACGGTTTAACTAGCTTATCATTGCAGTCTTGCATATGCAATGCATTTTAATGAGTAGTAGTATTTGCATCGCCAGAAATGATGAACTGCTTTGTAACCCTTTGTTGCCGGATTTGTTTTCGCCGGATTGAATTCAGCGGGCCAGCAGTTTGTGCTCCATGCAATATAGGCTGAGAGATGGCTGAAATTGTCCATTTATCCAGTTGTCACAAAACTCCATTTCCTTGGAATTTTTATGTCAGCAGTGTCCACAAATGGATCCTCAAACTTTCAGTGACTGTCAGTTCAATCTGTGACACGGGCCAGTTGCAGGATTTGTCTGCATGTAAAGCCAAAGCTGTTTGGTTGGCCTGCGTACTGAATGATTAATATTCCTCCGGATGACAAGGGTAAACAGAATGAACTTGTCTGTGATGGCAGTTCACAGCCTCGGGACAGTCAGACATGGATAGCCGTGCTGACAAAATACCCTTAATCCTCATCCCTTTAGATTAGGGAAACAATGCTTGCAACAGGAAAGGGCAAAAAAATGATGACTGCTGACCTGACAGGGAGCCAATGTGAAAATTGCTTTCACGGTTAGAATATGCATTCACATACATTATTGACCTCAAATGGTAGCCCTGCTTTAATTTTCTTGTTAAATCCAACGTTAGCAAAGAAAAATGAAAAAAAAAAAAAAAAAAACAGGAGGGGGGGTCCACATTAATGTAAATGTACTTTTTGTATATTCAGCTGACATTTTCACCTAGCCTCGCTTCCAGTAGGAGATGAGATATTAAGTCCAGTTTTGTTGCTCAAGGGCACAGTTAAAAAGAACTCTGGCTGTTTCACAATAGAGCAGGGCCATTATGCCATTAAGCTGTGTTTGAGATATTGCTTTTTTGAGCACCCATAATGAGTGTGCATTTCAAAGTTTCGCCACACAAGGTTTTTCATGAGACAAAAAAGTAGCAGTGAGCCATATCTCTTTTAGACACAAAACATTAGAGGAGATTAAATGCGAGTTTGAGGAAATAAGTCATTTTCTACTTGTGTAAAGGGTAAAAACCTGAGTTAACCTGCCTCACAGTCTTTGATGTCAAACTTTACACTATCCCTGTCATGCGACGCTACTTTTTAATTTAAAATACAGTGAACTATGAATAAACTGCGTGCTTGTAAGCACATTGAGATAAGTGCGTGTTTTTTGGAAAAACGGCACTCTCCTTAACACATTTCAAGTTTTCTACTTGTCTGCATTTCAGTGTCTTTTTATGGTGCAAGTGCATAACAACAGAATTGTAAACAGCATATTACTGTTGCGTTGCGGGGAAAAAAGAAAAAAAAGGACAAGGCCTCATAGAGAGTAAGGGCACATAAAAGAACATTGGCACCCAAGAGCGTAGTTCATTGTAATGCTAAATAGGAAGCTGGAGTGATTCTGCCTGTGTTTATCTGCCAGGCAAAAGTTATCACACCCGGTTACTTCAGCTTAGAGCCATTCATAGCGTGCATTTTCAAGTGCCACTGATCTAGCCCCACACCAAAGGTTACACAGATCAGCAAAAACCTACTTGTAAAATGCAAATGCTGAAGAAGAAATTAGAAATGAGACTGTGGCGGGCAGATAAGGCGCCGCTCGTCAGATTTTGCACGTTGGGCTGAAATTCTTGTCAGGATTTTATAGTTCGACATTAAGGCTTTTGTGTGTAATGCCCGGGTTGAAGGACTCTTCAGTGAATACACAAACCTCCCGCCACAATAAGCGATTTGACACGCTAGTTCTGGCTGAATTTACCTACAGCCGGGACAACAGCGCGCTCGTCTGCGTGGTCAAGGACAGGCAATACTTCTACACTTAAACAAATGCTTGTTTTTATCAGAACGAGGAGCAGCAGACACAGAGTGCATACCGTGGTGTGCATGGGAGGGAGCAACACATGGCCCAGGGACATGCAGGGTTATTGAGGGTAGCAAAGATGTAATTGAAAATAGGAGGATCATGTTTCTGCCCAGATCTATTTCAGGAAAATCTGTACTAAATGTCTTTAAATAATTCATTTCTAATCTTCCCAACAAAAAAAATGCTATTAGGGCTTTTTTTTTGTTCTATTGTATGAGGTCAAGTGTTTTCCCATGTCTGTCTGCGCATGTGCAGACGTGTGCGTGAATTGGACAGAGATTATAAATGCGCGTGCTGTCATTTTTGCTGTCATTCTCTTAAATCTTTTAATCCGAGATCAAATCAGTCCATCTTAATAGATATTTGGTGAGATCATCCACAATGCCTCTGTCCCTTTATATGATGTCAAGCAAGACAGATAAAGAAAACAGGGAAATAGGAAAACCTCTTAATAATAAATGAGCCTATTTGGGACAGTGTTCAGTCCAACCGCAGGGGTTTGTGTCCCAATATTTCAACAACAAAGTGCAGTGCATGCGCATGCTGCTAGACTGTCACCCGTTCTGATTCACCTTCTGTCTTGGCGTTTTTCTCACACACACACACACACACACACACACACCAGCACACCAGCACAGCAGGTTAACTTCATCATTTCTGAAGAAAGAAAACAAAATCGAAAAAAAAAAAAATGAAACAATGAAAAGTTTCGGTGTGTACAAACAAGTTTTATGGAGGCTGAAAAGAGAAACAAAGGACTGCAAGGTGTTTATAGACTTGGTTCTTGGAGGTTGATTGAATGCTTAGAAGATAAGCTCGGCGACATTAGATATCCCAGTGGGTAGAGGATGGGAGGTTAATCTCATTCTCCGAGATGATGTATCTGAAGTGACTCTTTTTGCCAGTGGTATCGTTTCTGAACACTCCTTGGGTTCCAAGGGCAAGGAAAAGTGTCCATCAGAGCTGGTGCATTGATTGCTTCCAGATTTGATTAAACTCTCGGCTGTACTCCAAATGTAAGACAATAGCATTGAGATAATCTCACCTTCTCTCCTCGGGTCAGACGTAATGCGGTTTAACGATACGGCTGTGCACTCTTCCAATGTAATACCTTGCCTAGGACATTTCTAGTTAGCTGCGGGCTTTGTTCAACTCCAGCATTTCCACTGTACCGCTGGTCTGCACAAAAAGAACACATCACGGAGGTCTGTGCATCGTCTCCTTACTCTTAATCACTCACAATAGTGGAAAGCCAAAGGTGTTGCTAGATAAATTAGCATCCAAAATAGCCACTTTGATAATTAAGATCTAATATTTAGAAAGGGATGTTAAGGTAAACACTCTAACGACCCCTGCAGTCTTGGGTGGGTCATCCCTTCCCCGAGGGCGGCTCCTCTGACTCTTAAATAGGACACCAGTCCATCCACTGCAGCCCATGGCTAACGTCTTTATTAAGCCTCATTAGCAGCCTTCCTATACAAATTTATTCACTGCAGATTACAAAACCAGGCTCTCGGGTGGGAAACCACAGCCCGGTAAATCATTAATTGATGATCCTGCATTCCCACTCCAGCTACAGTATTTCTCCGAGCCGTGTGCGAGAGCAGACTCAAACTAACAACCTCACATGTTTTTGCCTGAAACATTTCTCCACACCACAAGATCTGTTTCCTAATAGGGGATTGCAGAGAGGCACGAAATTGTTCCGCGAGGATCTTCAAATGACCTTGTCTCAGTCCAGCCCTCCCCGAAGCAGAACATATTTATTTTGTTTTGTGGTCTGAAAGTCCTAAATTACAGCTGAAGAAAGGAGGAATACTGTATATTAAATGCCTATGTCTCACAGGGTTGAACAAAGGGTATGTGGATTAGGCTGTCATGAACTGCATATAGTAAGTAGGGTAGGGGGTCTGAAAGACACTGAAATAACACTTCCTCCTCCCAATAGGAAAGTAATTTCCTTGACAGGATGGGTTCTCCAAAAAGGCGTGGGTTTTCTATTTCTGGGTAAGAGATCTTATTCAGACTCAGTTAAATCAGAGATCCTGCTGAGGTGAGATGGTGGTTCCTCTGCTGAATTTTTCTTTTTCTTTTTTTTTTTTCCACCCCCCCCGTCCATTCTGTCAGCTCAGCTCAGCTCCATTAATTTATCTGATGCTCTGCTGAATCCTCCCTTAATGATGACAGTTAACCTGGAATCACAGTAATATTAAAGAGTGGAATCAGTGCACATCAGCCAGCTACGAATGCTAATTGACTTGATTGTTATTAATTTTGACATTACGTTCCAATTAAAGATAGCAAAACATTGATTTCATTTTCTTTTCATTTTATGGTTGGAGATTAAGAGGGCATTGATCACACCTGAATGACTCAGTGTGTGTGTAGCTAATTAAAGACTGAGATTGCAATTAAGATAATGAGTGTGTTTAAGTTTTCAGATGGAGCGCGCAAACAATTTTTTAACCCTGTCAGTCAGGGACACATGGCTTTAACCACTTAGTTTAGTGTAGTGTGTAATAGCATCCGGATGATTGTGACAAACTGTGGAATGAGCGTGATAGGCAACATATTCCCCATCGTGCATGCATTGTAGGGCTTGAGCACGCTTCTTCATGCTTCTGCCTTGATCCACAAAGATGTGGATTGTGCACTGGAGATTCATTGGTGAGAAACTTTATACACAAGATGAAAGGTAACAACCAAAATTCCTTTAATTAGGGTGGATATTTGATCTTCGCCGAGAGCATCGGTATAATTGACAGGCCTTATACAGGCAGGTCGGTGTTTTCTGTCCATCTAGCAATCAACAAATGAGAACAATTAAGTGTTGACCTTTACCTTGTTTTTAAAAAATTGTGAGTCCTGGACAAAGTTTTGGTCTTTTCCACTCGCACGAGAATTGCGTTTGAAGTGGTTCAGATTCTGGAGTGTTTACTCTTGTCACTTTGGGGCTGGCAAGAGCAATTGCCTGGGTCACACTAAATATCACTGAGACACCTGGAAATGTAAGACTTGGCGTTCTTTCAGTGAAAATGTGATTTGCTGAGGAGATTTGTCAGCGGTGAAAATGGTACCTGAAGGACCTGCAAGGAAACAACCCAATACATGAGGGTTTGCAACCCCATCAACTGGCGAGGTCGATGATATTGGCCATTTCCTCCAAAACCCAGGATTATATTCTATAACAATGTTTTTTATGTCTACAAACAACTTGCACGTGGCCACTGCAGTGTGTATGAGGTCTGGAAAAAATTAGAGTGATGGCAAATAAACTAAGTATGATCAGGGTTAGGCAACTTACTGTGGTCATGGAAAATTGCAGGTTTGTGAAAGTACCTCCACAAGAACTCTAATCCACTGCATGCAAATTGGATCTGCTTCATGCCCATCGACCAACCCTGACCTCCACACTCCCAACTTTATGCCTTGTTACACAAACGGCATATATTTAGCTTTTCCTCATCTGTTCTTATCGCCTATGAGATAACAAATGGCAATACACAGAGAAGACATTTGTGTCACGATTAGCTCAAGTTACAGGAATTGAATCTGATTGTCTCCGCTCGCTCCACAGCTGCCTAATTCTCTGACTTCACGTAATGGCAGGTTGCCAAAACCGAGTCCAATAAACAAGGTTCCTGTGACTCCATGTGGCTTTTGTTCAGTCACCCGGTAGCTTGTAATTAAGCAATGTGAACCTAAATTAACCAAAAACAGAAATTCAACAAAGAAAATCACTCTCATGAAAGAAGGAATCACTGGTGTGATTGGACCAATAACGTCTGGGCAGATAGGATGTGTCTCTGCAGTCTTGATGCGCTGCAAACAGAGACAGTAGTGCACATGGGAGTTTTGATACACACTCTTGATAGTTTAATGAAAGAAGAGAAGCCTTTGGAGTATTTGTAAAAAAAAAAGTTCATTTTGCGTTAGCACAACAGCTGAACTGAGACTGAGATCCATTTAACACCTCCAGCAATTGTGTTTGCAAATCTACACTTTTAAGTTGTTTGATACAACCAGACCTTGTTGCGATAAGTCACCCCTTTAACCTTGAGGTGCAATACTGGCGAATGTCCGTTAATGCAATATTTTTTTTAATGCATTGTCCACAGCACAGACAAATCACTCCAGCAACACCCAGCTATTCCTAATCCCCTTCCTGAAAGTATGCACGCGCTCTGAGGTGAGAGTTGTTCTGTGGCGTCTTGTCTTGAAATAGCTCATTAAAAACAATGCTGGTATGCATGTGTGTAATTACATATTTTGCCATGGATTT